>CM045447.1:27964982-28120472 GCA_024666655.1 Dascyllus trimaculatus | reverse complement strand
TGGACTAAAGCTCCTTGGCAGAGGTATGCGCTCTCTGAGTGCTTTTCTAGTTGTTGTTGTCTTTCTGCCCCAATCTTCTGAGTTTCATCTTCCATTAGATTCAGTTCCTTCTCTGTGGACTTGATCCAATAATACATTTAGCTGCAGAGTTCTTAGGCTTGGAAACAAACTGGCGGGTCAGACGGAAAGTATCCTGCATGGAGATCTCCTGTCTAAGCGGTTAATTTCTGTGTTTCTTTTCAGTCAGACAAAAAACAAAAGTGATTCATGTAAAAATAATCCTTTTTTTGTAAAGCTGCAGGCGGCTCACACTTTTGGACTCCGTACAAAAAGCTGCATAACTTTTTAATGAGAAACAAACTTCCCTGTGCGGTTGTGGAGGTTCATTTCTTTCTGATCAGCAGATGGCTTCAGCTCTGGATTAGCTTCT
Organism: Dascyllus trimaculatus; assembly: GCA_024666655.1. Classification (NCBI taxonomy): domain Eukaryota; kingdom Metazoa; phylum Chordata; class Actinopteri; family Pomacentridae; genus Dascyllus; species Dascyllus trimaculatus. The sequence continues at coordinate 28,120,042 of CM045447.1, read as the reverse complement.
TCTAAAAATCACACATGCACCGTCACAAGTCTGCGGTTGGTCTGTTCTACTTTCGGAACACAAATGAATCATGTCAGAGTCTGTTTGGAACGAATCACATTAAACCAAATGAGCTGCAGCCTCCCACAGTTTCCTGATTTCTTCATTTAGTTCAGGAAACATCTGATCAAACACAAAATAAAGGAGAATCTGACTCAGTGTTCAGAACTGGTCGGTCACTATTTCAGCCTCTTGCACTGTAACATTTATAGTGTTGTTTGCAGGCTAATCAATATGCATTTAAGCTGTTTTGGACAGGCTTCAGGTCATTTGGACACATTTTAAACCATCTTGGTACGTTTTTGAGATATTCTGAGTAATTGTGGAGATGTTTAGTCGAGTTTTGGCAGATTTTTAGGTCATTTTGGACTCATTTAAAGCAATTTGGGCAAATGTATTTTTTATTTTGGACAATTTTTGAACGATGTTGGTCAATATTTTAGTAGTTTTGGACAAGTTTGTTGCATTTTGGACAATTGGAGTCATTTTACAATTACAGTTCTGTGCTCCTTGGTGCAACCTAGAAGCTATTAGTGACTCAGCAACGGTCAAGTGACAACAATTTTTTTCGGCTGAACTGCAGGCTGTGTAAAACTGGAGACAAGCAATGAAACAAATTTGCTTGTCTCCAGTTTTAAATGAAAATGAACACTTTTGGACAAGTATAATTCGCTGACAAGAAGTCATTTTGGACAACTTCTGAGTATTTCTTGACATATTTCAGATCATTTTGGACACTTTTTAAGTCATTTTGGACAGTTTTATGCCATTTTGTACATTTTTTGAGTCTTTCTGGATAATTTGAGTCCCTTTGGACAATTTTGAACAAGTCATTTTGGCTACATTTCAGGTAATTATAGACACTTTTTGAGTCATTTTGGACAAGCTGTGTAATTTTGGACAAGTTTACTCAATTTTGGACAAATTTAAAGTAATTTTGGACACTTAGTCGTTTTGGACAAGTTTATTTCATTTTTGACAAGTTTCAAACATTAAGCTTGTAATTCTGTCTGTGTTGATGTATTGTCCACAACAGCAGACCTCCATCAAGCTAATTTTCTTTAAAATTGTCTGCCTCCACTCCGCAGGATACAAGTAAGAAGACGTAGAATCTGAGTCGGTCATTGTTCAAACGTGTAGAGGGTTCATTTCACTCTCTTGCACTGCAGTATTTTATGTGTTGTTTGCCGGCTAATAAATCTGCATTTAGCTCATCACGTTGCAGACAGACTATTCACACCTCAAATTAGGTTAAAGCATTTTTTCTGCATTGACGTCTTTTAAAATCCTAGCTTTAGAAATCCAAGCACGTACCGAATAATTCCCCGCAGAGGGACAGACGGACAGAAATCAGACTCAGAAAGAAAACAAACGTTGCGCTGGTTCAATGGGAAACAATTAGCGCTCACTCTCTGCCCCTCTACAAACAGCATTTACATAACTGCTGTATGTTGGGATGGTGTGTAGTTTTTTCTCTTCACTGTCATTACAAGATAAAAAATACAACCGTTTAGGATTTGCATACAAATTGAAACTATTTACACCCCCACATGGTCTGAACAGAATTACAAGCACAGTGAGCTCACAGATAGACGCCGCAGAGACTCACATTATGAGCAAATTGTGTGAAACCAAACCAAACTTATCAGATTATTGGAAAACACGCAGCAAGTGGAGCAAATTAATGAGGCACATGGACCCACACATGCAACGGATTCCGCTGAAATCGGCCTCCAGGATGAAACAGGGTAAATCTATAGAGCTCTTGTCTTTATTGAATGAATCTGTTGATTCACTGATCACAGGGGGATGACACTGTTTTTGTTTTTAAAATGACAGCGGCAATCTCCGACTTGTAATTCTGTCAGCATTCCTGTATTTTCCACAAGGACAAACATCCATCAAGCTAATTTTCTTCAAAATGTCTGCGACCACTCAGCGGGTTTAGTAACAAATATGGTTATTAGAAAACCCTTAAGAAAAGAAAGAGAATGTAAGGACACAATGACGCTGACATGAGTTCAAAGCAATGCTGTTTTTCTCATGTGTGTCCATTTTCCAAGTCATTGTGGACACTTTTTGAGCCATGTTGGTCAATTTCTGAGTGATATGAGACAAATTTATTTCATTTCAGGTAAATCTGAAGTCAGTTTAAGCTATTTTTTACAAGTTATTTCCTTTTTAGGCAAAGCTGGATTCATGATGGACACTTTTTGAGTCATTTTGGACATGTTTGTTTAATAATTTGATTTCAAGTCATTTATGAGTAAGTTTATTTCACTGTGATCAAGTTTCAAATCATTTTGTAGACTTTTTCAGTCATTTTAGACACGTTTATTTAATTTTGGACACATTCTAAGCTATTTTGGACAAATTATGAGCCATGTTGGTCAGTTTTGTAGTAATTTTGGATAATTCTGAAGCTATTTTTGACAAGTTTATTCCTTTTTAATAATGCTGTTTTTCAAATTTGTGCCTATTTTTCAAGTCGTTGTGAATATTTTTGAGCTATGTTGTTTGTGTTTGTTTAATTTTTGATAGATTTCAAGTATCCCCGGTTTGTGTGCCGGTTAGGACGCCTGGAATCTTTCTGCATGGAGTTTGCATGTTCTCCCTGTGCATGCGTGGGTTTTCACCAGGTACTCCGGCTTCCTCCTACAGTCTAAAAAAATGCTGAGGTTAATTGATGATTCTAAATTGTCCGTAGGTGTGAATGAGAGTGTGCTTGTTTGTTTGTCTCTATGTGTAGCCCTGTGATAGGCTGGCAACCTGTCCAGAGTGTCCCCTGCCTTCGCCCTGAGTCAACTGGGATAGGCTCCAGCCCCGGTGTATAGATAATGGATGGATGGATGGATAGATTTCAAGTCATTTTTGACAACATGAGTCATTTTTGGGTATGCTTATTTCACTTTGGACAAGTTTCAAATCATTTTGTGGACTTTTTGAATAATTTTGGAGCATTTTTGGACAAATTATGAGCTGTGTTGGTCAGTTTTTGAGTATTTTGGACAAACTAATTTTGATCATTGTGAATGTCTACATCCACTCAGCAGGTTTAGTAACAAATGTGGTTATTATGGGTTATTAAACCATTCAGAAAAGGAGCAGGATGTAAGGATGTTGACGCTTTTATCAAGAAGTTTATTTGATTCTGGACAAATTTGAATCAATGTTGATCATTTTTTGAGTAATTGTGGACAAGTCATTTCATTTTGGAAAAAAAAACTTAAGTCATTTTGGACAGTTTGAGTCATCCTGGAAACGTTTTAAGCTATTTTAGACAAGTTTATTTCATTCGGGACAATTTTCAAGTCATTTTGGACACATTTTAAATGATTTATAAAAGTTTCAAGCCATTTTGGCCAAATTTTGAGCCATTTCTGTCATCTTTTGACTAGTTTTGGAGTGGGGCTAAAACAGTGTTGTTTTTCTAATCTGCACAGTTCATTTGTTCCATATCCACCTTGTTAAAAGCTAAAGCTGGTAGACTGGATCAACCCTGAAGAGCACATTTGAGTGGACTGCAGAGGGTATTAGCTTGATGGATGTACTTAAAACTAACAATTGGCCACTGAATCAGAGCTTTTTAAAAAGAAATCAGCTGGTTTATTGTTTTGTTTTTATTGAACGCAGCATTTAACTACAAGACCTGTTGAGCCTCATTCACATTTGGCAGCTGCCCACCAGAGGATGACTAAAGCTGAGAAAAGATTAATAAAAAAAAACATTTGAAAGTGGTGCCTCTACATGTGTGGCAGAACAAACGCTGAGTTAATGAAGTTCTCCTTTAGCAGACAATGGAGGGAACATAATCCCCCTCTGCGATTATGAAGAAAGGAGCTATTGCACAAAGGAGCACATCGTCTTACCATTCAAAATCATGAGCTCGGCAAATGCAGGACTCGGCTGAAAGGATTCTGGAGTAGTCTCTTCCCAGCATGCAGTAGTTTCCAGGCCGGCGCTTCATGTAAATCTGTTTCTGTCCCATCACACATGGCTCGCCCTGTTGGAACAAGAGCTTTGAGTTAAAAGTCTTTCAGTGCAGCTGGTGCTGTCACGCATAAAGCAGGTTCCTTCTCACCTGGTTGTGCAGGTGCCACGTTTGGTAGTCCTCCTCCGTGCACTTCCTGCTGAAGATGGACTTGTAGTCGATCTTGATAAGTTGCCACTCGGAGCGGTGGCTGAAGTGACCGAAGAAGCTGCAAATGTCAAAGGAAGGAGTTTACATTACATTAGTTTATTACACTTTGGACACATTTCAAGCCATTTTGGGCATATTTTAAGTCATTTTGGAGAGGTTTATTTCATTTTGGACAAATTTCAAGTTATTCTGGACACCTTTTAGGCAATTTTGGACAAGTCTGTTTAGGAAACCTTGAGATTCATTTTGACAATTGAGTTATTTTGGACAAGTTTCAAGTCATGTTGGACAGTTTTAGGCAATTTTGGACAGGTCTGTTTCATTGTAGACCAATTTTGAGGCATCTTGGTCAATTGTTGAGTAACTTTGGACAAGCTGATTTTATCCGAAGTGACTTGACACATTTCAAGTCACTTCGGACACTTGGGTAATTTTGGACAAGTACATTTAGTTTTGGACCGAATTTGCGCCACGTTGGTCAATTGTTGAAGATTTTTGGACAAATTTTAAGTATTTTGGGAAACCTTTTGAGTCATTTTGACAATTGAGTCATTCTGGACAAGTTTCAAGTCAAGTTCAACGCATTTCTAGTCATTTTGGACACTTTTTAGAAAATTTTGGACAGGTCTGCTTCATTGTGAACCAATTAAGAGCCATCTTGGTCAATTTTTTTGTGTAACTACGGACAAGTTGATTTCATTTTGGATACAGTTCAAGTGATTTTGAGCATATTTTAAGTTATGCTGGACACATTTTAAGTCATTTTAGTGAGGTTTATTTCATTTGATTTCATTTGGTTTCATTTGGATGTTCTTACCCATCCCTGGTTCACTAGTTGTCCTTCCTTGGACACTTTTGGTAAACACTGCATAACTCCTGCTCTTTTGGAGTTTCTCAGATCGTCACACCGCACATTTTTTCTACTACCAACGTCAACTTGAAGAACCGACTGTTCACCTGCTGCCTCATATATCCATCTACTGGCAGGAGCCTTTATAACAACACAATCAATGTTTTTCACTTCACCTGTGTGTGGTTTTAATGTAGTGGCTGATCAGTGTAATGGTGCAGCACAAGTGGAGGAAACCATGGAGAGTTAAAGTCAGTAAAGTGACTCAGTAATATCCACTTAGCTAACAGCATATATATTGTCAGCTATCAGGCAAAAAAACACCAAGAAAAGCTGCAGCTGCTTCTTACAGACAGAAATAACCAGTGATAGATGTTTACACTTTATTACTGTCATTTTCGCATCCAAACAAGTTTGGTTAACCTTGTGTGTGTGTTTTCTTTCTGATTGCTGATGATCATTGATCATCATAAGTGATGCTTCATGCCCTGTTTGACTTCTAATTCCCAAATCTCAGCAGCGAACATCCTGCCAACCGGAGCAATAACTGTCAGTAATTATGTATTTATTATCTCAGTCAGCTTTGCTCTCTGAAAGATGGATCCCACACCGACACATGGATTTTCTGCCAAAGTGAAATCAGTTTTTTTTCACAAGAGAGATTTCAGTCAACTGAGTTTAGTTGCTGCTGTTTACTGGTTTCTTGATTTTGTTTTTTCCATTTCAAAATTCCAAACTTTTCCAGATTTCTTTGTAGATTTTTCAGACCATATCTGATTTTTGAGTACACCTGGATGTTTGTTATGTAAATAATCAGTTGTAAAATCCATCTTGTTTGTTTCTAACATGTACGATAAGATAGTAACTTAAACAAATCACACCAAACCCAGACAAGTTCAGCGTTATAACACGTATTACTTTCAGTTCCATATATTGAACAAATAATTTCATATTCCTGCTCCCTCCACATCTTTTAGTGCCTTTCATGAATATTTTCATTGAACATTTTCTTGCATCTGTACAGCTTTGAGTATTCACTGTGGGAACAATTAACAAAGGTAAAAAGGTTTTCTTGCACAGGAAAGATGTTTTCTGATGACTTCATCAATGCATAACTTGTTCAGACAAGCTTACCTTTTAGTTCTTTCTGATACTGTGCATGTATATTATACAGGGTTCAATCAGTCATGGCTTTCCTCTTGTGTGAAGGAATGCAGAACTGTACGTTTTTTACAGAATCTAGGTAGTTTAAAGGTGCTACGACTGCAGTCATTTGTGTATATATTTTGTGCTGTATTCTGTGTGTACTTCTTTTCATGTCAACTGTTTTTCATTTCAAGTGGCTGCCATATAAGGGTGCGCCGTACCGTGTACAGGATTGGTTGTCGGGGTGATGGGTCAGCACAGGATTGGATGCACTGCCGGCGAAACGGGCACATAAGGCGGAAGGGTGACGTCGCCGAGAGACGGGGGGGGGGTTTGTTTTGGTAGGTGCAGAGCCGGCCCTACCCAATGTGGCGCCAAAGGTGAGATTTTATGTGGCGCCTCCCTCGATCGGCGATTTACATACGCTTACAAAAGAAATCAAATAGCATTGTTTTGCGGTAATATTAATTGGGCATTGCTTTGCATTTTAATCAATGTGAGCTTTTCCATTTTAAGAATTAATAGTAATAACTAGTTTTAATATATTTTTATTGAAGGTGAAATTTTTCCTGATTTTGTGGAGGTGCCTGGAGGCCACGGTGCCCTCAGCATTTTCCTATATTGCCTAATGGGTGAGCCAGTTATGGGTAGGAGAGTTTAATCCGAAGTGTAATTTGGGTTTTGTTTGTTATTTTTAAACCAAAAGTCACATGATTAGTTCAAGGACTGTCAGTTTATTTCTTGCTCTAATAGATCAAATCAAATCAGTTTGTATTTACATACCACTTTTAAAGCATCTTTAGTTGACCAAAGTGCTGCTACATGTCATCAGACAAGCTTAGGCAAAGTTATAGGCAAAACACCAAGACCAGATAAAACTTTTACATTTTTTAAAACAGAATAAAATACTAAATCTGGTAAATCAGGATGACATCTTCTTAGATCAGTTTCTAAAAAACAGAAATATGAAATAAATATAAAATGTTAAGACCACTTAAAGCATCCAAAAGCCACTGAAAACATGAATGTGTGAATATGTAGTGTATTTTGTTGATTTTCATATGCATTTCAAAGCCTCCTGCAGGTTTTTGAGGGTTAACAACTGATTTTCCTGTAATCATATCAGTTTATCAGGTGACCTAATATCCACCTGACACAGCCTCCATGCTCTTTTACAGCCTCTTAGAAAATGTGGCTTCATAAAGACTAAACAGAGCTTTGAATGGAGGGCTTTCTGAAAGCTCCTCGATCCATTTAAACTGGAAAAAAAAAATCACCCAGAGAATTGAAGAGAACAGAGAGCATCATTCACCTTTCACTCAGCCCACAAGGACGCAGTCATCAGCACCTTTTAGCACAACATTCAGCACCTTTCTTTTGTGTCTTTGTTTTTGGACTTACGTCATGATCTGGTTCTCGGCTCCGGCCTCCACTAAGACTCCGTCCACGAACAGCGGCACTGAGGAGAAGCTGTGTTGGGTCCACTGCCTCCCTTCGTCAAAGCTGACCCTGTGTGCGAGTGTCAGAAGGCATTTCCATCACAACACCCAGAAACAGAAGCTCTGCATCAGAAACCGGTCATGCTGGAGGATTTACTGTCTCCAAGTCTCTGTGCAATTAGCTACTGTAGCTTTGGGTAAATATCAAAAAAAGCATTAGAGGAATATTTAAGAGACAGTCTGAGCTATCAAAGCAAAAGAGGCACAAAACTGTTTTCAGAAGACATGAAAAGAGGAAATGTTTTGCAGGTCCTGGGTGAAAAGTCTCCACCAGGGTGAAGAAAACAAGACCAGAATAGAACCGTTTCATGTTTTTCTACTACAAAACTGCAACAGGGAGACGGCGCACAAAAAAAAGAAGAAGAAAAAATTGGACAGCTTTCATCATAGGGTCCTCGACTCTATTGATTCTGACAGCTTATCAACATCGGGGCTGAAGTGAGAACAACTGGAAGAACCTGAGTGTGACACGGGTGGAAACGCTGCTGAGGCCAGAGCTCGGGAAAAAGCAAGAAAATCCCTCAGAATAAAACCTACATTTGGCTAAAAGCATCGACTTGCAGCCATTATGAGCCTCATGCAGGGGAATGTTTAACTTAACTTCCACACCTGCTGTACAGACACTCCGGCTGCCTTATATCTGTCAGTTTCCCCCTCACTCCTGCACTTAAATTGGTCGGGAGACAAAAACCCAGCAGGCTACACTCGGCTGCTTCTAAAACTAATTTCGAAATTGTTGCAAAAAGCGAGTGGAGAACAGATCTGGTCTCACTTGGATTAGCCTGCACTGAGGCAGAGCGTGGGCACCCGATGTTGGCAAGAGGAAGCCGACGTGTTAATGAAAACACTAAAAGAGGGCTCACACTGCTGCCTGTTAATGATAAGTGGCTGCAAAAAATATCTCAAATTAGATTGACTTTTTCTAAATTTTTTTTTTGCTGGAGCAGCAGTCAAAGTGCATCACTAAATGGATCAAGTGTCACGTATAATGTATACATGCTCTTCTTTTTTGGATCATAACGGTTGGATTCACCTTAAAATAGCCGCAGGAGATTGAGAAAAGCAATTTAAGAATGGAAACGCGTCCAGAAAAAGTGTTTTAAACAGACATACCACAAGTGTCTGGTTGGCACCGACGGCTGCTTCACGGCCACCAGAGCGCCTCCTTTATCCAGAAACCAAATGTTGTGCTCCTCTTCAAAAATCTAAACACACAAAGTGCTACATGCAAATCTGACTTTGACGATATACCTCTAATTACTTCTGATTTCTCAACATGTTACAGTCATGCATGTTGTTACAGCCCTTAGGTTGTGTGTGTGTGTTTTCTGTGATTTTCTTGTTTCAGATCGTGCTCAGCAGGAGTGGCCAGGTGTATCTGTGGCCACTCTGCAATTAACAGGGAGCTTTAAAAGAGAAGTCATCCTGATCATCGGGGCCAGTGGGCCAGATCAGCAGCGAGTGAGAGCTGTGTGGTGACAGTGTTGTGGCCTCAAACCAAGTGTGGTGTTTGGTGACTTTTGAATCGGCTTGTGTTGTGATTGGGAAACTTGCTTTAATTTGGCCTAAGTTATGCTTCTTTTGTTGTAAATAAACAACTATTTTTGGTTCACAATCGGATCTTTTCTTATTCACACTTCTTGTTACTCCCCTCATCCCCTGGCTCACGGGGACGTAACAATGTGCAAAGACTAAGAGCCTTTCCAAAATCCCCAAATGTAACACTCAATTAGTCCAGAATCATACAAATTATTAGGAACCAAGCAAATCTATGACTGATATTTGGAATATTTGCAGGTAAAATATAATCTTGATGTCAAATTCCAAAACAAAACAGAATTTATTTGTGTTTTACATATATTAAATTTAAAGAGAACTTGTCACAGCTACATCTGAGCCAAAGTAGCACATTTTAAAATTAATTAATTTAATCAGGAATCTGATTAACAGAGTGTGACAACCAAAACTCTTATTGACTCCCATTATATCTGAAAGTCAGAAACTCTAACCTGCCGCCAAATCTATATAATACACGTATAATGCATCATTTTGTTCAAAACAAGATTGTGCTTCACATGGTGAAAGACGTTTTTTGATATGCTGTATAGTTTTTGAGCTGTGACAGTTTGTTTGAGGCTCTAATCCTTAGTCTGCCTTTCTGCTCCTCTCTCTGCTCTGCTCACTGCAAACAACCAGTGACTCACACCTGATTGGCTGATTGATACTGGACCCAAAATTCAAAGTAAAAGCTCAAAGATATTAGATGTTACTGATAAGGGTTTGTGGAACATGCTGGCTTTTCTAAATTAAATGTACTTACATAAATTATACCTTATGTATTAGCTATTATAGCAGGGTATATTAACTAATTAATTTGAACACTGGTTTACACTTGTGTTTCCCCTCATGCAACATGTTAGATGTGTCTTATATAAGATGCCAGATTCAACTGCTTCTGTAGAACCTCACTGTGGTGGGACTGAGCAAAGTGTCAATCGGGCTGCATAACAAAACACACTGATACAATATTTGTTAAATGTTCACAGCGGCTGTACAAGTTGTCGGCTGCTGGTGTGAATCTGAACCTCACCGGTCTCCAGCTATTGCCAGCGTCCGACGATATGAACATGCCGACGTTGTTGTAGGACAGCTCGGCTCCGATATTTCCTGCAGTGGAAATGACAACAGAGTATGTGGTATTGAGATCACACAGATAAAAGTCTGTGTGTGTGTGTGTGTGTGTGTGTGTGTGTTTTAAATACATGCCGTCAATCACACCACGTCTGTGATTAATTTATTCTCTTGGCGTCACTCCCAGATCAGCTTACTGTCTCTCAATCGGTGTGAATAATAGAAAGAAAACCCCAGGTTAATTCCTGTGGACGTCTGCATCATTCAGGCAACATAATGTGAGCTGTGGAGGAGGGCTGGGCGCCTCCTTCGCTCCTGACAGTTGGCAGTGTTACAGCACAGTGCCTCCGAAGCTTCTTTTTTCTTTCCCTGTGCAGCGAGTGAACTGGTTTTCTTCTGCTGATCTGCTCCACTATCTTGGCCGCAGCTTAGTAAATAGGCATGTGTTTGATCTGGATGGTGTTTGTCATGTTGGTGAGATGATCTCTGCACCAGCTGACGTCTTAAAAGGCGCAGCGGGCAAAGCGAATCGCGGTGCCAAAGCAAAGTCTCGGCCAGCAAACACACACGAATACACACCGTGGTGGCTCGGCTGTGGCTGTTTGTTTCGGCATCCTCACATACTGAAGACAAAGCAGACTCGGCTGGCATCATGTTCACACCGGCAGCAGAAAGGCAGGATTTCTCTGCCGGTGCTAACAACATGCCTTTTGTCTTCTCTCACCCTTGCAGGCATGTTTTTTTCCCCATGTGTGCATAATCAGCTGGGTGATGTGAGATCTGGACAGGTGGACGCGTGATCCCGTGGAAGCAGCAGAGATCCTGCAGGGTTTTCTGCCCACCGAAGCAGAAAGAATCTTTCAGACAGAAGCTTAAATAAGGGGACAGGGAGGGGTCACATCAGTGCTGCATGAACCAGTCATCTGAAATACTGATGAAGTAGCAAGTTTAAGCGAAATTAAACATAAATTAGAATTGCACTAAATTGGGACTTCTTACTGTCTATCTGTGGGTTTACTACATGCTGGGGCTGCAGTGGACCAGAGAAAATCTTGGTCGACTTAAATCGCAATAGGATGTTAAAGAAATCTGTAATTTTATGGAATTTTCTCTTTTTACTACAGCTTTTTGTAATTTTCAAATACATGAAAATATCAATAAAATAAAAAAAAAATAGACTCTGAAATGACATGTCTGATTTTATATAAAATTAAAAAGCATTTATAGCTGTTAACATTTCACAAAAATTTCCTTTGTTAAATAGATGAAAGTGTTAAATTCAATTTTGATTTACAAACAATCAGTGGCAGTTAACAGAAAGAATGATTGATTCTGTAGTTTTACACAGACTTCTTTGTTACCTGGGAGACATCTTGTACAATTCCATTTTTTTTCAAAACAAAAACATTTAATTAATCTATTTTTATTAGTATATAATGTCTTGAAGCACTGCTAATCTATCAAAATACAGTATTTATCATTGCATGTATCTATATCTCAATATATATAATTATTGAATTATACTTAGTTGTTATATATTATAGGTAAATATAAGTAATTTCATTGCTTTTACACTTGTAAATGTACTTCATTACAGTTAATGGTTTAAAACCAATCTCATCTAAAATTAATGCTAGAAAATGAAGTTCAATTTTAGAAAATGTCTTTATTTCTACATTTTCTGTTGTTTTACAATGTTTTGCTTAAAATATTAAGTTTTTCTGTTTACATTTTTTATAGTGAAGAGAAACTATCTGTATGTTAGCTGTAGATGAACTAAATTTTCCACAGACATCTGAGTGACTCTACCTACAGCCTTATTAGCACGAATGAATTCTAAATCAACATAAAAAGCTGGTATTTGCAGCAAATTAAATGATTGAAACCTGGTTATTTTATATTGAAAAGATAATAACAGACTGGGAGCAGAGCGGCAGCACAGATTAACATGATTTCTGAAAATACATCAACCTGTGATTTAGTACAAGAACTATTGAGGAATAAAACACAGACAAGTTAGCTGCTGTTTTCAGATGATGTGACCTGTTGAGCTGTTGAGCTGTTTGTAAGGTCTACACTTGACTTTTTGGAACAAAATGCAGACACACCGATGACTTCTTTTGACATGGTGTCAATTAGTTGGAAGCTGATTCTGAGTAAACGTTCAGTTAAGTAAGTTGGGCCCAGCAGTCTTCATTATGTTAGGAGAGCCCAAACAGTGCTCTCAGATATTCTGTACCTCTTGATTCCAAAAATAATGGAATAATCCTGGAAGGCTGTGGATGTAACACCAGAGATTGTCCAACCAATGAGAATTTGATCGGATGAGAACATATTGACCACCAATGTGGATATCACAGCCACACAAAATAAAACTCCTTCAGTGTTTTAGCTCACCAGTGGCAACTATGATCCCCGGTGCAGAGGTCTTTGTGGTGATCGTTCCTGACAAATAAGGGTTCTCAGACATCTGCAGTTGGAGATGGAGGGAGCAGAAAGGCTGGAAAAGAATGAGAAACAGTTGAGCTGCTGGAGAAAAGAAGTGTTGATGTTGAAATTCAGTCCATTCGACTAGAAAATTCAGCTTGGAAACCAACACATTAAGTAGCAGATTTATACACCGGATCAGATGTGATGACTCAATCAGGCTGTGCATCAGCTTCTTTAATTACGTACGAGGTAACAGCAGAGGAAGGGCTGTGCTGATGTGTTATGTGAAAATGATAGGGTCAGAAAAAAAGAGAGAACAACAGAAAAAAGCCATATTCATTAGTCTCCCAAAGAGAGCGAGCTGCGCCTTCATAAGTTTTGCTAATTGCATTTAATCTGTCATTAATACAAAGAGCGATGGAATTTGCATTAAAGTGTGAAGCCAAGCCTCCGGGGCACGCACACAGCACAAGACAATTGCATTTGTTCACAGAGCAGGAAAAAAAGGGAAAAGACGCGTCTGCTTTCATGTTTGCAGCAGACAGCGTGTGTCACCAGTGTAAGGACATCAAGGGCAGTGGGACTGAACAGGGTAATCAAAAGGAATCTACGGCAGTAATTAAAATGTCACATGAATGCGCAAGCACGGGGAACCTGCAAGCCACAGCGCACGACCCTGAAATCACCTCCTAAACAGCATGAAGTCCTTCTAATGTCTCCAACATGATTCCTCCTAACAGTCGGCCTGTTGGCTTTAGTTGCAGGGAGGCTGTCTAATGAGGAAGGGATGTTAATACATGCAGCAAATCTGGATATGCCAGTCGAGCACCTGATCTGCCTCGCTGTGAAAAACAGAACTCGAACATTTGTTTGTGTTTGAAACTAAAAACAATTATATGCAGCAGTAAATTTTTTGTTTTACCACTGTGTGAACAGTTGTGGGGTTTCTCTCTTGTCAGTGTATTTTCTCCTTCTCTCAACACTTGATTGTAAGTAATATTAACAATAACAACCCAAATCTGCAGTTTGAAGTCAGAATTACATCTTACTGTGTGGGTTTTGGTGGAAAAGAGCCACACTTTTCCAAAGGTTAAAGGAAGAATCCTGCTATGTATCAACCAGTCATATGTCCCATTCAAGCGACTACACAGTACCTTTATTATTGCTTTCAACAATGATTCATGGTGGATTTAATTAGTTTTTTTGGACAAGAACTTACCAAAAAAGATTCGTTCATGTCAAAGTGACTGATTCTTGAAACTGATTTCTACAAAGTAATGCCACTGTATTAAAAACAGAAAATGATTGCATAATTTTTCACCCCTGTATAAAGTGACTCAACTAATTAAACAAAGGTGCATCCAGTTAGGGCTAGAGGTCACAGAATTAGTGAAATGGAGATCATCTGAATGCACTGAATTTGTCTCAGTGATTGTAGTTTAAAGACACCTGTATCTGGAAGGTCCAGTCACTGGTGAATCAGTACTGGATATAACTGCACCAAGAAGGCAAAAGAAACCTTCAAGCAACTCCATGAACAGATTATTGAAAAACATAAATCAGGGAATGGTTACAAAATATGTCCACTGATCATCCCTTAGAGTACAGTTAAATCCATCATTAAGAAATTAGAGTAACATGTCACATGTGTAAATCTGCCTAGAGCAGGTGGTGAGTGGCAGCAAGAGGTGGCAGCATCATGATGCTTCTCAGCAGCAGTGCCCGGGAAGGCTTGTAAAGGTAGAAGATAAAATGACTGCAGTAACGTGTAGAGAAATCCTGAAAGAAAACCTGATGCAGTTTGCAAGAGAACTGTGACTTGGAAGAAGATTTGTTTTCCAGCAAGACAATGACCTGAAGTGAACAGCAAAAGCCAAAGCAATGGTTTAGGAGGTGAAGGTTCTGGAGTGGCCGAGTCAGAGCCCAAATCTCAACTCGGAATATGTGACTTAAAAGTGGCTGTTCACTCAAGATCCCCATGCAACTTGATACTTTTTCAAAGAAAAACAAGGTCGAATAGTGTCCAGATGTTCAGGCTGATTGAGATGTATCCACACAGGCTTAATGCTGTAACCACAACCAAATGTTTATCTACTTAATAGCGACTTGAAGCGGGTGAATCACTTATTTCTATTTTCAGAAGTCAGAAGTTGAAGTCTGTTTTCACTTTGACATAAAAGAGCCTTTTTTGTAAATTCTAGAAAAAAAAGTGAAATTATATTGACCATGATTCAATGTTGAAAAGCTATAAGAAGGGAAAACTTTCAAGGAAGGGTGAACACTTTTTATAGGCATTGTATACTGGCTTCTTTATCACTTTTTATGGGAGCATTGTCACGACAGGAGTCCAGTGGTTTTCTTTGCTGCACCATTTATTTTTTGCAGTCAGATATATTTGATCTGATAATCAGTCAACCCCTAGTTAGCACCAAAATGCTTTTGTATTGCGAGGTTTATCAAAAGTAGCCCAGAGAAAAACTTTGCTTTGTGACACACTGAAGTGAAGCTATGATGAAGGCAGGAAAACCAGTGGATGAGTGAGTGAAGAAAGCTTTTACTCACTTTCGCTCACCCAGCTTCACATTATGTACTTGCATCTCCCTGTACACAGAAGCGGCTTTGAGCTCCAGTAAATAGACAGTACAGCATCTTACCAGTATGCAGTGGATGTCATTCCCATCCAGGTCGGCAGCAGGAGCCTGCAGGAGCCTCCAGTCTCGGCCTTTGTTGTAGGTGATGTACGTCTTCACCTGGTTGTCTTGCCTCTTGTTAGCAATTAACATGCCTTTAATCCCTGCCACCTGATGGACGCACAAATATAACAAACTTTACCCTCTTAATACAAACCAGAAGGGAGCACTTTAAGCCTCACTCTCCTCCTATCTCCCATAACAGTTAAAGCTCTCAGCTGCAGACGAAAAAAACATACCCAGAGCTCTCATCAGAACAGGCATTTTGTGTATTGAGGCAGCAATCTTCACAACACTAGTTAAATGCAAATGGCGTGCTTATCCTGTCTTTTCTGCGGCTGACAGTCCTGCAGACAGCATCACTGCATTTTCTTATAGTGTGCTAAGTGCGATCTGTAATTATACCCTCAAACGTCTCAGCAATCCAGACAGTACAAAATGATGGCCGCACACAAGTGACACTGAATTACACACATAGAAACACACTCCTGCAGACTTCTCTTTCCAAATCCGCCCTGATAGTTGTCTCTCAGGGATTAGACATATCCCTCAGCCAAAACCAAAGCATGATATGCAATGGAAAGGACATAGTCACTCCAAATGGTTGCCATAGTGAAGGGCTCCACTCAGATGTGCTTCCCTCCCTGAAGGGGCACGTCTGTATAAGTGGCACTAATAGGCGCTGCATTTGACATTGTCATAGAGACGTGGCGCCCAGGACGGATACGGCTAACGAGGGTCCTCCCGTCCTTATCCAACCAGACCTGTCAATCACGGTGGTAATTATTTATTGCCTCCACCTCCTCTGTAACACACATATACACACACACCCCTGCACACAAACCAGGAGACCTATGCATGTCCACCAGCATGCAATCCTCTCCATCCGTCATTCTCACCACCCACACTGCTTCCTTTGTAAGGAAGGACATGGACTCTGCTCAGTGGCGCAGAATATTCTGAATCTCACCAACTTCGAGCAGCGGCGCTTTCTGCTATTAGCTGCAGCATGTGAACAAAGATAGTGAACACCCCGCTGCTTTTAATAACCTCTGCTGCCATCCCCGACGCAAGCATGAGTCATAACTTTGTCCATGAAGAATGAATGATGAACACATCACAAAGACACCATACCATAGTGAAGCATGGTGGTGGCAGCATCATGATGTGAAGCATGGTGATGGCAGCATCATGATGTGAAGCATGGTGGTGGCAGCATCATGATGTGAAGCATGGCGGTGGGGGTATAATGATATGACGCATTGTGGCAGTAGCGTGATGATGTGAAGCATGGATTGTGGTGGCAGCATCATGATGTCGAGCATGTTGGTGGAAGTATCATAATGTGAAGCATGGTGGTGGCAGCATCTCAATGTGGGGATGCTTCTCAGCAGCAGGCCCTGGAAGTCTTGTAAAGGTGAAGGGTAAAATGAATGCAGCAAAGTATAAAGAAATCCTGGAGGACAACCTGATGCAGCCTGCAAAAAAATCAGAACCCAGACCTCAATCCAACTGAGAACTTGAGAAATAAAGCATGACGACTGCGCTGCAGCATGCAAGCAAAGACAGTGAACACCCCACAGTTTTTATTTTTAACTTCTGCTGCCATCTGTGACACAAGCATGAGTCATAACTTTGTCCATAAATAACAAATGGCGAACACATCCCAAACATGCCATCTCCACACGGAAACATGGTGGTGGCAGCATCATTATATGGTGATGCTTCTCGGCAGTAGTCCCTGAAAGGTTTGTAAAGGTAGAGGGTAAAATGAATGCACCAAAGTATAGAGAAGCTCTGGAGGACAACCTGATGCAAGAGAACTGCCACTTGGGAGAAGATTTGTTTTCCAGCAAGACAGTGAGCTAAAGCAAACAGCTAAAGCCACACAGAAGTGGTTGAAAGAAAACAAAGTGAATGTCCTGGAGTGGCCGAGTCAGAGCCCAGACCTCAATCCAACTGAGTTTGACAAATAAAGCATGACGACTGCGCTGCAGCATGCAAGCAAAGACAGTGAACACCCCGCTGCTTTTCATAACTTCTGCTGCCATCCGTGAGGCAAGCATGAGTCATAACTTTGTCCATAAAGAATGAACAGCGCAAAACCTCATGTTCAATATTTATATTTCTGAAATACCCAGTAAACAAACATCTCTATTTGCTGATACTATATTCTGCACTGCACTATGTTGGCTTTTTACAATTATCATATAATAGGGAATTCTTAAATAACACAGAAAGGGAAGGGGTCTGACTTGCATGAACCCCTTTTATTCTTTTTAGACATATGTAAGACAAATGAAATGCAACCCCTGCAGTTCAGCAGCAATATGAAATTAATTCACTGTATCTGTGAGGCACTGCTTCCATTTATTGGGCTTTACAACAGAGACACAATACATTATGCATATGCACTGCTGACATGCATTGTGGCGTTTTTTAAATAATGTACTGCCACTTATTTAAACAAAGTCCTTTTATTCCTTCCCACTTGATTGTGTGGAATGGGATTCTTTATACCATCCAACTTCAAGTAAATGCTGTCCCTCTTTGAAATGGTTTTTGTTCATTTTCAGTTTGCATTTATCTGACAAACAGAACAAAAATTCTTAATCAAAGTTGCTATAACGCTTATCTTAAAGTTGTA
This sequence comes from Dascyllus trimaculatus, assembly GCA_024666655.1. Lineage (NCBI taxonomy): Eukaryota > Metazoa > Chordata > Actinopteri > Pomacentridae > Dascyllus > Dascyllus trimaculatus. The sequence goes on along the minus strand of CM045447.1, from coordinate 28,101,969 downwards.
ACTAGTTTCAGTGCTAGTTTGCACTGAAAGTTGAATGGATGGATTGCCGATAAGTTGAAAACACACAAAAAAAGACACATTACACAGATGAGCCACAACATTAAAACCATATGTCTAATATTCTATAGGTTCCTCTCTGATTGGTTGAGGCCTGGACTCCACAGACTCATGTGATATAAGGCTCCAAACAGTCAGCAGCAGATCCTTGAAGTCCTGGAAGCTGCAACGTGGACCCTTCATGTATCTGACTTGTTTTTCCAGAACATCCCACTGCTTGATCAGACTGAATTTGGAGTCCAAGTCTAATGCCTTGAACTTCTTGTCATGTTCCTCAAACCCTTCCTGAACAAAGTTTGTAGCAGGGAGAATTATCCTGAATAAAGCTGCCATGAAGTGTTAGACGTTGTCTGCAGTAATGTTTGTGTGTCAAAATATCACCTACATGAATGCAAGACTCAAGGTTTCCCAGCACAACATCATCCAGAGCATTAGGATGCCTCCACCGGCTCAGCTTTCTTCCCATCCTGCTGCCATCTCTTCTCCAGGAAAATGACACACTGTCATTCGTCAGACCAGGACAACTTCCTCCATTTCTCCATGGTCCAGTTCTACAGTAGCTCTTCTGTGATATCAGACTCTTTATATGCATTAATGAGCTTTATTACCAGTTTATTGGTTGACCTTCTTTGGACAACTTTCGGTGACCACTGCAAAATACCTGCTGTTTTGGAGATGCTATGATCCAGTCCTCCACCAACACCACAGTTAGTTAAAGCCTCTCAGATCCTCAAGCTGCACATTTTTCCTGCTTCCAACATCAACTTCGAGAAATGACTGTTCACTTGCTGCCTCATATGTCTGGTTATTTTATGTTCATGCATTTTTGTTTTAGGTTAACTGACTTTTGAGCTCAAGTCGGCTTTTCTTCTTGGAAAGTTGGTCATCAAACTGTTCTTTGGGATAAACTTACAAAACAATGTACACTGTCCAAAAAAAAACATTCTTAAGTCTTCTGTTCACTATAAAAGCTGGTACATTTGCACCTCTCCTTTGAGAATCTGGACAAAAATCTGTTATTCTCTATATTGTATACAATAATAAATGTACTAACAACCAGGAAATACATAATCTTTTAAACTTCTTGTGCATATCTGCACAGATAAGCATGTTAAAATTCAAGAGAAATATCAAAATTTTGAGCTATTAAATGCTCAATTTTTGTCACCAGCTAGTCAGTAACTTTGCTGTTAGCTGCTAAGAAGCTAGCACAGAGTGAGTTTGTCACGTCTGTTTAGCTGAAAACTGCTCTAGCTTGAAACCATGTTGGTGAATGCAGAATTTGTAAGGGGTAAAGCCAAAATAATTAACTAAAAAGGCTAAACAAAGGAGTGTCAGAGTTGGGCTGTAATGTCCTGAGTGCTAATCATTTCAGGTGAAGTCATAAAATTAAATTGGCTTTGTTTATATAAAGATGCAGAACAGCTTTAAACTCATCAGTGCCGCTTTAAATCTGCTCTGAATTCTACAGAAAAAAGCTTACTGCAAGACTCTTTTTAAAATTAATTTACAACATCAACAGATATATTTAACCTGTTGACCTTTTGACCACTGCCTGACAGAACTGCATCCATCAACTTGTTGCCAGTGTGGCTGTAAACAGCTTTTCATTGAACCGAACGTCGAGTAAAACCCACGAGCAAAGTGTTTATGACATGAAAACATGGCTGCCAATCTGAGGAGGACATATTTCCCTGAAGATGGAGGGTATTTATTGAACACCGGGGAACTGCCAATTATTTAAAGTGAAGCAATTTAGCAATACATTTTATGGCTCACTTGTTGAATCACGGCTTTGTGGGTTTTAAGCTCGCTGGCAGGAAAACAGAGCATCATCGCGAGCATCAGCATCATCATCCAGATTATCTCACACTCTCCACCGACAACAATCCACTTCATGCCTTCAATCAATCATCCAGAGCTGTTTGTGGCAAGGCGACGGGGAGATAAATGATTTCTGATACAGTGAACGTCAGCCAATCAGAGCACTAATTGTGGGAGAGCCACCTGCTAAACCACCTCTCAGTCTGAAGGGAAGTTTAGCGCGTGATGTAGAGCCCTGATGTCAACAGAAAATTAGTTTGCACAACAAAGGCTCATGATTACAGAAATTGCCCTTTTCCAATCTGACTGACAATAAAATAATCCCTCTAATTTAGAAGATAATTGTGCAATTTTCTGCGTGGAAAAAAGAATAATTGATTTCAGCGAGGGAGGTTGCAGAGAGAGCAGAGGCCCTCTGGGGAGAGACATGACTTGTAAGTGGAAGAACAGAACAACTTTGCCGTAGTTTGCCGTCTGCTCCCTGATCTGACTGACTCTCTGGAACATTAGATGTGTGAAGCACAGTTTGTCAGGCTCTAACAACAATAAATGAGATGAGTTCCATAGCATACATCTTCCCCTGTGTAATGGCTCTGATTTATCGGAGACAACAGTGTATCATCTATCTCTTGTTTAGGTTCAGATCAGGAATGGAGCTGTGTCCGCGTGACGGATGCAATTAAAGCCTTATCATCTCGAGCTGCACACTGAAACGCCTTAACAACAGCTGCATGGAAATAGGAGCTGCACTCAGGCCTGAGCATACATCCACATACTGTGTAGGAGAAGTAATGGCATTGTTAATTACCACAGCGCTGCCACTGCTGCTGGCCAATATCTCACTTCGTTCCTTCACTCTCTCAGTCACACCTGCCAGTGTGGGAGTGATAAACTAGTTCACTGAGGGGTGGAGACGGATGGAATTCTGCGGTGCTGCCATGAATGCAAACACGCAGGCTGCAGAAGGTAGCCGCTAAGCTAACAAGGTCATTACAAGTCCAGAGGTGCATGGCAGCGAGCCCCATTAAGCATGCTCTTTACACTGTATACATCTGCTGTCAGGAAGACGGACGACCACAACCTGGAATGCATCTATACCAGACAAGTGACTCTAACGCAAACTCCACAGAAAGTCTGTGAATGTATACATCACATGTCACAGCGCCAGTTGTCATTGATCCCTTTATGACTTTAGCAGAGTTAGTGTTCCATATTAATAAACACTTTCATCAACTGTCTTACATCTTTTATAAAAGAAAAATTAAAACAACATACAGTTTCCTGTCATATAAATGAACCCAAGCAAATCTAAAGGCCCCATATTGTTCCAACTTTAAACAAATGAATGGAAGTCTCTCACGTTGTCAAAATGTGTCTTTCAATTTTTCAACTAAAAATACAACATAAAAGGTTAATTTCTACATGACTGTATAACTCCTGGTTTTCAGTCCTAAACAGTTCTAAACAGGATTTTTCAGTGTCTGTAGCTTTAAATGCAGCTAACTTACTACTGTCCCCACCGCTTTCAGGAAGAAGAACCTATTTCTATTGATTTTAACTTTTTCTCAAAATGTCATTTGACATTGAAATATCCCTGAATTCCCAACCCAGCCATGGTTTTTAAACCATGTGTTTGATGAGTTTGTCAGACGATACTATAAAATCAGCATTTAAGTTGCAAAGCAGCAGCTTCGAAGTAGCACGCAGTCCTAATGAGCTGTGTTTCAGTCATTATTTCATCCACGTTCGGCTGTCTGACAACGTAATCAGAAAAATCTGTCAATGACAACAGTTATGAATTCAGCTGTATTAAAATACAGCTTATGTGAGCACAGAGAGCAGGAGAGAAGCTAACAGACTGAAACAGCAGCTGAGTTTAGGTTCACCTGAAGCACAACATGAAAACACAGTAACCAACCCAGTCCTTGTTTATCGGTTTTAATTAAAGTTTCCCTCAGTGTTACAGTTTCCACAGAGCTCTGACCTGTGGACCATCAAAGCTAATGTTAGCCACATTAGCTGCACAACACACTAACACTGGATTTTCTTGTTCTTGTAAGGACATCACCATTAATATTAATGGTAAACCACTGGGTGCTCAGTTCCTCAGATGCTGGGAGTGGATGAAGACGCTTGTGTTCACTTTTGCAGTCAACAGCAGAACATTTGGTGGCTTTTGATCATGGCTCAGATGACTTAGAGTTTGCAGAAGCATCTTTAAAAAATAAATAAACTGGTGGACTTTGAGGCAGCTGCTCATTTTAATCGATTCACCTTGAAGTAGTGAGGGGGCAGAGCTATACAAAGTTGGAACTGGATGACTGTTGGTTTTTCAGTTTCTGCAAAGACACCAAGTAAAACTCTTGCACTTGCTTGTAAAGCTGAGGGGCTTTATATTTGAGGGATAAGCAGTGGTAAAAGTAAGCATCTTTATATTTTCACTGCTTTGATTTTACACCTTCAAGTTTTAAGACATACAAAATGCAATATAAATTGATTTTTATGAATTGGACCTTTAGGTTAAAAAATATCACGTTTAAATCAAATCATTGTCACTTCATAGTTCTGTATCATTGCTTGTAGTAATAATGAACACTTAATAAATATCACATTTATTTGCCTGGTAATTGGAGCAAAGATCAAACAGAAAGTTTGAGTAACACTTTAAAATGCGGAATACCGTAATAATATTCATTAACATTATTCATTAGCTGTCTGATGATTAACTACATGCTGAGCTGTTGAAGATTTCATTTGTGTGGTTAAAAAGCTTAATTCAAATTGCCATTTTTTAAAAGGAATACTTATTGTTAAATGAAAAATATTTAACTTACATTTATAGTAGCTGTAGTTCAGTGTTTGTTCCTGCATTAAACAGGGAGCAGCAGCTGTTTTTCACTTCAATAAAGTTGGTAGAACTCACAAGGAGGGGTCCGAATTAATGCGAGCATAAATCATTACACAGCCCAATGGGCAAACTTGGTGCAATGACTTCTTACAAAGACTTGTTGTTTCCATTTGAATCCGAAGGGGGCCTTTAAAAAGTGAGGGAGCAGCAGCAAAGTAATTGTTGGTTCTGATTAACAGCCCTGTTGATGCTCCCCTCCGAGATACAATATGCTCATTTTGTGCAACGGGGCATAAAAAATCCAAATTTATAGCGCATTTAATCACAAGCACCCGAACACAGTTAATTTTCACTCTGGATTTTGATTAGTTCAGAGTTTAAATGTGTGTTAGTTAATGCGGCATTTTATTCAACAAGAAATAAAGACATTTTAGTTTATTTTTTATGCATTTTTAATCTGAGACTGTGTGTTTTGTTTGCAAAACAATGGACTTCAATTTAGTAAATCCGAAGCGGGATTCACATGTTGACTTCACATGTTCACTTAAACACTCACCAGGAGAGCACAGTTTTGCAATCTCATTGTCTCATCATAAAAAGCTTAAATTCATTATTCATCCTCACTTGCAACATAGATTATATCTACCGAGGAGTCCATTTATTCATCTCCAATTTAAAATCTATTATGATCTTGATATTTCAAGAGCTCCTGCATATCTCTACAACACTTGTCTACTAATTACTTTCTGTAAATAATAAGCGTCTTGTTTGCTAGAGTAAGATTTTTTGCCAAGTCTTTCCAAAAAACAAAATGGAAAATGCCTCTTTTTTCAACCAGCATAGACTGATTTCACTGGTGTGACAGCATCCAGTTCAAAATATTTCAGGTATGTGGAGCCACTTAATTACCTTCATTAATAACTCATTAAGAAATTAAACGAGTAAAAAGTTAAAAGGTGCTTCAGTCTAACTTCGGCAGGGAATATTTTGGCAGTCTGATTGTACAAATGAGTCTTGCTTTCAGTTATTATTTATTCACAGCAAATCATTAAAAGGTAAATAAGAGAGTTCATGTTCTCAACACGCAGTAACCAGTCAAGTTATTGAGTCTGTTTAACTCTCACATCTCCTGATTCTATTTTGCAGGACTTATTTCAGAGCTGTAGTGTTACCTGGTTTGACAGAAACAATACAGTAGCTGCTAAAAACCAAAGACCACAAGATAACACTGATATTAATGTCATGTAGTTTAACCACTGATGCTACAGTCACTTTATATTCTGAAACTTTAAAGTCAGACAGCCACATTTTTCCTGAATCCTCCCGGACGATTAAGGTCAAAATGATGATCACAATTATTTTGATCAGTTATTTTGATCATTATTTGTTGATTTTTTGGACAAAATATTTTATCGCACCTTCAGATTGCGATAAACAGAGAGCTACTTTCACTTTCATGTTGTGCTACAGTCCTGCTACTGTACAAATCTGCATAAAAATCTAAATTCACCTGATGTTAGATCATCTCCTGGAGACTATATATAAATAAAATGGCACTTGAAACTCCTGCTGTGTTGAAAATGTATTTACTGAAACGCTGTCATTTACAGATGTTCCCTAAGCGCCTCACATGCAGGTTACAGTCGAAGCTAACTGGGCATTCGTGCACAGAGGTGCCTAGTCTCCACTCATTTACTGCAGCATACCAAATCAGACACACTTACAAAGAAGAATTGTTGAAGCAACTTAAATTAGGTATTTGAATTTGTAATATACATTTAAATTATGTTTATCCAAATTAGGGAATCCACTCAGTCCCTAGTAGAAAAGCAATAGCCTAAGGCATACATTACTAAAAATAAAAATACATGAGCTAAACTGAGGCTACAGAATAGAAAAGGAAGAAGCAATACCGGCAATGATGTTGAGGTAGAATGGTAACACTACACATGATAATGAGATATTGCACATAAAATTGAAATATTGCACATGAAAAATAAAACATTGCACCTTACATTGACTTAAGTATTTGATTTACCCCAACGTAAAAGGAAAAACGTGATTTTGTAATCACACTTGTACCGTCCATTTCTTTTCTCTACTTTGCTATCTCTGTAAATCATGATTATTTATCTAACTGTGTGTTTATTTTTCACTGCAATATAAAGTCGTGCACCTCTATGGAAACAGAACAACCATGAAGAAGGACAGAGAACTCAAAAGTGTGCAGCATTACACTGTTAGAATGCCATAAAAAGAAAAAGAAAAGTTGAATTTCTTATTTTAAATTGATGTAAACTTTCTTTTTTCTTGATTTATGACATTATAAGTTTAGGATAGGGCACGATAGATATTTGCGGAGCTCTCTCTCCTTCTAGTCATTGTTGTGCTGTTTTCACTGAGGTGTAGTTATATTGCAGAGAAAAATAGCCAAAAGTGAGGAAAAAATGTGACAGGAGCAAAAAAACAAATGTTTTCACACATTTTCACTGTTTGTTTCAGGTGTTTTGTTGCAGCTTCTACAAGATTGGTTCTTAAATCTTCCAACGAAGCCAATAAATCTACTTTGGCGCTTGAAATAAAGTATTATGCTGCTTTGCAACTCAAAGGCTTTATTCTCTGTTATGAAAAAGTGATCAACACATATATTTTTGCAGTTTTCGTTGGAAAAAGAAACTTTTTTTGCTCCACTGTCCGTGCTCTGACACATGCACGCGGTCATACTTTATGGCAAACCTTAAGAAGCAGTAAAGAAAGTAATAGTCTCATAGATTGAATCAATGAAACTGTATGGATCCCTGCAGGGCAATGGATTTGATCGGCGTCCTACCTCATACAGGTCCAGCATCTGGTTCCCTCCGATGCCCCTGGTGGTCTTGACATTCTCCATGGCCAAGGTGAAGTAGATCCCCCGGGTGTCGGACAGGTAGAGGTTATAGGTGTCGTTTTGGTTCCACTCCTGCACCGCTGCGAATACCTGCTTCTCATCAGTGCTGACAATGTGTAAATCCTATCGGGGGGAGAGATTAAGAGGAGTTATGACTGCAGGTGGAGAGGTGACGGATTAGAACATGCTGACCCGGTGGGAGATCATGAGATCAATGCTGCAGTGTGAATAAAAATGCTTGATGACATACTGTAAGCTGCAGCTAAATGTGCTGTTGCATGTAAAAGTGGGCTTACGAAAAGTTTTACTGAGAAACAAACTTTCTTTTTTTTAAACCAGTCTGGAGTATTTTTACTGTTGTGGAACTGTTTCAATAACTCCACAACAAACTCATTCTGAAATTAAGCAGATTTCAATAAATCATCCAGCACAAAGTTGCACCTGCAGCTCACCTTTGGCAGTGAATACTTGGGCAGCTTGATTTGTATAAACGAGTCTCTCTTGTAGGACACATAGTAGGTGGCTCGTCCTGATGTGGGAACCTGCAACACATAAAATGCAATAATTAATTCTTCTGAATAGGGATGTTGAGGCTGGCCAATGCATTTTTTAACTGGTGTGGTATAAACCAAAGCCTGATGCTTTGTTTACATCCACTGTCACATAGGTATCGTAAAAGGAGAGTGCAGTTTGCTACAGGATGTTGAAAATGCTAATTCTAAACAGTTTTCTTGATCAATAAACAACACAATAGATATATAATGGCCAGACACCATTAAGCATCACAGAAGTCTTTGTCATGATGCCCCTTTACTAGCTAAACCCACAAAATGCTCTCTGCCTGCCAACATAAACCTCCAACTGCAGCTCACCATGACTGAGTAGCATTTTCAGGCCCACACTTGTAAGACCACATTTCTAGGACCCTTTGTTTTTTTTAAGACAGCGCCACCTATTGCATTGAATAACTAAAAGAGTAATAGGTAGCCTATTGAAGCAAGGGCTGCATTTTTGGCCAGATGAATGATAGTTACAGCGCAAACACTGAATGTAAATCATGTTTTATTTGTTTAACATTTCAAATCGTCTGATGTTTTCAGCTGGACAGCCAAGTATTGTCAAAGAGTCGTTGTGTTGTATGTAAATGTTTTGTTTATTTTAATTTTTCTACTGATATTTCTTAAATGTAAATCATCTTTGCTGCTGTAACACTGTATATTATAATTATTAACTAAAGCTTGTCATATCGACTCACCTCTCTCCAGCCTTTAAAACATTCTTTTTGTGATTTTGTGACTACAAATAGCCCTAAGACATGATAGCATCTTTATTTTACCTTATAATACCTTATTATGAAAAATTACACAACTTGTTCGACATGCTACTTTTAGCAATCAAGTTAAATTGCAGGAAAGAAAGCAATTATTGGCACAGCGTACACCCACTTCAGAAGAGAAATCAAGGGTCCTACAACTGTGTTCCTATGCTCCAGACACATAATATTGGAGTAACCACTTCCTCTAGTTGCTACAGTGTTAAAGATTAAGAGGCTCCACCTGGTGGAACAACCAGGTACTGCAACTAATCTAGAATACACTGTAGAGAATACAGGTTTTCTCCATCTAGGGATTTTAGGAATATACGGTACTCACGCTGTACAATTTTCGTTCCAAGGGTGCGAGATGTTTGGATCAAAGGGTGTAATGTGCTTTTTTTCAATGCACTCCATTTTTCTGTATCTTCATCCTTACTGATCATGCATAACATTCATCTACAATTGATGCATGATTCAAGCATGTGGCTAATTTATCTCAAAATGATTTCAATAAAAGATGCCTGCTGTTCCTGATATCACCATCACAGCATGGTAGTTCAGTATTATAAACATCACAGCTCAGAGATCAGAAAGTAAACCAAACTTTCTTCATGTCAACCACTGTAAAACAAGACAGAAGAACAAAGATAATCCTCTGTGGAGCTGATAAAAGGCCTTTAACAGCTTCTTTTAATCTATTTTCTTATTACTTATTTTCTTATTGATAGGAGGTTTGATCAACAGAAGCTAAATCATATGCTTTGTAAATGTATCTGTCCCATCTGACACCTCCTCCCCTCCGCCATAAAAAAAAAAAAAAAAAAACTGAAGAAAGTGATTTCCATGGTATAGTTTGCACACACAGGGGTTACACAATGGTTCAGTATTAAACATTCAGTTCCTGTTTCATTTCAAATAAGTAGCACTAATAGATACAGACTGTCTATTATCCCATCTGATTCATTTCTTTCCCCAAACACTGTAACTAAACATTATCGCATCTCTTTGTTTTCCGATGATTCATAGTGACAGTGTGGGGGATATCAAATCAGTTTATTTATAGAGCAACTGGAGTCAACTACAGTGCTGTAAATGTTACGAGACACGAAACGGTAAACTAAAAACTGAATAGAAAATATGGATTTTATACTGTGTTCGTCTAATATGTACTGGACAACTTTCTGTAAATCAAACCACACCTGATGGACATTTACGTCATATGTATTCCATGCAAAATGCTTTGGCAGTGGTCAATCACCTATAGCAGGACGCATTTCAGCACTTGTGCATGAGCAGCGATGCATTTCACATCAGCCAGCAATAGTCAGTTTGCTGAAGCTGAAGCAGGAAGGAACTGTGGCAGGAGAGACGGAATTGGCTACAGCAGCTAAGCGTACGATGGAGAATATGGAAGAAAAACTTAGAAAGCGTTCAAGAAAGTTTCTGATGCTCCAGATAAAAAAGAAACTTTAAAAGGAAGGATCACAGTGTAAAAAAAAGGGGGAGACAAAAGTTCAGCACTGTAATTTTAATGGAAAATGACTGAAAAGGAGGAACTGCAGCCAGTTGTGACACTTTTGAGTGTTTTTACTTATTAAAAATCAGTTACGACAAGGTTCGTTTATGTATTTCTTTTCTCTGTTTTGGCTGTCTTGTTAACATACTCAACTGTAACTCCTAAAATCAAACACACCATAAACTTTGTAAACTCCCATCGGAGCTTTACTTACAGTCTTTAAACCTCTTTTAGTCTTACATATGCACAAATATCTTCCACTGACCTAAATGTTGATTTAATTGTGAAAACTGTTTTAAAAATTCTCATTAAAGTTACACTAATCAACTAATTCTTTTTGAACTACTTTGCATTTGCCTTTCATCAAATATGTTACAGATATGTATGTGGTGGAAATAGGTTTATACCAGAAGTCTACAGTTGGTAAGTCAGATACACGTCTCTTTTATATTTTTAGAATTCCCTGCTGTGATGCTGCTGAAACCTTCTATAAAGGCTTCATACGTAGCCTCATCACAATGAAGATTTTTCCAATCTATATAAAATAGAAGGTGAAGATATTCTACTATATTTTTTCTTTTTGCTTTCTTGTTAATTTGTGTGTGTGTGTGTGTGTGTGTGTGTGTGTGTGTGTGTGTGTGTGTGTGTGCATGTGTATAAACCCTTTTGAGTTTCTAAAATATTTGGCTGTAAATGTTGATTTAAACCAAGAAACTGTGACTATATGACTTTAGTAAAAAGAATTTCAGAAAAAAATAATAGCAAGTCAAAGTGCACATCCTTCCATCTCTTGTTCTCTTTGTCCTCCTGATTTTCAAGGCGATGCTGCATATCCAAGGAGCTTATCTTTTCTTTTCTTTTTTTTCTCCCAGAGTAGCATTCAGAGGATGCAGCCCTCCTTAGGTGTCAAGACACTTGGCTGTTTCAAAGTGGGCTTTGGTAAATATCTCGTGGGACAATCAATAGTCTCATTATTCTTTGTCAAGAGAAATCTTTAAGTTGCCTAACTGAGCCTCATCTGCTGTCTAGGGAAAAAAAAATGTCCTTAATGGTCTAGACCCTTTGCAAACACTGTTAGCTTATGCAGTGAGGAAGCAGAGGGCCGCTGGCTGCTGCAGGATTGTCATTAGCCTCGAGGCCACAGAAGATGAGTGAGGATGTTGCTTCATAACCCACTTTTCCTCGCTGTCAATTACGACATGAAATTCATTAGAGGAAAACCTTGGAATCAAAACTTGTGGTTCTCCCGCTGAAGAGAAGCGATATCAGCATTAATGTTGTATGACAGGGCTGATTCTCTTACTGATCCTGTAAGTGCTCCGAGAGGCTCAGCGGAGAAAAAACAAGCTCTGAGAGGAAATACAGCGGCCTTAGCAGTTGAGCACTGCAGAAACAGTCCCACATGCAATCGAGTGAAGGAGCAGGAGATCGATGGCCAGGTAACCGGAGGCGGTTTGAACTTTAAGAGGAATTGGTATGATTGATTTTTTTTCTTCCCCCATCTCTTTCAGGTTCTTTCGTCTGTGACGCACACGTGTTAAAACTTGGAGGTGCTCGAATTGAAGGGGAGGTTTAGGCTGAGTGCTTGTGAGTTTACTTGAAAGACTTGGAAGAGGTCAAACGGGATTGGAGGATCTTTGGAGAACAACTCTATTTCTTTGTCTAATGCGCTGCCAAGGTCGGTGAGACGGTTCCTGTTGCCTCTAGGTGGCTCAGGTAAGTAGATTTCTGGAAAAAATCCCTGTTCTCGGCTGAATAAAACATTTAGAGGGATTGAACAGCTGCAAGGAAAACCACTGAAAATGATCATAAGAGGTAGAATTTAGTCTGACTCTTCCTCCTTTATAAATTATTAGCTGATGCAGAACACTCAGTCGCACAAAGGTGCATTTGTAAAGTACATGTAGCGCAGCAGGGTGGCTCAGTTCATCAGACTGTGCAATGCTTGGTGGACTGTGGAAGAGGTGAACGGGGTCGAAATGTGGAGGATTTTATAAATGGAGCTTACTAGCTTGCTGTAGCAGGGTCAGGGAAGGCTTTGGGAAGACATGGGTCATCCACTCTCCAGAGAAAAAGACCGAAGCTGCACAAGTTCTGGAAATAGTTGATGTGAAGAAGTCGGAGGTGGTGCAAGAAGCAGTTGCAGTGTTTGACATGTGCTGGTTCTTACGGACACCTCTGCAACAAGATTCAGCTTAAGAGGTGCAACCAGAAAACACTCTTTTTCCTCGTGAATACAGAAGCTGGAAACAGACATGAAGCACCACAGCAGCTTTTCGGAGGTAAATTTGAATAAAATTGGTGTTGCAGTGGACAAGCCGTGTAATTATCCGGACTTTTCCCATCGACTTTTAAAATGCATGAAACCTCATTTGCACAATGTCAAAGTAAATAATATTCACGCTGTGGAGGAAATTAGGATACAAGCCGCAAATTGCATCTGTGTTACTTTAGGATTCAGGACATTACCATTTCAGATTTTTCTGTCGCACAAATCATGATTAATATGACACACCAGGCAGTGGCCCGGATGAATATTAAAACTAATCTGGCTTCACAGGAAAACAAAGCACAAATGTTGAGCTGTGGCTAAAGCAAAAGGGATTTTTATACATTTTGTGTTCTGTTAAGTAAAATCAACAGAAGAAATAGGGATAGGTCAGACATAAAAGCTGTGGAAACACCTGAATCCAGCCAAGTTTTCACATATGCAAGATATGGGTCATGCATTTCACATAGAACAGACCCATCTGAGAACTGATGACTGAGTCTCTGTATGATAGAGCCACTTTTAGCTTCTTTTAGCTCGTTGTTTTGGTTAAATCTCACTAGTCTCATCAACTTTTAAATGATCAAACTATAGACCACCTTTTCCAGCAGACAGACTCAGGCAAAACATAATCTAACTGATCAACAAGTGACAAGAGAACACCCATGGAAGCACATAGCTTGTAAATAAGTATTCCATTGTGTGAGATCATTTTAGAGTCATGCAAACTCAGGGTTTCCACTAGAAAAAAGCTATTCGATCTTGCAGCTGGAAAAGGCAGAGAAAAGAGCTTGTGCAGTGGGGCCTCTCTCAATCAAACTTGTTCCACTGCATCCTGATGATTCTTGATCAGAATGGGGTGTAGGAAGTTTGGAGGCCTAATCAACATGTTGGGTCATTGTCATGTTCCTCAACATGTTCCTGATTGTTTGATGCTTTTGTCATGTGGTGGGGTGCATTTTCCTGTGTGTGTGTGTGTGTGTGTGTGTGTGTGTGTGTGTGTGTGTCTGAGTCTCGTCAACACGGATTTTAAAATCCAAAGTTTCAATGTTATTCACTTCACCTATCATTGGTCATAACGTTGTGATTGATCAGTGTATATCTTTATATTAATCCTTATTGTAGTTTTGTATGTCTTGTCTTCTTTTTTATTATGCTTCATTTGTATCCAGCTGCTGTAACATGTGAATTTGCCTGGGAAAGGATCAGTAGTTTGTCATATCTTATCTCTGTATGATCAAACTTGGAACTCCCTACATGCTCATAACATTTACATCTTTCAGGCTCTTTTTTGGCTGTAGTTTTGCATGCTGACCTTTCTGGGGTGTCTCCTGCCATCGCCTGAGTCGGCTGGGATAGGCTCCAGCCCCCCCGCAATCCTACAGAGGATTAAGCGCTGTATAGATACTGTACTGTAGCACAGTGTGGTTCATTGTTATTCTGCAAAACTGAAGAAAAAATACTGGCTCTACATAGTATAGATATTTTACTATTTACATATTTACAGCCTCTACAGACCTTTTCTCTGTACTCTGCACATCAACTGTAGAAAGAGGTTTCACCATGGGGAATGTATCTTCCAACAACTTGCTCCTCTGTATAAACACAGCCTACAGTTCACCTGAAAACTGAATTTTGAATTTTGAATTTTTGTCACGTAACATGTTAGCCACAGCTGAGCCACTCTTTGTTTCACAGTAGTGTTATAGGGTATAGACATAAGGTATAAAGTGTTTTCAATAAAATATCATGATTTGAAGTTTAGATTTGATTAATTTTCTTGACAGAATGTCAATTCACACATGATTCATTCAAGGACTGTTGGAAAGGTGAAAATCCCAAGATTTTGTAAAGTTGCAGGCTGTAATAAAAGGTGTAATTTTGATAATATGCGAAGAAAATATGCAATTTAAACCTGCTAGAAGGTTTTGGGGTTCAAACGGTTAAATGAAAACTACACTGACAAAATGTTCTGTGTTTCCTTTATCCAGTTTGCCAACATTTTAGCAAAAACTACTAGAAGCTGGTTCTAACTTGTGTGTCAGTGAGGTCTTTCTCCCCTTTAGTGTTCAGAAGTTGCTCACAGCTTAAAAAATCAACATGCAACATGGTGAGCCATGAAACTTTGCATAAAACTCGAGAAAACCCACAACCTGCATTCGACAGCAAACATATAAATGACTTTCAGTGGTTCCTAAATCAATACACATTTTTCTATTTGCATCCATAATCCATCACGTAGCAGGCAGTGACTGTGCATATGCCTACCTGTATGAATATGTAGTCGTCCTGCACCACCAGCGAGCTGATATCAACGTATCCGTGAAAAGGGTAGTTCCTGTTAGCTTCTGTGCACATCTGAGCTCTGCACGTGACGTACTGCACATCTGCCACACAAGGACACACACAAAAATGTTCTTACTGTTGTTGTACAGCATGTAGAGCTGCACCAAACCCCTAATAAACTGAAGGCTTCTTTATATGCTAAACGTTTCCCTCTCAGTTAGATCAAAAGATATTTCTTACTCGAACTGTGAAGGGTTGCACTCCTGCGGTCTGACATTTTCTCTGGCTAATTTGCTTCTCTTTGTAGCACCTGATTTATTCTTATTGTGCAGATGCCACAAACAAGCATCTCTGCCTGTCAATCAGACTGCAGTGATATGAAGAAAAGGGGGAAAAAAAAGCTTGCAGTGAAGCTCCTCCGATTGGTGCGAACAGTTTCACCTGTGTCACCTATGGAAGACCTTGGTGGTGCTGCCATTCAGAGTTATGGTGCTGACATTCAGACGGTGAAAAGGGAACAGAAGAAAGGCCATATTCATCAGGAATCCAGTTTATTGATGCAGCGAGCCGGTGTCGTTTCCCTGGGGACGCCTTCTTTTCTGCAGGAGGAATTCTCTCCTACAGAGACCCGTTCATTACTCGGCTTTGTGCTGGTGAAGACACTTACTTCCATCCGGCGTATGAGCCTCCATGTGGACCAGATCCGACTCCTTGTCGAGGCCAGCGACAGACCTGCGAGAAGAGCATAACAGAGATGTATCGACAGTTAATAGAAAGGAGATGTGAAGGTGGAAAAAATGAAGAAAAAAGATCCAAGAGTTGTCAGTTCAAAGGGAGGTGAAGATGATGAAAAGAAAAGACGGGACAAAGATGGAGCCGAGGCTATGATGTTATACAGGTTTCTTTATAACCCTGTGAGCTCTTGAGGCTATTTTCAGGGTAATCTCATTACTTTTTTACTTTCAAACTGATCTCAGTCATTATAAGAACTAGTCATACATGCTGTACCCTGTTTTTGTCTGAACAGTCTCAGCTGCTAAGATCTTCCATCATCTGATATGATAATAATTGCAGATTTTTTATTTAAGCCTTTATATCATGTATATGTCATATATATATATCATGTATCCCACTAAAAAATGATGTCAGGAGGGATATTTTGTTATTCATGCATAGAGGAGATTGTGCGGAATCTGGCATTAGAACCATGATGGTGGGACACTGTATGACTTCAGTGCTGAACGTAAATAAATGTCATTTATCACATACGGTACTTGCATAGGTGGAAAACCAGGCAAATGTTTGAACCAAATCCTCAAACAAGGGACCCAAAATGGCTTCAGTACTAGAGTGTGGGATCACCACTGCCTACTTGACCATAATTTTTGAATCACTGCAATAAAAAGGGCTGCACAGTTGCTTGGTGGTTCGCAGCATTGCCTCACAGCTAGAAGATCCCTGGTTCGCATCCCGGTTAAGACGCCTGGGATCTTTCTGTGTGGAGTTTGCATGTTCTCCATGTGTATGCGTGGGTTTTCACCGGGTATTCCGGCTTCCTCCCACAGTCTAAAAACTTGCTGAGGTTAATTGATTATGCTAAATTGTCTGTAGGTGTGAATGAGAGTGCGCTTGTTTGTCTCTATATGTAGCCCTGTGATAGGCTGGTGACCTGTCCAGGGTGTCCCCTGCCTTCGCCCTGAGTCGACTGAGAGAGGCTCCAGTCCCCCCGCAACCCTACAGAGGATTAAGCGGTGTATAGATAATGGATGGATGGATGCAATAAAAAGCAAACCAGTTATTTTATATAACAGATATTACTGTGTTCATTTTTCATAGAAAGTAGGATGTACTGTTCACTTGGAGATGTAACGACATGTAGCTGTTTGGTATTAATACGTTCAACCTCATTCTTCTCGTTCTCAGACATTATTTTAAGGTTTCTTCTCATTTTGTGTTATATATATATCCTTCTTTTGTCTTTATAATATTATAACAAGTCTTGAATATATCAATAAATAACTATTTACATTACGTTCCTCTCAAAATGTAATTGCAGTGCAGTTGTAGAGAAATGAACTATGATATTTTTCCAAACCCCAACTGAGTAATTTTGGTGTCTGACCTTAACTAAGCTTCTATCAAGAGTCTAACAAAATGTGATATTTTCCTAAATCTAACCAGAAAGCAAGTGAAAACCAAAAAGTAAACAACAACAGAAACAACCAGACACACAAACTGTAATATCACAATAATGTGGAAACATTATTACATACATTGAACATTAAATAATACAGTGATGTGAAACAGTAAATGTGTTTTGGTGGGTTTCTTAATATATACATACGAACAAAGTATATGAGCTGTAGCAGGTAGGAATTAATATGTTTGTTTTTTTCATTTTGTGTTATTTGTTTTATTTTCTTGCCTTTATGCTATTGTGGCAAGTCTGAAATAAGTTAATTCGATAAGTAAACAAATGATGTAACTGCAGTTTAGTTGCACAGGAATATTCTAAATGCCACTTTAAACCGAGCACATCCCTGCATCCCTTTCCAACAAAGTGCAACAATGCAAACACAAACACAGCCTCCTCCTCCTCTGGGACTGATGGTGCAGGGCCACCACACTCTCTGACTGCCTGCATATCTCTGAGCGTTATCTTGCTTTCTTGCTCATTTCACTGCTGTTGGATTAGACTGGACGGACGCAGCTCTCCCATTGTGGCGGCATTTCATATCCCTTGGAGGCTGATGAAGCCATTGTCTAAATGCAGCCAACTGGAGCCCTGCCTGGCCGTCGCTACAGGCCCAATCCAGTGTCCTTGAAGGGGGGCTTTGGCGGTGAAGGGCAAAGCCAGCGATGGATTTGTTATTTAGGATTATACCACAGTGGCACAGAAGCAGCTCCAGATTTATGCAAGTTAAGGGGTGGGTGTAGCCAAAGGCGATCCCGGGCAAACCCTCAGTCACCTCAGAGAGGAGCAGCGAGCTGGAATAGATCCGGCCCTACGTTTGTGATGAGTGTGCACTTTCAGACATAGTAGGTGCACTGCAGGGGGAGTGAGCAGCAGACGTGACTGGATGGAAAGCGACAGCAACGTCCCGGATCCATTATTAGTCATCGCTCCTGCATGATTCCGCATCTGCATGTATGCATCTGCAGAAATCCGACTCTTTTCCCTTCCTGCTGTAGATAATAATTCAGCATTTACGTGCAATATGTCTGATATGAGCAGGACGAGAGTGAGAAATGTAGTGGAATGCCCTCGGACGCTCACAGGCAGGAGATTAATCCCTGCCTGGTCGT
The DNA here is from genome assembly GCA_024666655.1 of Dascyllus trimaculatus. NCBI lineage: Eukaryota > Metazoa > Chordata > Actinopteri > Pomacentridae > Dascyllus > Dascyllus trimaculatus. Next base: position 28,083,661 of record CM045447.1, on the reverse strand, counting down.
ATCAAAGGGCTGGAAAAAGGTGCGGAGTTTCAGCAGCATCACCAGTCAGTCACACACCTTGTTCCGAGCCATCAATATCACTTGCTCAGTCGCGCCGAACACGAGCAACACTTTCTGCATTCCTGAGCAAAACAAAACTTCGGATAGGAGGGAGGGAAGGAGAGAGGGAGGGATGGAGCGGAATGAGAAGAAAAGCCGGTGACTCACCAGTAGAATCTGTTCGGCGTGACGCGTTCATGGATGAGCTGCCACTTCCTGCCAAAGTCCATGGAGCTGTAGAGCTGAGAGAAGAGAGAGAGAGAAGGGGGAAAAAGGGGGCTGTTAGCATAGATAAATGCATGTTTCTGCTCTCGTCCGGCCTCTAATTAGAGCAGCTGATTTAAAAGCTGAGACGTGGCTGCTTAATTCCAGGGTGGAGGTTAGTCTAGGGCCATAAAGCATCATCTGCAGAGAGGCTGACATTGCACTGAATTGCTATCATCATTACCGACTGGCCATTGGAGCTGACGCTTCAGCCCAAATCTAACATTCAGAGGAAGCACTTCATTGGAATAATACATTAAGAACTAAAAATAGAAATGAGTAATGTGGCACTTTCTTTTTTTAAATATTTATTTTGGGAGTTTTTTCCATTTTTATTGAGACGGAGTGAAAGGGGGTGCAGAGAGGAGAAAGACATGCAGCAAAAGGTTGCGAGCTGGACTCGAACTCACAACCGCTGCTGGCAACTTGCACCGCCACGATAACGCCTTAACTCAGTGAGGTATACGGCGGCCCAATGTGGCCACTTTCAGCTCGATCAGCAAAGAATGTGATTAGATTCAGTCGCCTGCTGCTGCTGCTGCTTATGTGTTAAAAGAAAAAACATTTCTGCAGCAGCCAATCACAGGCCTGATCCTGCACAGGGATGATGTATAGCTCGGCTGAGGTGTAGGTGTGCAGCTTGCAGCCTGTGGCCCAATTTTAATGCACTAATTACATTTTCTGGGGCTCGGGCAAACAATTAATAACCTTGCTGCGTTTCCCAACATTGTATTGATGGATGTTGTGTGTGGAAGCAGCTCCCTTATATCTCGCTGCTCTGTTATTTCTGTGCAGTCGGTGGCCCCGGTCGAGCGCCATGCTAATGTTCCTACTTGTTGCCTTTTATCACAGCAAATCTGACACTTACTCTGATAAAAGGATGCACATTTGTCACCCACTGCAAATTTATTTGTCAGCATCGCGAGGGAAACTGTATCTGTGTCAGCAGGTGTGTTTTCCTCCCATTTGAATATCACACCCAAAGCCGCATGGCGAAGGCAGACTGCAGCGATGATCTGCTTCTAATTCAAAGCTGGCGTGATTCTTTGGATTCCACATATGGATGTCAAACTCCATCGCAGGCTTCTTCCATCATTTAATCAGCACTTGAAGCCCATGTGTCTGCAGTGCTTGACGCTGATGAGCAAAGACAGGAGACGAAAGCTTTCGTCTTAGTGTCCCGTGTGAGGTTAAGGCTTGGATCAAGTCTTAGCTGGGAGCAAACATTTGTCTGAATCTTTATGAAGTTGCACAGAGTCAAACATGCTGCGCCCACCGGCACATATTCAACTGGAAATTTGATTTCTGATTCCTCCAGCGTCAGTGAGTTAAGATTCCCTCCGGAGCCTCTGGGCGGCTGGAACGGGGCGACGGGCAGCGTCCCTCATCGCTTCGGACAGTGACATATGACGCTGGCGGCCGGGCTCAGCCTCTCCTCTCTCCATTCATCAGTTCAATGACATCTTAAATTTTAAAGCTTCTGGGCTGTCACAAAGTAAGCTTCATAGTTTCCCACTCACTTCAATAAATCAAAAAGGCAGCCAGCCAGCTGCCACCAACGGAGTCTGAGACGAGGCAGCCAACGGAGGACAGGAGCTTAAATGGTGATTGAGGAATTGCAGGGAGCGTGTTAGTTGAACTCATCTATTCATGCTGATCCCGAGTTTAGAAAACATTCAGGCTGCCTTTGTTTGTGCATCAGGTGGCAGGGAATCGAAGACATTCAGCTGAAGGGACTTTAAAATGCAGCATGTGGGAGACTAAGTAGTTTGTATGAACCATAAAAAGGAATATTCATTGGTTTGTCTTTGCTCCAAAAGAAAAATAAACAACAAAAAATACTGCAATTGTATAAATTATTCCTGAAATGTGAAGTATTCTTAAACATTTACAACTTTTGTAAGTAAATATAAGCAAAAAGTCACATGAAAGAAGAACATAATGACAGTTGCACTAGATCAAGGTCAAAACTGTGAGTAATTTAACCCTCTGAACCCCAAAACCCACTGGTGGATTTAAAAATAGTCTCATACAATTGATCATTGCAAGAAACTGTAAAACAAAACAAAACAAAAACAAAAACAAGGAATCAACAATTTTCAGATTTCCAGGAGTTCTTGAACTACTCATGTGTGACTTTAAGTTTTGTTGGGAAAATAACAACCAAACTTATAATTGTGATATTTCATCAAAATCACTTTATTCTACATGTCCTGTTTAAAAGTTTGCCAGAAATAAACCATTTGCAAAAAACAAAATTTGTGAGAAACAAAAATTTTGCACTCTTTGGCACAACTGGGAAGCTATTAGTGCGACCGACAGTCATGTGACTAAAATTCAGGGGCTTTTCTGCTGATTCCGTAAGAGAGGAGCCTGATAACTGAAGTCTCAGCCTCCTATTTTGCTTCTGGAAACTCTGGGAACCACAAGTAAACCTGCAGTCTCAGAGTGAAGGGCTCTGTTGGGATGATAAGGTACAATGAGGTCTTCAAGATATGATGGAGCTTGTTCATTAACAGTTTTATAGGTTAAGAGCAGGATTTTAAATTCCATCCTGGATTTTACATGGAGCCAATGAAGAGAAGCTAATACAGGAGAAATATGATCTCTTTCACTGGTTCCTGTCAGAACTCTGGCTGCAGCATTTTGTATCAGCTGGAGGTTTCTGAGAGAGTTGCTGGGACATCCTGACAATAACGAATTACAATAGTCCAGCCTGGAGGTTACAAATGCATGGACTAGTTTCTCAGCATCACTCTGGGACAAGATATTTCTGATTTTGACAATATTAGATGAAACAGATACAAGACAAGTATGGGGAAAATTAAAAATGTAAAAACTAGAATATCTACAGTATATATTATGTTTTTTCCAGTACAGTAGTCCATCGTAGTTCACTTTTCGCGGTCTCACTGTATCGCGGGTTTTTAAATTGTATACAGTTACTGTATCAACCAGAGCACTGTGTTCTGTATCCTGATTGGCTCAGGAGGATTTCAAGCTCTACAACGTCGTTTAAATGTTCTGCGCCTTCTAAGGCTTCTGGCACCAAACCCAAGCGCCAGAGGACGATGCTTACCATCGCAGAAAAGGTGGAACTCCTCGACATGCTACAGGAAGGAAGAAGCTACGTGGCTGTACCGATATAGAATTACATATGTTGTTAAAATGACGTAGGTTTAAGAGTGTAGAGAGTGTTTTAGAGCATAGGAAGTGTATATAAGTGTGTGGAAAAAGGTTAATAACAGTGAGGGGAGGGTTTATGAAGCCTTAAAATATATGTAATCGCTCATCTATGGGGGGTGGGGGGGTGGGGTTGGTTAGGTTCCAGAACCCCCGCGATAAATGAATCCACGAAGTAGCGACCTTATATTTATTTTATTACAAACACACACACACACACATATATATATATATATATGTGTGTGTGTGTGTGTGTGTGTGTTAAGGCTTTATAAACCCTCACCACACTGCTATTAACCTTTCCCACACTCTTACAAACACTTCCTATGCTCTTAAACACTTTCTACACTCCTCAACCTATACATCAAGAGAAGCTTCTACTTCGATACGATAATGGAACTAACGACTCAGCGATCCACTTGAAGCGCCCACTTTAGAAAACTTTGCTGTATTTTAAACACACTGACACCGAGGATGTCCGGCTGCCCACCGGGAAACTGATGATAATGTTACGGGTAATCCTGCAGACTGTCACCGGTTCTCTGACGGTTATTTCCGTAAACACTCACCGTGTGGGACTGCAGGTTCTGGCTGGCTTCGATCAGCACCAATCAATCAGCAACCGACGAGTTCAAGCAGAAGCTGCCTTAGCTGCGTTTTCTATAGTGCGTCTACTCATCTGCTGTACGCTACATATTTTATATTCAATTCAATTCAATTCAGTTTTATTTATATAGCGCATATTTACAACACAGGTTGTCACAAAGCGCTTAACATTGTAAGAAAGAACAGGAAACAGAAAAACAGGAAACAGAAAAAGAAAAACCCAACAATCCAAGGTTGCTTTTGGATATACAATTTAAAAATCTGCAATACAGTGAGACTGCGAGAAGTGAACCACGATATAGCGAGGGACTACTGTAAATAATAAAATAAATATAAGGTCCCTACTTCGCGGATTCCGTCTATCGCAGGGGGGTTCTGAAACCTAACCCCTGCGATAGATGAGGGATCACTGTATTGTTTACACCAGGGGGCACTTTGAAAAATGCTGTGCATGTTGAGTCCAGTTTTTTTAAATAAATAATCGAAAGAATTCCACTTTAGTTTTTTCTTCTTTATGACTTATGGGATTTTATTATACTGTACAGAAGACATCCATGAGTTCTCTCTCCTCCACGGTTGTACTGTTTCCATAGAAACATTTTATATGGTGGTGAAAAACGAGCCCACAGTGAGGAAAAACGAAACAAAAGGAGCAAAAAAAACACTTAGTATTGGTGGGCCATCCAAAGACTTTCCAAAGCCTCTGATTTTAAAGATAAAGCTACTTTATTAGCACATGGATAAACCAATGTGTGGGCTCAGAGAGTCTTCATCAGCGTGCAGATTGATGTTTTTCATCCTAACTTTTGATTTGAATTTCAGGCTAAATTGATGACCTGCATGTATTTGCATAATTCTACATTATAAACTCCTCATCAGTAAAACTGGAACATTATTCACCTAAAATCTCTAGTTTATGAGTTAATTCAGCTGCTGCACCACAGTGGTTTATGAAAACACTCCGCTTAAGTTACACATCCAGTACTTATTATTAACTGTAATGTTCTTGGTTTGCATCCTTTGTTTTCTTTCTTTAACTCTGGAAATAATCACAAAGTTTGAGGATTTACAGTTATTTTAAAAGTCCTGATATGTAAGAAGAAACATATTTTAGATTCTCTCCATAACTTCTTAGTACAAATGTCAGATCTCAATAAGTTTTGTCCTTCAGTTGATCCACTCAGATGCACCTCATCAGAGGTTTGTTGGACTAAATGAACCTGCAGACATTGTTCACCTGCTAGTAAAGTGGCTGCACCTCAAATTTTCAGAGGCTGTTGGTCATTGGGCGGCTGTGGCTCAGGTGGTGGAGCGGGTTGTCCACTGATCGCAAGGTTGGCGGTTCGATCCCCGGCCTCTCCGCATGACAAAGTGTCCTTGGGCAAGACACTGAACCCGAAGTTGCTCCCAGTGGCAGATTAGCGCCTTGCATGGCAGCTCTGTCACCATTGGTGTGTGAATGGGTGAATGAGAAACACATTGTAAAGAGCTTTGGATACCACTAAGGTAGGATAAAGCGTTATATAAGTGCAGACCATTTACCATTTACCATTAAAACTAAACAGCACTAAAACAGTTTTTAAAAAACCTAAATCTGTTGTATTCAAACTACCCAAAGTGAGCAAACTACCAGAAGATCAATACCTCAAAGTTTGTTCACTGACAGACTGAAAAGCAGCTTCCTTGCAGATACAAAATCGACTGAATAAAGAAAAGAACAAGACTCCAATCAGCAAAAGTCTTGTCAGAAGAAGACGAGGAGCTTCTATGAAATGTTTCTCAGGAGGCGAAACATCAAAAAAAAAAAAAAAAAAGCAGCATTTCACTGTACATGATGGTCAGAAGTGTTATTTACTGGTGAATCCCAGTTATAAGGAGGATATAAGGAGACCAATCATGCCACAGCGGATCAGAACTATAGAGAAATGTGTTCTCAAGCAAAACATTTTGATCGAGTCTAAACAAACTGCTGGAGTCCATGCAGCTGCTTCCTTTGAAGCAATGTTCGCAGCCATATATATGACATATTACAGTGTGATTACTATGTTTTCGACAGTTTGTTAGAATAACCAGAGGAATCATGCAAAACGCACCACCGGAGCTCGAGCGCAAAACAAAAACAAGGTTTGAAAAGGCCACGCCGCAGCATGAGTAAGAGTCCTTATCTCAGGAATAATTCATGCAAATCCAGATACAGGGAAACGCACTCACACAATGTTTACACACGAGGTGTATCAAAGCCAGAAAGAATAGTTTAGATCTGATTTAAGGTCTGCGAGAGCCATGTCTCACAAGAAATTCATTCCAGGCAGCGCTGGCTTTTATCACATTTTAGCCATCAAGGCATTTAAAGTGTGCTGCAGGCGTACAGGCATAATAAGCAGGTTTTGTTTCACCGGTTTTAGCTCTGGAGTTATGCAGGGATATTGGATTTCGGCATATACACTGAGGGAACACTGTAAATCTTAAGGTTTATGTGTTGGTCTATATTTGTTTTCCTTCTTGTAGCCTTAACTCGTGCTTTACAGGAAACAAATCGACACGGAGAAGTGAGGTAAATCCAGCACAGATGGATGCTAAATGAGAAATGAATTGATTCAAACTGGGGTCTCTCACAGGAGGGCTTACGTAGAAAAGCACTAAAAGATGGATTTCAAGAAGCTTTTTCACGACTGTTTCTTCTTTTCCTCCTCCTTCTTATTTCAGAGGTGTGCAGAAAATACTCAGAGAATGTGTAGATTATTGCATTTGCTGTTGCTATCCGGCTACTTAAAGGCGGATGTAAGTGCACTCTTTGCTCAGGATGAAATATGAATCAGAATAAAAGATAGATGACCGCTCTACTGTGGCTGTCAGTGCCGGAAATCAATTAGAAAAAGAGCAGTGGTGCAGAGACGAGTCCCTCGTGGACAGAAGGACAAGAGTTTTCAATGTTCCAGAGAAGCTTAAAATAAAAAATGTGTTGCACCACCAGGAGTCCTGTGTTGACTGTGGTTTCACACAAATAGATATTCTGACCATTTTCCAACTAAACATTCTTTGTGCTTCATTCTGCAATAACACTAAGACATTATTGACTCTTTTTGGAGCATTAGAAACTAAAGTGGTTGAAAATGTTAGAAATCATCCCCCTACATCTTCTGTTTCCCCTAGCAACAGACACGGTCAGACTCCAGAATGTTGGTGGGGATGCTAATCGTTCAGGATTAGCTTTTTACATCTACTTTTTTTTTTTTTTAACATATTTACTCACTGTGGACTCATTTTTCACTGCAATATAAAGTCCTGCACCTCTATGGAAATAGAACAACCATGAAGGAGAGAGAGCTCAGAAATGTCTTCTGTGCAAGACAACAAAGTTATAATGACATAAATAAAAGCTGAATTGATTCAACCTGGAATCAACATGTAAAACATTTTTACCACAGGTGTTACCAACACTGAAAAAAGGGGATTGTACATACTAGAGATACTTTAACTTGTCTCTGCTCTGTGTTGTTTAAACACTACCTGCAGTTCAGCCGAAAACTGGTCACGACTGTTGGTTGCAGTGCAGAACTGTTTCGTCTTGGCAAATTTTCAAATGAGACATGTAAAATAAAGTGATTTTTGTTGAAATATCACCATTTTAAGCTTAGATTTGGTTATGTTTTAAGCCTGAACAACACTTTACAGGTGAGTAGTTCAAGGACCGCTGAAAAGAACAGAATCGAACAATTCTTTCTGTTTTTTTTTTGTTTTGTTTTTTTTAACAGTTTCTGGTTGATAAATGGTGTAATTTCGGCATTGCTTTTCTGCTGACAACATGCCATTCAATCTTATCTGCAGGTTTTTGGGGATTTAGAAGGTTTAGTATGTATTAAAGATCCTTTCCACCCACATTACAAAAACAAGTAGAGTTTAACACCCTGACTTCACCTCTTAATCTGCTGTATTTTTTGTTATTATTTTATTAATTCATTTAGTTCCAGTCACTGTGTATTCTTATTTTAAACGCACAGCACTGTGGTTCGACTCATGCTGCTTTTTAAATGTGATTTATAAATAACTGTGACTTTGACAGACAGCAAAATGCTAAATTGGTCCCTATAATTTGGAAAACATGAAAACCGAAGATGACAATTATGTCAGCTGCTAATGATTGGTGAAGGCACAATGGAACAAAATAAACTCTCAACAAGAGACAAGATAATATGACCAAGATGTGAGCACTAAACTACAAAAATGAAGCAAAATGACACGTTATGTGAACCATGGTTTAACAATGAACAGAAATGTATGTATTGTCCTGTATGTAGAGACAGACCTAAATGAAGACATATAAACTGTTGTACTTGAAAAGACTAGAATTAGAGCTCTGGGGACGGTAAAGTCTTAGTTAAAGATTCCTTTAAATGAAATCAGTGGCACAAAACACCCTTAGGTCTTCTCCTTAAAGTTTCCCTAAAATGCTCACTTAAATATTGAAGATTTTTCTGCTTATCCTAGACTTATACTTACAGCATCCCTTAAAGTTTCACACATGACGTTTGCAACATAAGAAAGGACAAAAACTTAAGGTACTTCCGACTCTGTCCTAACTCTCCGTCTGATCTCGTAACAATAAATGAAGAAAATGAGCAGTTTCACATTCTTTAGTTTTCTCCAGCATTTGTTGTTTTGTGTTTTCACTGTTGTTTGCAATTCAAATTCACTTTAAAGTTATGAACTTTCCTTCCTCTGACCAACTTGGCTTATTTGTTGTCTTTACTTCTGCCCTTTTTCTTTTTTTTTACTATCTTTACAAGACCGACTTTGGGAGGCAACAGTTTCATGGCTATAAATGTTCTGTCTATGCAGTAAATGCCTCAGTGTTTTTCCTTAACTAAGGACACATATGAAGGATCCAAATCATGTTGCAGCATTCTGCAAAATGTACAGTTTGCAAAAAGACTCAACAGGACACTTTGATTAGTTTGTGGTAGAAAAATGAAATGCCTTCCGAAAGACAATTTTGACATTCCTTCTCAAATTTTGATGCAGTTTTCGTCGTGGATCTCGCCCTCAACATATTTGCTGCGACGCCCTGCAGGAGCAGAAAGTCAAGCATTTTTCTGCCTTGTTACATTTTGCAAACTTCCCTCTGCAGCAACATCCCGCCACCCAGAAAAAGCTTCTGCATTAACTTGAAAGCACAAACAGCTCCACCAACACATAAAAGTTATGAGAAAAAAGGATCAAGGCTTCAGAATTATGGAAATGATAACTGCTGCATTATAGGGCCCTGTGTCCCGCACAATTACTATAAGTCACTTTTATAACTCCTAATTAAGACTCCTATAAATTCTTGATGCGTCTGTGTACAGTGCTCTAAATCAAACGACTTCTGCTGGCATCGCCTGGGCTTGTCCCGTATGGGGGGAAGAAGAGGTCTGGTTTTATACCCAACAATTTATGGAGCCTGCAAAGCACACAGCAGTAGGGATGATCCTATGTAGGGGGTATAGAGGAGGAAATGCAAATCACCCGGCTGGATTGTTCAGAGTGGGAGGACATTAAGATAGAAGTTTTCAGTGCTGAAAAAATCGCTACAGATCTAAGCTTAAAATTGTGACACATAAAACATAAAAATGTGTAAATTCTGCATTTAAAAATTTGCCAATTGCAAAAAAATTTTAAAAAAATTCTTCACTCCTTGGTGCAACTAAGAAGCTGTGGCTGACTCAGCTGTGACAGACAGTCACATGAAAAAAATTCAAAGAATTTTCAGACAAACTGCAGGTAGTGTTTCCACCGAGCAAAGAGGAGGTGATTAGAGAGACTGACAGGAAACTAATGGATCAATAGAATAAATGCACCACAGCTCAAAAACAGTATATAAAGGAGCAAGTTGTTGGAAGATACATTCAGCATGGTGAAACATCTTTCTATAGCTGATGCGCAAATTACAGCGAAAAACACTCAGTTCGTTGATGCTGTAAAAATGCAAAGAGTAACATACACTGTTGGTCAAAATGTTTTTTATAAGAGATTTTGTCGAAGGTTTTAGCTCTGGTTGCACATTGGTTGTATAAAAGAGAACAATTTCTTGCATAATACAGTACCAGTACAGTACCAGTTGTGTTTCCATAGAGAATAATGCATTTCTTACTATTTTATCAGAAATATAGAACAACAGTTCCAAATTATACCGATAAAACAAATAAATAACACTTTATTGCATCAGAAGTGCAATTAAGATCTTGTAAGTGATACTAAATTACAACAAATTCAGAATAATTGTATTGCAAAAGTTCACGTAGAACACCTAAACAGTTAATAACATGTATGGCTTCCTTTTGCTTGCAAGATGGCTGCCAATCTGCGTGGCGTACTCTCCACTAATGTGTGTGAAGTTGCATTGGGGAGATTAGAGCCCATTCTTCCTGTAAAAACTGGCCAAGTTCATGAAGATTAGCTGGCTGTGGGTTTTTGGCAGCAACTGCAAGCACAAGAGTATCCCACAAATGTTCAATGGGATTAATGTCAGGCGAGCATGCCAGTTGGTGCAAAACACCAGTTCCCTCCTGGTCAAGAAAATACTGAGCAGTTTGCGCTCTGTGTGCTGGGGCTTTATCATCTTGGTACCTAAAGTTCCCTCTGAATGTCTGCCAGACCCATAGCAACAGGTGATGTCTCAGAGTATCACAATGACATTGGCCCCAAATATCATCAGGTCTGATTTACCATTTAAGAAATAAAGCAGCTGCTTTTAAAAATTCTAAGTACCTTACTGCAACTGTTAAGCCTTTAATAAATCAGCTGTGATGAAGAGTCAAATTACAAAAAAATCAGGATTTTCTCAGCTGAACTGCAGGCTGTATTTACAGAAAGCAGAGAGGAGAGAAGCATGGAAACAAAATAAAATTTTAAGTAGTAAAATATCTATGGTATGTAGAGTATTGTTAACACACATGGACACTTGGAAAAAGAGTGTAGATGTTAATATTTTTTTTAGAAAATAACAAATCAAAGAAGTTTATTTTTCCCATGTTTAGGGCATTTTAACTCCTTTATACTGCACAGAAGACATTTCTGAGTTCGCTCTCCTTCTTCATGGTTGTTCTGTTTCCATAGAGATGCAGGTCTTTATATTATATATTGCGTTATATTATATATTTATATACTGCAGTGAAAAATGAGTCCACAGTGAGTAAAAATGTGACAGCAGCAAACAAAAGGAGGGTCAACCCATCTGATAGTTATTTTTCAAGCAACATCCCAGCTATTCTTTAGTGGTATGTAAGGCGCTGTTACTTTCTGCTTTCCTTTGATTTATTTCTGTCCAAACTGAAAATATTCAGGACTGTTGGCTGATTAAAACACAACATTTAAAGATGTTACCTTTCTTTTGGGCTAATTTCTGCCATTTTAAAGACAAGCACTTAGTCACTTAATCAGGAAAGTAATTAGCAGATTAATCAATAATTAAGATAATTGTTCATTGCAGCCCTGATCAGGAGCAATCAGAAGAAGAGCACAGGAATAAAAACCAACACAAAGACCCTGACGTTATACCTGTAGCTCAGTACCAGTATTAGTTAGTGGGTGGGAAGCCAGTGAGGGATCACATGAGTTCCTGCAGTTGTTTTAGTTGTTGGAAGAAAAAATAATCCTTTTTTGAGAGTCCACTTACAAGCTTTTAATTTTTAAAATCTTAATCAGCAGATGGTTATTGCTCAGTTGCTGCCGTGACATTTTGGTCAAAATACTTTTTGTCAAGCTCAAGGAAGAAGCTGTACAGAAGTCTGCACAACAGGAAATTCACCAGTACAAAATGATAAGAACTGAGAATAAACCAAGACAAATTATTTCTGTTAATCAGGGTTTCACAGAAATTTAATTAGAAATTGAGCTCACACTTTGTTCCTGTTTTGCATTTTCATCATAATGTATTTTTGTATGTAATGTGATTTTACTAGTTTTATTCTGTTGATGTTTTGCATATAATTTTGTTGTTGCCTGTCTGACAACATGTGCAGCACTTGAAATGCTAATATTTGGCTAAACATCCTTTGGCCATTTTGACCTCAGATAGGTGCTTTTGGTTTCTGTCCACAAGTTCCTGCTTGTATCTTTGAGCACTCCTCTGGACAAAATTGGTTCAGTTTAACTAAATTTGTTGGCTTTCTGACACAGACTTGTTTATTTATCAAAGTCTGCAGGTTCTTGGTGTGGTTTAAGTCAGGACTTTGGGGAGACCAGTCTAAAACCTTAATTCTAGCCCTATGTAACCATTTCTTTATTATTTTTTGATGTGTGATGGGGTCATTGTCTTGTTGGAACATCTAGCTGTGTCCAAGAATCAAGCTTCTGGCTGATGTTTTTAGGGTTTCCTGAAAAATGTGAAGGTAATCCTCCTCCTTCACTATTCAATTTACTTTGTGGAAAGCACCAGTTCCACTGGCACCAAAACAGCCCCAGTGCATAATACTGCCACCAATATACTTGACAGTAGGTTTGGTTTTCTTGGGGTTAAAGCCCTCACTTTTTTCCCTCCAAACATGTTTTCTGGTCATTGAGGCCAAATAGCTAAATATTTGTTTCATCTCACCGCAGAACTATCCTCCAGAAGACCTTTCATGTGATCAACAGCAAACTTCAGTCAAGCTTTAAGATGCCTTTTCTAGAAGAAGTGCTGACAGTTGTGTTTCAGCTTCTAATTCATTACAGACTTGTATTTTGGGGATTCTTGGTTGACTCTTGACCATCCTGTCCAACTGTCTCTCAGCAGCAGGTGATATGTTATTTTCTTGAACGTGGTAGTGAAACAACTGTGACATGCATTTTATACTGACTTTGGGAACTAGTTGCTTTGGAATGGCTCCAAATGATTTTTCTGACTTTTTCAAGTCAACCATTCCTTTTTCAGATCTTTGCTGAGCTCCTCAGACTTTTCCTACTGTAGTATTTGTTACACTCTAATGAGTGTATCAAATGGGTTCTATTTTAATTGCCACAGAGGAGTCATCAGCTGTAGTCAATCAGAATCACTACTCACAAGTAGTTAAGAGGCCATGCCACCAAGAAAATTTGATTAACACAGCTTTCTACATCACCAAAACTGATAATTCAGGTTGCTGTGTGTACATTCTTGACCCAGCAGATTTACAGAAGATCTTTAATAAATTTATAGAAGAACCAAAATGCATGATTGTTTTTAATTTTTTCAATTTTTTGTGATAAAGACGCATGGGTTTCAATGATTCCATCATGGAAAATTCTGATTGTCTGGAAACCTCTGGTCACAACTGTAATCGAGAATAGACTATTCCACTGTTTTCATTGATACATTAGTGCATATGATTTTTCTTCTAGATTTTTATATTTGCACATATACTTCTGTACTTTAAAAAAAAACGGTCCCTGATTTTGTGAATGCAATGATAAGATTGCTGCCTAACTTAATTGTAATGACAATGAAATAATAATATCAAATGAAGGCTTATTGTGAATAAAGTTAAGGGTGCTTCCAGCAGAATCAAGAACAAATCTCAAACAAATTTGCAATCAAGACTTTCTATGCGGATCTGACCTAAACTGTGTTCTCCTGCGCAGCCTCTGTTTGGTGTTTAACAACCTGTTGCAACAAATTAAAATATTATCCTGCATGATTATCAGTGTCAGACACTAATGTGTGGCCAGTCAGCTTTACCAAATAGACTCCCTCTGGCTTTGTGCTCACTTTCACTCTGCTCCACCTCCTCCAGCTTCCTCCACTGATTCCTTGTTATGGCACCGTGTCGCCTCGCAGCTACATAACAAATGGCTGCACACCTGCCTGGCAGTCACACAGGTACAGCGTTTCCTCTCACCTGACAGTGAGTCGTGTACTTCTGCTCTTTCAGCTGACCAAGCACTGAAGCAGCATGTGCTCGGAAAAACAGGGCACCTACATCCCTCACAGTGCTTCATTAAGAATTCCCTCACTGCTTTCAGTTTTGCCATGTACAGTACAGCTTGACATGTGCATAAACCAGCAGCGCAGCATTTAATGCAAAGCAGCCAGCTTCAACCTAAGCCTCCAGGCAGTCAATTTTCTCCAATAATTATGCTGTGAACCGCTGAGCACATATGCATGAAGAGAGGCCCTATTATCTCCATTGTGCGAGCGAGTGCGCTGTCTGTATTGTCCTGATCATGTGTTTCAAATTAAAGTCCATTAAAAGCACCCTGGGAGGGCGGTCCGGCTGCAGCCCGATGGAGCGAAGTGAAGCTGTCGCAGCTCAGGACCAGGCAGCTGAGCACTAAAGATACCTGCCATCTGGAGAGTCATTGGGTTGAGAAATGCACTGCAGCAGCCGAGAAGCCTTTTTGGCTCGAGCTCAACTCCACCTTTCAGTCCAGGGCAGCGGTGGATCTGTTCAAATAGACACACTGATAGATCTGCTGGAAGAGTGCTGGTATGTGAAAAGAATTAAGTGCTGTCTTTCTAAATCAACAAGGCCACATACCATCTTTTTTTTTTCTTTTTTGATAAAAGAGCCTAAAAAGGAGAATTTTGAATACATATTTCAGTCCTCCAGGTCGATTTTTTCAATTTGTTGGTCGATATGATCTCATCTGAATAAATTCTCACTGGTTGGACAATCTCCAATCTTCACAGTCTTCCAGGATTAATCCATTATTTCTAGGCTGCAGGAGGATCACGCTAGCTGTGAACAGTCCCACGTTCTTGCGACTTTGAACTGGCCCAACCTAATGCAGATTGGTGGGTAGAGACCAAAAACAGAGCAAAAAGAGGGTGAAAAGACACTTAAATTCATTAAATGGCCACTACAAATGAATGTTAGTACTGTTGGATAAATAAGCAGCTGTTTGCCAAAATTAAAGGTGATGTCATGTCTGCAAAGTGAATAAAAAAATACTGATATAGCGAGGCCAAGAAACTAACGTAAAGCTTAATTACTGCTGCTACTGCATAATGAGCAAAGTCATAAAATCATCTTTTCAATTATTGAATCTGATGAAATGCACTGTTAGTATTTGTTTCGGACTGTCGGTTGATATGTCCTCATTCAAATTCTCTTTGGTCCATCTTCCCTGCGACCAACTGATTGGTTGAAGAGTTGATAGGTTTTAATCTACCGTGATTTTATTTGATTAATTGCAGCCCTAGTGAATGTTTGTCTTATTGACCTTTCATTTATACCCGTCAGATGATGTGAAATACCTTCATGTACATAGATGTGTTTGTGTAGAACTAATCGTATATTCACTTTTATGTTTATATAATGAAGTAACATCACCCTTCAAAGCACAACATGGATCAAAAGGCAACCAAGTGAAATATTTTGTTTAAAATCTTTGCATGCTATGCTCTGTGCTCAATGTTTCATGGTTTCCTCAATTTTTTTAACACTTGTTTTAGTGGTGTTTTACTTTTGTATCACTATCCCTTACATAAAAAGTATGACTCAAAACATCTCTCATTGATTTTTGTATTTTTTTATTAGGAACTATGTCACTTGCTCCACCCTCTGAACTCTGAAACCTGCCAGCCGATCTAAAAGGCATGTTAACTTTAACCAATTACCAAAATGATACCATTTATCAGAGCCAAAAACTGTAAAAACATGCAGGGTGATCCGATTTTCAGCCAACCCTAACCCTCTGAGGGTCCTTGAACTACTGAAAGCTTAAAATTGTGATATTTCCTCAAAATCACTTTATTCTGTCTGTGCAATTTAAAACTTTCCCCACAATAACCATGTGTTTTAACCAGATTCAGTAAAAAAAATAACAAAGAAATAATTTTTCAGAGCCAAAAACTGTAAAACCAGAGAGAATCGTCACATTTACAAATCTGTGACAGTGATGGAACAACTCATCGGTGACATTTAATCAAATTCATGTCTTTCTTCAGGTCCCATATAAAAATCGGACCAAAATAAACCATTTACAATAACCAGATTCTGTAAAAATTAAAAAGTTCTGCACTCCTCGACACGACGGGGAAGCCATGACTAACGCAACTTTGACCAACAATCGTGGCAAAAAATTCCAAGAATTTTCAGCTGAACTGCAGGCAGTGTCATCACAGAGCACAGAAGGAACGTATGGAAACAAATTAAAAATGTAAGTCGGAAAATATCTGTAGTATGAAGAGTTGCTTTTTTCAATTGCTGGTAGCTTGGGAAAATGTTGCACATTGATTCTTTTTTTGTTGTAAAATAAATGTTTAAAATTAAATTTCAAGTTTTTCTTTGTTTTTTTTGCCAATTTATGGCATTATAAAGACATTCATGAGTTCTCTCTCCTTCTTCATGGTTGTGCTGTTTCCATAGAGGTGCAGGACTTCATATTCCAGTGAAAAATGAGCCCACAGTGAGGAAAAATGTGACAGGAGCTGAAAACACCCACAAACTGCTTGGGGTTCGGAGACTTAAATACTAGTTGTAATAAAAAACAACATTTTTCCAAAGCTCTTGAAGCATGTTTACTAATACAAGATGTCTGCAGTGTATCTCTGCTGGTGGGCCTTTTGTGATTTATCTCCAAAGACATTTGCTTCTGTCTTTATCCAAAACTACAGTGACAGTAAATTTAAAAATCAATCCTTTCTGATTGGAAAAAGGATGGCTTTCGCAGTTTCAGTTAAACCACAAGAGGAATGAAAGTGTCCCTGCTTGAAACCAACTCTGATCACACCGTCACAAAAATGACTGTTTTGCCAGCAAACGGGTTTACACTCTGAGACGCTATAGATTCCACTTAGTCTGTATATGTCACATATCACAGGTTTAAGTAAGGAATCATATTTAGTCGGTGAAAGAGGTGTCAGCTGGGGATTACAATGACGGAGAAGGATCCAGAGAGGCGAAGCATTCCCTGCTTGCTATTAAATAAAGTTTGAATTAAAGAGCTTATCTAAAGAGCTCTCTTCAGTAGCAGAATCTATAGCCACAGACAACAATATCACCCATATTAGCAATGTTACAAAATGGAAAAAATGCAAATTCTTTTTATGGACTCGATGCAAATGAAAAGAAAGAATAAAAACAGTAATCCTGAATAATGTTTTCTCCTTCGCTCTCTGAATACTTTATTGACTCTGACGTCCCCGTTGCATATCTGAAAACGTTTAGGCAGGATACGATTCAGCTAGAAATAATTAACAGCATAAATTTGCATCATTAGGGTGGATTAAGTCAAACAATGTTTGCATATTGAAGGACTGAAGGGACTCTCGGAGAGGCGGTTATGCTGGTTCCTTTCTCATTTTAGGTGGGCTGCTGGTTCCTCCTGGGAGCAACACGGCACAGAATATTCCCACTTCGTCTGGGAAATGTGCAAAGTATTAACTTTTAGCTGAGTTTGGGTTGAGCGTTCGTAGGTTTGTGTTCGCGGCTCTATGTATAAGAGAGCAGTTTAATTCATCCCCTGAGCCTCTTGCAGTCACAAACTAACCTGTAGACTTTCCTTGACAGAACATTTCCCTGTTTTCAAGCTCAGTGGGGCTGTTTTTGTGTATCACTGCACAGCATTTACACACAAAACAGGCCGCTTCTGTGTCCAGGTTGTAAAGGTAGAGCCGTTTTCATTCTTCTCCCGACATCACAGACATATGGCTCTGGGGTATAACCCTGCTGTTGCACCACAAATGGCCCTCGACATGTGAACAACCACACATTCACTATATGCTGCAGACCAGAACTCCTATAGTGGAATAATACATCACGCCTGCTGTAGCGGTTCTGTGTGAACACAGCGTTGGCATTGCAATCACACATCACCTGATGGTTTACTAGAACATGTTTACATGAGTTAATGTTCAAAAGATACGTTTTTACATGATGAAACTATATAAACCCCCATGAACACCAGGTTTTGCTCTCCACATCACCATTCTGTAACATTGTCTTGCCATATGTGTCACATCAGATTCTACTGATATTACAAGCCTCAAAAGTCGACTGAAGACTGTATTCTTAGTAGGAAAGATGGATCCATCCATTAAATATTTACAAGAACCTTCTGAAGCCCCAAGACCACCATTTTTTTTTTTTTTTTAAACTTTTTTCAATTTTCATGGGCCAATAATTGAAAATGTCTGCTGTGCTGTAGCCATTCAGTCATTTAGATCTGCTGGAAACAATGTTCTCTGTGTCCTCACCAAATTTCTTAGCTGTGGAACACATGAGCATAATATTTAAAAATATTTACAGTCTTACAACTAGATTTTCCCAGAGGGTCTTTCCATAGTCCGGGGCTGCCACATTAAAGAGCCCATATTCTGCATGCGTTATATAGCTGAGTTAGTGCACGTCATTTCAGATTTAGATTTTGAGTTATGTGTTACTACCTGAACGACCTGCTTCGTCTGCTGCCTCCGCGACCCGACCCCGGAAGATAATGGATGGATGGATGTTACTAAGTTCTGTAAAATATTTTTGCAGAATTTTGAGAATTTCTGATTTTCTGAATATTTGACTGTCACCCTAAAGGCAAACCAGGAAGCCTTCAATATATCCTCAAATAAAACTCTCACAGTCATGAAATTTGGTGAAGACACAGACAGAATAGCTTGTAGCAGATCTGAATGATTGAGTGGCTCCAGCAGAGCACATTTTTTCTTGTTATTAGCCCTTGAAAATGGAAAAAAGTGCAACATTTTAAAACGAGGGTGGTAGTGGGGCCTACAGAAAGTTCCTGTAAGTGTCTATACACCGATCAGACATAACATTATGACCACCTGTCTAATATTGTGTTGGGTCCCCTTATGTGCTCAAAAATGCTCTGAACCACTGGGCATGGACAAGAGGACCTCTCAGGGTGTCCTATGGGGTCTGGAACCAGGATGTTGGCACTGGATCCTTTGGGTACTCTGGCTTGTGCAGTGGGGCCTCTGTCAATCAAACGTGTTCCACTGCATCCTGTTGATGCTTGATCAGAATGGGGTGTAGGAAGTTTGGAGGTCAAATCAACATGTTGGGCCATTGTCCTGTTCCTCTACATGTTCCTGATTGGTTGATGTTTTTTCCATGTGGTGGGGTGCATTTTCCTGCAGGGGTAGGTCCAGTGACATTTGGGATTTTCATTTGCATGAGGGAGTGTGTTTGTTGTGGGACAGTGTTTATTTGGGTGGCTAAGTCTCATCAGTATGGATGGCAAAATCCAAGGTTTTCCATCAGAACAGCACATAGTACCAACACAGTCAATGTTATTCACTTCACCTGTCAGTGGTCAGAATGTTGTGGCTGATCAGTGTATGTATATGGATTTTCGATATTTCCTACTAAAAATGCAGTCTTTGGTCAACATTTCACCAACTTTTAAAGCCCCCCAATGTCACACAGATTCATTGGCTTTACTGTATGTGGATCAGTTGTGGTTACTGTGATGTGTATTAACATTATAAACTTAGAAAAACCCTGTTTGGGATGTGCACAGTCCAGGTTATTGTCTAAAAGTTAAGAATATGGGCCCTTTCTTTTGCTACTGGTGCTCTTACAGTTGTAGGTCACCTTGTGCTGCATACAGAGCTTCATACATCCAGTATCAGGAAACCTAAGATTCACTTTAGGTGGGATATGTAAAGAAAACGTCCTTCTGATGGACTCAATTGTGACAGATTTGGATCAATGTCACGGACCGCTTTGTGCTTCCAGATGTGCAGCTGAACTCGAAGCCCTGTGAAAGTAAACGACGTCCAGCAGAAAGACTCCGCAAAGACTCGGGTAAACTTCTTTAGGGAACGAGTGGCAGCGACAACATTACCTCGACTGAAAATGACTCTGTCGGTTTAACTCAGTCATCACCATTACTCAAGCGGAAGAGTAATTCAGCTCATCCCCATTACACGTAAGACAACAGTATGGCAGGGGGACGTCATTAGGTGCAGGAGGAGGGAAAGTGATGAAGAGCTTCTCTGAAATGAGATTGGATTTAAACAAGTGGCGCTGCTGTCCTGAGGGCCTTACATGGATGCTCTCTGAGAGGAAAGGTGGAGGCTGCATAATGATGAGACACTTAGTTTCCCCACTGTGCAGATTTATGGGCTCCGAGGCCTGTTACGATCATTAGGGGGATTGTGAAGAGGAAAAAGGGAAATGGGGTTGGGACTATATGGGCTGGGGAGGAGGTGGAAATTGCACCAATTTTTTCTTTTTTTTCTGGTAACGCAGCACTTTTGAACCATAAATCTTCTCCTCCCTACGTGCGCAATGACATTTTATAATGGAAGACTCCCATAATTTCACACTCCAATTAGTAAATTACCAATGTTGTCCTAGAATTCAAGTACTTAGGGGTTGTATTAAACAAACAGGTCAGAGCCTGAGAGAACCTGTTTAGCTGGAAAAAAAGATTAAGGTTACTAAAAACTGTATCTAATTAGTGTTTACAGTTTTGAATCTTACAGTATTCTATTTTTAAAGATATTTTTCTATATTATATGATAAGCTTTATCACTTTTAATTTTTTGTATTTAATTAGCTAAAAATATTATTTTACAGATATTTGTCATTATTTTCAGTGTTTACAGTTTTTAAAGGTTACAGTATTTCTCTTTTTTTTCTATATTTTTACAATATTTGATAATATTATTTCACTTTTTTTAAATGTTTTTAAAAATATATATATTTGCAGTGTATAATAGTTGTCTTGGGGTTGTAAAAACTGTATTTAATTAGAGTAAAATATAATTATTTTACAGATATTTGTCATTATTTCCAAAGTATTGACAGTTTTTGAACCTTACAATGTTCTACTATTGTCTATATCTGCTTTTTAGTAATAGACAAACAGGTCACAGCCTAAGGGTTAATAAAAACTCTATTTAATTAGCTAAAAATATTCTTATTTTACAGACTTTTGTCATTATTTTTACAGTGTTTATGGTTTTTGAATGTTACAGTATTCCACTATTTTCTTGACATATATTTATCTATATTTGATGATTTTTAAAAAATAGTTTTCTATGTATTTCAATTTTTTTATTTACAAATATAGAATTATTTTACAGATATTTGAACATTTATTATTTTGAATGTCACAGTTATCCAGCATTTTTGACATATTTTAACAAATATATATTTGACAATATAGTTTTTGTGTTTTTGTGTTTTTTATTTTATTTTTCACGGTGTATGAATAGTTTCTTCTCATCTCTGGGTCGTATTAGACAAATGGGTCACAACCTGAGGGAACCTTGCTAGCTGGAAAAAAAGAACAAGGTTAATAGAAACTGTGGCTTTTGTGTGATTGTGTTCATCACACAACCCTAAATGAACTACAACACAGCAGCGGCGGAGGGGGGGAAAAGGAGATATAAAAGGAAAAATAACTCTTGCAACTACAGTCTAATGATTGTTTTATTTTGCATAATGCCTGTAAGTAGAGCAGAAGAAACTTGAGTCAATAGTTATAATTTCTCTGGCAAGAGCTATACCAACATCAGCAAAAATTCCCTGAAAGAACAGGAGTCATTAGTGTTTGGAACATGCTGAATAATTCATTCTGCACCTTAAATCAACACAAACATTTGCTTTTATGTTACCTGAAGGTGGATCCACTACAGGAAATATGCTGGCCTGATCACTCTCAGTCCTGCAGGAATTAATGTTCAGTTTTCAGCTTGTTGCACAATAAATTACACAAATATTTAGTTGGCCGCTGCAATATTTAGGCATCGCTTAACAAAAACGTCACATATAGAAAAGACCCATATGAAGGTTTGAATCACAGTTTTTTTCCCCCACAGATATAGCTAAATTCATGTGACCACATTTGTTTAATTTTTAATTTTTTAACATTTTGAATAATTTACTATTATACAGATTTTCCCTGTTTTGTTAAATTACAGATATCTAGTCAAATGACAGAAAAAAGGTACTAATTTAAATATTTACTGTAAAAAAAGGCCAAAATTGTAAAAATATTTTTACAAATAGCAATTAATTCTCTTTAAAAATTGAGCTATTTTACTGAAAAAAATATTGTTTTTATTGTTATTATTTTATAAATATTTGCTGTAGATATTTGAAAGGAAAAATATGTATGTGGATTGAAAAGTCTGAATTATAAATAATTTTAAAACAGATTTTGTTGTTCTGATAAATGGCGTATAATACCTGGTAAAATCACAGACAAAAAATATTAACTGTAAAAAAAAAAAAACAGGCCCAAACTATAAATAAAGATTGTATACATATAAAGTACACAGTGTATATCAACAATCTGTGTTTTTATAAATAGCAATTAGTTCTTTTACGGTGCCTGACTGTAAAATTACACTGTTTTACTGTATTTAAATCAGCTAACACTATAATTATTTTACAGATATTTGTCATCAGTTTTTACAGTTTTTGAACATACAAGTGTTCAGTATTTTAACGTTTTTGTTTATTATCATTTGCTCAGCTTACAATTGAACTGTGTTGTGCTTCACAGGGTTTGAAAGATCACATTACTTCTTCATAGAATATAAAAGCCAGTAAATGATTAGTTATACACAAAATGTCTATGTCCATGGACAAACGAATGTGTCCTCCATGGTAAAATAACTCCAGACATGAGGACATATCCGAAGGACAAACTCAAGGAACAGGACTGTTCACTTGCTATTGGTCCATTAATCTGTGGGCTTCATTACACAAGGACAAATATGAAGAAATCACACTGCAGCATTTCAAATTTTGTCAAAATGGACTGGAAAAAGCCTTTTCAACAGCGGCCTTTGTGTGTGTTCTGACCACAGGAAGTGTCCCTGTAGAACCTCTTTTAGAACCATTACAGGACAGAAAAGTAAACTAAGGTTGTGCATAAAGGTTTCTTCTCCTCATTTCTGTCATTTACTCAGTTTGACAGCACACTTCCAAGCCTTCATGTTCAGAAAATGAAAGAAATTAACATCTGCAGAAAATTGTGTGAGAGACACTAAGATGCAGCTGAAAGCTCAAACAGCAAGAAAATAAATATGTTTGCTTGCATACATGTTTTTTGTCCAGAATAAATCCAGAGTCTCTTTAGAAATGAATGTAAATAAACCAATAATACCTCAAGAACATCCGTGGTACTAAGTGCAAGAATGGATTCAGTGAGGAAACAGTCATTTGAGCTGGTTTTCAGAGAAACTTCCCAGTCGAGGACTGCGGATGATGCTTAGTGCCCTGTTGCTGTCCTTTGTTTCGACAGTGTGACAGCGCTGGCTCAAATAAATGTCATAATTGCCTGAAAACACACTCGCTGACTGGAAGAAGAGCTCAGGGAAGACATCATATCCACTCTCCTGCAGAAGCAAGAGCAGCGAATGATGCAGATTGTCACATCAACCCTCCAACAGAACAGAAATCTGCGAGTGTTACCTGCGATAACAGTGAACCAGTGCGATTCTAAGGATTGATTCTAACCCGGTGCCGACTGCAGGACGACAAGGGAATACACAACTGATAAACAAGCCAGCAACCACCTCAACTGATATCTATCCATCTGCTGCAACGGTGGATGTCAGCAAAGCTATGTCAGCAAAGCTTCTATAGCGGATAGAAATGAGTTATTTAATAAGAATTCAAGCATGATCCATCAATCTTTATTTGCTCTCATTTATCGGTTCATTTCCCTCCCTCTGTTCCTGCCTCACACATACCTGCCTTCAGCCTCTTTTCTCCATCACCTGCCTCCACGCAGAGCCACGAGTGGACTGACTGACAGCACACAGTCCCAGGAGCCACGTAACACATATTTAAAGGTCATCATGGATGTTCAAATATCAAAGGTTTCTCCTGCAGCTGGGGAATTCAAAACGCCTTCACCAGAGACGAGGTGTTTACCGAGGCCACAGAGAGCAGCCTCAACCTGCTCAGCTTCGCCTGATACAATGAAGATGTCAAGAACGACATTCTTCCAGGCTAAACGTTGACTGTTGACTCACTTGGATGGATGGATGGATGGATGGATGGATGGATGGATGGATAGATGGATGGATAGATGAATAGGTAGATAGATGGTCAAAGAGATAGCATAAGGAGCCTAAAATGCTGGTATTTAGAGAAATGTGTAAAAACTGTTAATATTTACAATAAGGTGCAAATTGGTGGTGTTTACAATAAAAAATGAGTATTATTAGAGTATAGAATAGAATCAAACAGAGTATTATAAAGTACAAAAGGTGTAATGTAAAAACAGAACTAATAATAATGAGTATACAGGAGGGGTGTGGTGCATTGGTCCTGGTGCATGGTTTAGTTGATTCACTGGAACGTAGCAGCCAACAGATCAGGTTATGAGCCACTGCCCTTGACCTAAGTGTTATAATGCCTGATGGCTGTGGGGACAAAGGAACTCCTGTACCTTTCAGTCCTGCAGTGCAGTAAGATGAGCCAATCTCTGTAGCTGCTCCTCTGTCCAGCTAGGATGTTGTGAAGAGGGTGGCTGGTGTTGTTAAGGGTAGACTCCACTCTGTTGTGTATACAACCACAGTCCTCAGAGAGTCTAAGTTCCTACCAAGCACCGAACCACCCTCCTTCACCAGCCTGTCCAGCGGCCTAGTGTTCCTCTCAGTCATGCTGCCGCCCCAACAGATCACAGCATAGAAGAGAACACTGGCCACCACTGACTGGTAGAACATATACAGCCTTTCACTGCACGCAATGAAGGATCTTAATCTTCTAAAAGAAGAACAGCCGGCTCTGCCCCCTGCAGTACAGGGCATCTGTATTCGTGGACCAGTCCAGTTGTCAAGGTGCAAACCCAAATATCTGTAGGTTTGCACCACTTCAATGTCCTCTCCTCTGATACTAACTGGCTGTAGCGAGTACTTAGACCTACGGAAGTCCACGAACATCTCCTCGGTCTTGTTCAGGACAACGCAGTTCTTAGCAGTCCAGTCAGTGAAGGCCATCATCAGGTTCCTGTACTCACATTCCTGATACACGCCACAATAGCTGTATCATCAGAGTGCTTCTGAATGTGGCAGGACTCAGATCTGTACTTAAAGTCTGCAGTGCATATCAACACTATAACGATGTTTCACCATGCTGAATTTATGTTCCAACAACTTGCTCCTCTGTGTGCTGTTTTTGAGCCATGCTGCACTTATTTTATTGACCCAGTATGCTTCCTCTCAGTCTCTCTAATCATCTCCTCTCTGCTCGGTAGAAACACTGCCTGCAGTTCACCCAAAAATTCTTTGAATTTTAGTCACCAAGCTGCGTTAGTTATGGCTTCACAATTTTTTGTTTTCAACAGGTTCTGGTGCAAATGGTTTATCTTAGTGAATTTCCAAATGAGACATGCAAAATAAAGTGATTTTGATGCAATTCCATTATTTTGGTATTCAGTTAGCTTTCCGGAAAGAACTGCATGTCACTGAAGTTTCATTCAAGGACTGTTGGATAATTAGAAATCTGGTGATTCTTTCTGTTCTTATAGTTTCTGATAAATTGTGCAATTTTGGCAAGATAACTTGCCTTTTGAGCCAAGTGGTGGGTTTGAAGGGTTCAGTGCGTTGAATGGCACTGACAAAAAGTATGTTTTTCTCCTATTTTTCAGACAGAATCAATCAGGAGTTAGAGGTTAGAGCTCAAGAAAGTGGTATTAGTGGAACAAAAACAACTGATTGGCTGATGCTTCTCAAAATCAAACAATAGCTTAATAAAAAAGATGAGGAAAGACTCAACCTTGATTTGGACATTGAGCGTTGGGTGTTAGCTGCAGCCCGTTGATTTTCCATTGGAAGTCTGAACACACCATATGGATTACATTTTATCTGAACTGGTTGTCAGGTTCAGAAACTTTATCCCTCAAAAAAACGTTCTGATGTTGAAACTGGAGGAGAATATTACCAGAGTATTAGCTTGTTTTGGACCGTAAAAGGACGCCTGCTGGTTGAAAGGTAGTATGTTGAGCACCATGAATGTGCAATCAAGCACAATGAACCACCAGAAGTTTCCCATTGAACCGAGGTTAATTGTAATTTTAGGTTTATTTTAGGCCAGTGGAGGGTGGAACCAAATGATCCTGGTTTTATACCTAAACAGAAGGATATGTATCGTCTGTTCAACTTTTTAATGAATTACCAACTTCCAATCAACATAACACACTGAGAAATAATATGTATGCCTTAATTTAGTTAAATAACTCAGACTGGGCCTTTGGGGTTGACTATGTATGACAATTTGGATGATCGGCCCACATACAGAAAAATTTGACACAAATACGTGCATTTTTCTGGTACTTTTGACCTTTTGTTGAGCAAGAATGACAATTATGCTCGAGCAAATAAACCCCAATTAACAAATTTGGCCATAAAGAATGATTATTATCATTTTGGCACTGGCAATTTTTTTGTGGTGCTTGTTAAAACCTCCTTGAGAGCACCAGGAATTCTTCTACACAGTATGAACCCTGGTTCCCTGGTTTAACCACTTTGGACTCCATGTTTGTACAAAAGATGCGGTATAAATAGAGCTGAATCTGAAAGGAAATAAGTTCATCGATCCATTATCTATACACCACTTAATCCTCTGTAGGGTCGCAGGGGGTCTGCAGCCTATCCCAGCCAACTTGGGCAAAGGCAGGGAACACCCTGAACAGGTCGCCAGCCTATCGCAAGGTCACACATAGACAGACAACCAAGCACACTCACATTCACACCTATGGACAATTTAGAATAATCAATTAACCTCAGCATGCTTTTGGACTGTGGGAGGAAGCCGGAGAACCCGGTGAAAACCCACGCATGCACAGGGAGAACATGCAAACTCTACACAGAAAGATCCCAGGCGTCCTAAACGGGACGCACACTGGGGATCTTCCAGCTGTGAAGCAACGCTGCTAACCATGAAGCCACCATGCAGCCCTGACAGAAAATCATTATAAAAATCAGTGTGTTTTGTGCAATTTCAAAACATAAGCATTTGATAGTTGCACAAGATCTAACTCATGTTGTGTAAAAAGCAAACAGATCATTTAAAGTGGTTTTGTTTCCATGAAATCATTGAGTTTTATACAAACTGGAGCCTAATCTCTGCTGAGGGCGACCAAGTAGCAGAAAAGTTTCTTCTGCTCATGTCAGTTGACTCTCTCCATTGTGGCTTTGGCAGCACACCTCCATCTGCTGTTTTGACAACAGAGTGACAATACATATCTGCTATTCCATCAGACTGAGTTACTCCATCTGTTCTGCTGCCTCTCTTTGCCATGTAGCCGTCACTGCTCCACTGTATCCATAATTTCCCTTTGATTTTAGAGCTCCAGCCCCTGTTTCATCATGAACACACACTCAGGAGAAGAAAAAGAAACACAATTACACATTTCCTGATGAATCGGGTCCAGTCATGACCTGGTGTCGTTTCTCGCTTCTTCTCCGCTTCACATTGTGAAGCGCCTACTTTCTCGGACAGATGCACCTCCCACGCAGCCGCTGTGATGTCTTTCTGCCGCCTTTGTTTGATAGTGACTGTGCATTTTCTACAAAGTGGTTACAACTAATCTGCTTTATTTTCCTTCTCCTCGACGCTAAGGATGACTTACTCCGGCGTCTAGAATTAACCTGCCAAAGACAGCTCCCTCTATGATCATTTAGTCATGATCTATTGTGTTATTACTTTTTCACATGGACTCATCCATCACCTGACTAATGGCATTAATCCTTCTGTCTGTAGCAGTTCAGTGCCACCGAGAGCTCCGCTTCAGTCCCACATGTTCCAGTTCAGGCTCAGTAATATCGCCGCCAACACAAAGCTGCAGCTCCTCAGGTGGAAACACAAACACACAAATTAAATGTTTGCAGGACCTGGAGTTTGTTGCGTAGCATCTCAGAGTAATGAAACTGAGCTGTGCTGTGAATATGCTGCAAATGTCCTTGTGGATGAGCCTTTATGAGGTTGGAGTTGAACCATGAAAGCCCCCTGTCGTCCTTAAAGTGTCGGCTGTTGTGGGAATATTCACCGGTGGTTCTCTTTGTTCCTCTGATGGAAAACTTTGGCTGTTTGCCGCTGGGGGAGTTGGCTTAAAGGGAATTTCAATTTGTCAACTTGTGTTCCTGCAGGGGAATGTGAGCTCGCGTGTAGCCGACCCCTGCCAGGAGGTTTGCAAAGGAGTTGCATTTTTACAATGTGAGAGCGAAACAGCAATACGCCAGTCATGGATCTGTTCGGACGCTGAAGTACTTAAAGTGCTGTGAATGCAACACAACTGTAAGCCAGCAAACGGAGCAAAGCTACAGAACTTTGAAGGTGGGTTTTAAAAAGACGTTCTAGCAGTATTAAACGTCATTCATCGTGCAGTTCCAGTAAAGTGCTGCTGAAACAGAAAAACACCACAATGATACCATCAAGTGCAAATTTTCATGTCACTCCAGCAGCATGAATCCATCACTGGTCATGTCACTTGTTGTTGTGCTCTGACACTTTGGTTCGCACTGTAAGGAAAAAAAAAACGCCTATAAAAAACAGTAATGTGCCTGCAGCTGGAGTCCCATAAAATACAGAAAAATAAGAGAAATCAACCATATAATTAAAAAACAGTTATTTTTCAATAATCAAATTAAGCTTTTTTCTGAATTTTACTTGAGATCATGGCTATTTTTTGGCTTTTAAATTTATATATACTTAAAATATATGCATGTATAAATTATATTACCTGTTAAATAGTGAATAATATTATGATAATGTCTTACTGGTTAGATTATCTGAATTTAAGTTTTCGTTTTAATAAACAGGGAAATTAGTTTGCACATTAACATTTCGCGAAGACAACTTCTGTCCTTGACTCTAATGCTGAATACTGGATCCAATAATGAGCCAAACATTAGCATTATTGTGCAGGGCCTTTGTTATTGTTGTTAACTTCTACTTAGTGACTTCTTGTCATGTGTTGTGGGATAGTGAACGTTCACATAAACTGTGCAAAATGCAACACATTTGAACTGCATAAAAATATGATTTGGTAATGAAAAAATGAGATCATGTTTAACTTTCTTGTGCTAAGTTTTCACTGTTTTCTGAGTGCCGTGTTCTTTTAGAGGGGTTGACTGGTCTGAATTTAAATTTCTGTTAAATCAACAGGGAAATAAGTTTGCTCATTAATATCTAGCACAAAGAATTTCTGCGCTTGATCCCCGGTCTCCATAACAAAAAGGGTTTGTTTACCAGGCGGGGAAGGTCAGCAGAACGATGCCGTCACGTTGCATCAGGACAAGTGTGGTGTTACATTTCATTTGCTCCTCATTAGAGACTAAAACTAAAAGCTCGGCCTGCAACTACTTTGTCCGTTCTTCTGTAAAATTCGCCTCCCCCAACTTCACTGGAAGACTGGAAATGCTCGACTTCTCTTAATAAAAGCACGAGGACCATAATGACGGTAATAAAGATAATAACGATCAATGACAAACAGCGTCTGCAAAAAGATTCTGTTCTGTCAGGGGTCAGGAATTAACATAAGGAAGTAGCTGATTGCAGGCGGCGTTTGATTACAGTGTGCAGCACTGTACTTGTCTCCGATGTAATTATTGGATGAGTTAATCACTGCGCAGTCCATTACAGAGTCAGGGCCTCGACTCAGCAGCAGTTTGGTGAGATCTTCTACTAGAAAACAAATCCTAATGACACATATGGAAAAGCACCAGTGGAATCCTTCAAATTCTACAAAACATTTGCCAAAACGCCATCAGAAATATTAGAGATTTCACATTAGCTAAAGGTCAAGTTTAAGAAATTAGATAAAACCTCCTGTTCTGGGCTTTTGTCTAAAAAGGAAAAAGGGTTTTCGGCAGGATGCCCTAACAGCAATTCTTCCAGGAGCGCAGAGTGTTCAGGGGGAATAAAATGAGACAACTCCTATTTATTCTACATGTTCTTCTTGTCTCCACTGTTCTTTGTGTTTACATAACTCACTCACTTGGCAGCAGTAACGTTGGCCTTATTCTCAGCAACCAACTGGGGACTACATCAGTAAGTAATTGTCTCCACAAAACCCCTCACAGTCGAGAGATAAGAGCCTGCAAAGGTCAGCGGGAGTTTTAAAATCTAAAAATACTTCCATTTACTCGAGGAGGGGGACTGACCTGAATGTTAATTTAAGGTAAAAAAAAAAAAAAAGTCATAAAAGAGAATTGAAAATTACAACCAAAGCTTCACTCTCAGCCTATTTGTCCCGACATGAATTCAGATGTCTCACTTTAAGAGTTTTGCCTCAAAGTTAAGTCCTCAGGGCTGCACTTAACCACGGCTAAGCACCAACTTACAGCTGATTAAATTCACAGTGACCAAGTCTGAAAACTATTAGCTGCTTACAGGCTGAAAATGAGAATATCAAAGCTCCTCGCTGCAGACCAAGTGTCAGGGCTTCGAGGGAAATCAGGTCAAATTAAGCAACCAGTAATATTTGTGTAAACCCCTTTTAACTAACTAACTATACACCGATCAGCCACAGCATTATGACCACTGACAGGTGAAGTGAATAACATTGATCATATTGGTACTATGTGCTGTTCTGCTGGAAAACTTTTCATTTTGGCATCCATGTTGATGAGACTTAGACACCCAAAACCCAGAACAAGCGCACTCCCTCATGCAAATGGAATCCTAAATGTCACTGGTCTACCCCTGCAGGAAAATGCATCCCACCACATGGAAAAAACATCAAACAATCAGGAACATGTTGAGGAACAGGACAATGGCCCAACATGTTGATTTGACCTCCAAACTTCCTACACCCCATTCTGATCAGTCATCAACAGGATGCAGTGGAACAAGTTTGACTGACAGAGGCCCCACTGCACAAGCCAGAGTACCCAAAGGATCCATTGCCAGCATCCTGGTTCCAGACTCCATAGGACACCCTGAGAGGTCGCTTGTCCATGCCCAATGGTTCAGAGCATTTTTGAGCACATAAAGGAGACCAACACAATATTAGGCGATGAACTGATATGCTGCATAGGCATATTAATGATTAAATGGTGAATGATTAATTGCAATTAATAATTTAAGTGATTAAAAAAGATAACTGATAAGGTAAAAGTTAAGGGACATACATGTCAGAATATGTATTGTAGATTAGCTGTAGTAACTGGTAGAATTAATGTTTAATGAAGTGGAGTTAAAGGTGTGTGGGCTGACTCCCTGCTACTGCTAACTGTGCCGTTGTGTTGATAAACTCTGCAGCTTCAAGTTACGACAACAGTGTATGGTAGCTGTCAGGTTTAGCTCGCTACCCGAGGCTAAATGCTAATGCTAAGTTAGGATTTTAAAATGCCAACAGGCCGGGAACTGAGTGTGACTTCTTAAACGGTTAGCAAATTTTTACTCGGCTTAGTCAGCTCCAAACTAACTGACACCACATCAAAGAGGTCATCGGTGTAAATAAGAAGCAAAAGAAGTGCGTCATATTAAGTGTAACAAGTTGGGATGTCTAGGTTTTTGCTCCGATTCCTAAATAATACACTGCAAAAAAGAGTAGCCTAAATACGAGAAAAAAACACTGAATTTGAGAAGAAATTACTTAAAAGCGGTGAAATTATCTGTCCATGCAGCAAGTAAATTTTACTTGGTAAGAAATCTTGAAATAAGCTTTTTTTTTCTCAAATCTAAGATTGTACTGTAAAATCAAGGACTAAAAATGTGTAATTAACTTTTACAACGAGCCAAATTATCTATCGTGTCTGAAAATAAGATTTTAAATCTTGGCAAGTGCCAAATAATTTGCAGTGTAAACACTTCAAGTACATTGAAGCTATTATCAAGCTTGTGTAAATGCTTGACAACTAAGCTGCTGGTCAAGACGAAATAAGTTCAATTTAAGCAAACTGACAACATCCATGTAAACCCTTTCTTTAACGAACTAGATGACGAAAAGATTCTACATCTGTGGATTCAGGGCAAGGTGATAATGATGCCTTTTTGCCTGCATCCTCATAACACCTGTAATCTTGTGCTCAGACCGACCGCCTCGTTAAAGTTGCTGCTTCTTGAGCTCTGCAGTTTGATGCATTTCCCGCCTTCACAGCCGAGATGCATTTAATCAGCGAGATCAATAGCTGTTACCGCCATTGATCTCGTGTTTCATGGTCGAGGCAGGGAGCTGCTCATATTTTGTATACGCTGTAATCTTTATAGATAATGCAACCTGCTGAGGGCTGTTTTTAATTAACGTTAGGAGAAGACTGTTTTTTGGAATTATGTAACAGCAGTGACTGATGAGCTTTTCACTCCTTGCGATCCATCAGAATAAATTTTGCCCAGAATTTTGGCTGACGGCGCCTCTCTTTCAACCCACGCTTCACAGGAAATATGAACTTCCTCAACCTGGCCGGCTTGTTTCGTCTTAATGCTTCGCGTCGTGGTCTGAAATAGCAGCGGAGTTTTGACGGCTTCACGCTGAGTTTTAATTCCGCAGCAAAGTAAGAGGAGCTCAGATTAGAGATGTGATGCTTTTTTTGGCTTCCTGTGACCAACATTAGAAAATGCGATTTAGAGGTGAGACGAGGAAACAAGTCTTTGGAAAGCAAATCGTAAATACTGAGGAAGAATTGGAGAAGCTTCTTCGATGAGAGGTGGCATGGTTTCCAGAACCAAAAAAAGTCCAGATGCTTTTTACTGAAGCTCCAAGGACAAGTCAGAAATAGTCCCCAGATAACCAGAGATATACTTTCAGGAAATATAATACATAATAATACTAACAATAATAAATTACACATTTACAGACAAAAAACAATAATCTCTTTCTACCATGCTACCAGGTACTACAGCTAATCTACAATACATATTCTGAAATGTATGTCCCTTAACTTTTGCCTTATTAATTAATATATTTTTTTAAGCACTTAAATTATTAATAGCAATTAATCATTTACCAACTAATCACTAGCATGCCTATGCAGCGTATTAGTTCATTTTAACCTAGATTTTTAATTAGGTAATTCTCATCCTGTTATTATTTTTGATGTTTTTGATAAGGAGGAGGTTTCACATCCGGCTTTGTTTGGATGTTGCTGCTACTGGAAGACGCTGGAGCTGTTGAAGACGTTATAAAATGATGGTGAGACCAAACATTTTGAAATATGCAAATCCAGTTTGTAGATGATCTGTCATGTTTTGGTTGTTGAGCCGTGAGGTTTATACTCGACTTTAGTTCATCGGTTTGAATAAAATGCAGCTGCATCGTCGACTTCCTTTACATAGTGTAAGTTCAGTTGGAGCTGACTCAGAGCAAACGTTCAATAAATGAACTGAACCTATCAGTCTGGATCAGGTCGGGCCAGTTCCAAGTTGTGAAAATGCAGGGATGTTCACACTTAGTCTGTTCCTTCTGCTGACAAAAATAATGGATTAATCCTAGAAGACTGTTGATGTAGAGCTTTTCCCAATAAGAGAATGACTCCTGAGATTATCTGACCATTGAGATTTTGGAGATCACAACCTGAATAAAAATAGAATGGACTTTCATTAATAAAGGTTGTGCTCACTGCAGTTGGTCCTAAAATTTAGACCTTTAACTACAGTCTAATGAAACATTGTTTTGTAGTTTTATAGTTTGTTTCCTGATATTCACTGATTCTCTACTCAGCTGTGCTATGTGCTCCGTCTTTAGATAATAATTCTCTGATCGTCGATTCTTCCGGCCTGCTAGGAAAAAGCTCAACACTGACTCACACAGCGCCAACCTTTTCAGGGCTGAGCTGCTGACAGGTTTGATTCGGTCGCCACGGTTCACCAATCATCGGCCTCCTGCACCTCGATCCCCTGCCGGCCGATCGCTTTGACTCGCGGGTCGGAGTCGGTGACCTCGGCGGCCCACGTTTACCGGTAACAATCTTAAAGCTCAGTGTGAAGGTGACGTTCAGAGCTGCACGCTGAGTGACAAAGACTGGTGAAGGTGACACCACGACCGAGACCATGATGGAAAATAAGAGGGACCGTCTGAAATCAGAGGAGAATCACCGACACTTTTACTGGTGCAGCCTGCATTCAGTATCGCTTCAGTATGACAGCACAGTGATGAGACACTGAGCAGCATCTCTTTTACTCATGGATTCTGTCCTTATTCATTCACAGATGGAGTCACTCTGAAACAGAATATGTTTTGTTTTGTTCTATGTGTGAGGTTTTACAATAAAAATGTGAAGCTCCTTGTTTAGTCTGATAATGAGCCCCAATTCACGATGAGGTGATATCAGCATAATCGATGCACCTAAAATGCAAAACTAGAGGAAAAAAATTGTCTTTTGTGACAGTTATGGTGATGTTACACAAGATAATATTAGATCGTTAAAGCAGCTGTGCTAGTTTTCCATAAATCACTGAACTGTGGGACCAAAATACGTCAATAAAATTCACAAAATCTATAGAAAACCAACAGTTGTAAGGGTTATTCCATCTCAAATCAGCAGTTCAGCCTTCTCTGATTTGCTTGAAACTTGAGCATTAACTCTGGATATCTAAAAAAAATATATGTGAGACTTTAGCTTACTACATCAAATACTTCTAGAGATACGTTTTTTTTTTTCTTTTAATCGCGCGTCGACCCACTTTCAGCAGGTTTTATCACACACTGAAATTTGAGGCTGTTTGAACAACAATATCTCAGGAACTAATAAAGATAAAAACCTGGGGCTGCATTCACAAAGCGTCTTAGAGTTCTCTAAGAGAGCTCCTAACTTAGCCTTAAAATTCCTAGCAAGGAATCTTAGCTTAAGAGTGATTCAGAAAGTTTCTGAGAGCAACTCTGAGCAAGGAGGGTACAGAAACTTTTATCTTAGTGAGGAGGTGTGGTTGACCTTGTTGCTAGGTATGATGCAGTCTTCTAAAGGCTGTGATTGGTTGTTATAAAAAGGGGGAAGGACAAAAGAAAAATGCGCTCCACGCTCCTCGTAATGAATGGACAGTAAAACCAACCGATCATATAACTTGGACTGTATTCAGAAATGTGTAATCGTGACATTAATTTTATGTCATGATGATGAAACTCGGCAAAATTAAATTCATTGTGACACAGCTTCAAATGTTTGAACGTACCTCATTCACATGCCGATTATATTGATTTGCTTATTGTTATGTTTACTGTCCATGCTGGTCATTTTATTACTTCATGTGTTTGATATTAATGGTGGACACAGACTCAGCTGTCAGTAGGTCCTGTGATTGCTGTGAAAAGCGCTGGTACGTGCTGCAATCCCAAGCGAGAGCGGAGATTGAAATTAATAAATTGCCAACAATACGAGGCTGTGAAAGCGCTGTAATCATAGACATAGATACATGTATGTATGTATGTATGTATGTATGTATGTATGTATGTCTATGACTGTAATGGTCTGACTGGTCACTCAGCTGACAGAGGGCTGCGACAGACCCAAGTCATCACTGCTACACTGGTGCATTTTACCTGTGGCCAGGTATCAATGTTGCGATGACTTTCATCTCAGGAGTGATTGCGTTACTACGCTGGGTGGGACAGTAAACTCATCCCTGATGAGGCCAACCACAAACATTAGCACAATCGAGCCGATAGCGTTTTATTAAATCGCTGTCTTTTAACGTCTTTTAACGTAAAGAGAATATCTGTCCTTCCTCTCGGTCTTTCTGCCATCTTGTCTGTTTAAGACACTCTGAGGCTTCCTAAAAGTCCTCCTCCCTACTCCTAACGGTTTACCACCTTAGGAGCTCTCTTAAGGCCTAAGACGCTTTGTGAATAACTTATCTTACCAAGGGAACATTCTAAGAAAAATCTTAGAATTCGAGAAATTCTAAGATTTTTCTAAGAATGACATCACTAAGAGCTACTTTTACCCTTAGGATGCTTTGTGAATACGGGCCCTGGAATTTCCACTGTTACTTCTCCTCATGTTGTTGGATTAGAATCTGTTGATGTTGACGATCTACCAACATTTTTGTTTTTCTGGTAAAACTCCTGAGATATTGTTATTCAAACAGCCTCAAATTTCATTGCGCAAAAAAACCTGATCAAAGTGGGTTGATGGGTATTTTTTATAGACATTTATGTCAGAAAGCTTCACAGATACAACTGTAAATATGTATATTTTATCCTATAAAAAGTAGGCAAATCAGAGATGGTGGGACAGAAATTGTTCTAAAGTTTGATGTTTTGAGATGGAATAATAATAATTATGTAAATGTAAATGCAAAATGCAAAATGCAAAAAAAATAGTTTAATCCAAATAAACCCTCATACTTGTCAGCAGGTTTGAAAAGCGTCTTTAGAAAATTGCCAGAAAATGCAAAAACAGAAACAGTCATTAGATTTTCAATTTTCTGATCGTCTTTCAACTCATCATGTGCAACCCAAAATGAACCAAATCTAAGTTTAAAAATGTGATATTTAATCAAAATCACTTTTAAACGACCTGCCAAAACAGTTTCAGTTTTGATGAATAAAATGTCTACTATTCTTCAGTAAATGAAACCCCAATTAACTAAAGCTAAAATTACAATCTCAGTTCTTATCATTTTGGTGAGTTGAAATAAAAATGAAATAAAATGCTCCTTGTTGAAGACCTTATTGTAATTTTCACCAAATCACTTCAGAAAAAAGGTTGCACATGGCACCAAAGTGATTTTCTGTCATCTGAACAATATAAAGTTTGAATCATTTTTATCCATGGGTTCTTAACATGGTTTTATTTTACCTCTAGCTGCTCTTGTTTGAGTTAATTTATCCTCTTTATCTTTCAACGGTTTTACTACTTTAATAATTAGAATTTTCTGAAGTTTTATTGTCAATCTTATCCAGGTTTTCTTACTCAGATATATTGTCAATGAGGCCTCCTCATCTCCGATTTTGAATTCTGATTTGAAATAAATGAAACGAGAGTTCGTGCCCTTCCGGTGGTTTGTTAAATGGGGTGAATTATGTCAAAATTTAACCAGATTTGAGGCCGACATTTTCCTTTGCCTCCACAAATGAATCCAGTCACTGGTGAAATAAACTGGATCCACTCAGTCACAAACAGTTGGTGTGAACTTGTTCTCGAGCCCCATTAACGCTGCTGCTTAAGTGCTTAGTGCTTACAGTTCAACAAAGGTAATGGGAGCAGATCAGGACACCAGAGGGCCTCTGATTGAAATATGATAATATATAGCAGAATAATAGGTGGATGTGGACATAAAGAGTCTCTCTAATGACACCGTGTCTCACATAAAGGCCTGCTTCTCTCTTCATTTCAGGTAAATAAAGGCTTGCAGAGTCATGAATGAATGCATTAGCGTCAGGTAATTAGCTAAACTGATGAAAACTACGGCCCCGGTGAATATATCCTGCGAGTCGGACAAACGTTGGTGGAGGTAAATTGCATGCAGCTAATTGAGGGTGAAGAAAATCATGAGGCAGAATCTCACCTTCTGGTCGTGGCTGTAAGCTAAGGCCCAGTCCTCCTCGGTGGGGTGGAACAGAAGGCTCAGGACGAAGAAGGAGAGGCGATACTTCTGGAAACTGGCTCCTTCATCAGTGCTGATGAGAACGCTGCTCTCAAACTCCGGGTCTGTCAGCACCATAATCTGAGAGCAGGAGAGCAAGCAGACATATGGGGGAAAGCAGAGTTTTTCGATGACAGATTGGAAGTTTTGAGCAAAGAGGTAGAGAGATGTGGAGATGAGATTAGGTGGAAAAAAGACTGGCGTTTTGGCAATAGACAGGCTCGGGTGTATTTTCAACTTCGCTTCTGGACTCACTGTTGCCATGGCTCTCCGTGTGCATTTTATTTTTCTCCCATACAAACGTTAAGTTCCTTGTTTATCCTAATAATGAGCACCAGTTCAAGAGGTGGTTATTTTTGCATAATCAATGCACCCAAATTGCAAAGTTAGAGGCAACAAACTCTTTTGTGACAGCTTAAGTGAAATTATGCAAGATAATATTAGATCCCTGAAGCAGCTGTGTTAGTTTGTCACAAATTACTGAACTGCTGTGAGAAAATACACCGATCAGCCACAACATAATGACCAATGACAGGTGAAGTGAATAACATCAATCATATTGGTACTATGTGGTGTTCTGATGGAAAACCTTGGATTTTGACATCCATACTGATGAGACTTAGACACCCAAATAAACATTGCTCCACAACAAGCACACTCCCTCATCCAAATGGAAATCTCAAATGTCACTGGTCTACCCCCACAGGAAAATGCACCCCACCACATGGAAACAACATCAAACAATCAGGACCATGTTGAGGAACATGACAATGGCCCAACATGTTGATTTGACCTCCAAACTTCCTACACCCTATTCCAATCAAGCATCAATAGGATGCAGTGGAACAAGTTTGATTGACAGAGCATCCCACTGCACAAGCCAGAGTACTCAAAGGATCCACAACGTTTTGGTGCCAGTCACCATAGGACACCCTGAGAGGTCAATGGCCAATGGTTGAGAGCATTTTTGAGCACATAAGGGGAACCAACACAATATTAGACAGGTGGTCATAATGTTATGCCTGATCGGTGTATATCCAAAAAATTCACAAAATCTACAGAAAACCAAAAGTTATTTGGGTTATTCCACGTCAAATCATTCTGCTCGACCATCTCTGATTTGCTTGAAACTTTAGAATAAACTCTGGATATCAAATACCCTGTCAGCTGCCAGTGAATTCACTTCCAGCTGTTTTTTTCACACATTGAAATTTGGAACTATGTTTAAACGACAATATCTCAGGAACTATTAAAGACAAAAGCCTGAAATGTATCATTGTTATTCTTGTTTCTCATCATGCCATTGATTTAAAATCTGTTCTACTTGGATCAGACTATTTCCTAATAGCTTTGTTTTTTTTTGAGGCCTTGTATTTTACCATCTTTGACTTGCTTGAAACTTTAGAATAGACTCTGGATATTTAAAACGGTATCAGTGAAACTTTAGCTTGATGCATCAAATACTTTCAAAAATATGTTTTTTTTTTCTTTTAATTGCACATCGATCCACTTTCAGCAGATTTCTTTCGCACATAAAAACTTGAAGCTGTTCATATGCCAGCGTGAAACAAATCCTTCTCTCAAAACTCATCTCTCATCTTTGAAAAGCCTTTAAAACATTGATAGAAACTGCATAAACATAAATAATCATTAGAAGAATAAACTAATTAATTGTGAAAATTAAAATCGACACTTAAAAATGTGGTATTTCACTTGAAAATTCTTTATTTTACATGTCTTGTGTAGAAATTTACCAATAAATTAGCCATTTCTGACCATTTGATAAACAAAAATGTCTATAATGTATAAGTAAATGAAACTCCAATTAACAAAACTAAGGTTAAAATCTTAGTTCTTATCATTATGGTGAGTTTTTGCCAAATAATTGCTGAATTGATAACAATATCTAAGAAACTATTAAATACAAAAACCTGAAATTTTCCCTGTTATTTCTAATCATGTCATTGATTCAGAAGCTACTTAGATCAGACCATCCAAGCATTCCTCTCCCAAATAAGATGGAGGAATGTTTTAAAGTGAGAAGAGGTTATAAAGCAAAAGAGAAGAACATCCAGAGCACAACAGCGGAGCTGAAGAATCATGAAACGAACGGCGCTAGTTCAATTAGCTGCAGTGCAAACAAGCTGAGCGAGCAGCCATGCATGAATCTGCACATATGGTATGTTATTGTCCTTATCAGCTCATGCTTTAGCATGTCATTTCTTAGCATTTTCTCCTTCCAATAAAATCCTAATTTTAAATTTAACAGCTCTGCGGTGGTAGAAGCCCTAATTTCATGCTTGGAATATTTCTGCCGGAGCTATCACAGTTATTACAGAATTCAATAAGAACAGGAATTCCACAATGCATATTTCTTTCAGCTAATGACATTTGGAGTCTTTGTGGGAGCAGATAAAATGGTCACAGGATTTCCTCCTTCACTACAGAGAAGGTGTTTGAAAAGGTATAATGTGTTTTAGGAAAACAGCTCCCTGTTGAAGATGCTGCTATTGTCTAACATATCCATTTACATAATTTGAAACTGCACAGACTAAAAGTCACACAAGGATTTACATTATTCCACATGAATAAATAGAGGTGTATTTTATACAATTCATTATACTGGAATCGGAATGGCAGACAGTGGAAGTAAGGCTTTTATTGTCCTAATATGTGAGCTAACATTGAAAAATCCTTTTAATAATAAAACTGAATGAAATCATTTTGGCCTTTTGGGGCCAGTGCAAGAAGCTATGTATCTATTCCTTTATAAAGTTGACATGGCTAACATGTTAGCACACATGTAGACCTACCAAGCAGTATGTAGTCAGGTTCACATTTCAGGTGTCTGAACTATTAATAGCTTTGTTAAATAGCTTTTTAAATTTAGTTTCAATCTAATATGCTTCATTGACATGAACATCAGTTTGACAATACTAGAGCTGGGTATCACCACTGACCTCCTGATACAATATGATTCCGATACTTTGGGTCCCAAGTCGATACGACTGCTGATACGATTCAATATAGATATTTTAGTTACAATACCAGTTTTGCTTTGGTAATGGAAGAGATGCCCAAAGAACTAATGCTGTAATTTCAATTGGAAAAGTAACCCTTTAACCTGGTGCATGATTAAATACTAATATTTACATTAAGAACCAACCTTTAAACAAATAGTTATATAGCATCATGTACTTTTTATTTTACAAAATTTCACACAGTGCAACTCAAATCACCAGCAGCCAACCAGTGTAAATAATAATAACAAAAAAATAAAGCAGACACTATCTCACAAAATCTTACCAAAAATATTTGTCTTATTTCTAGCCAAAATGTCTTATTTCTCTTCTCAAAACAATAGGGCTGGAACCAGACTATCCGAATATTCGGTCGTTGTGGTGGTATCTCAATAATAATTTTGAGATTCACCCTGCTGTTGCCTGGCTGAGCATCTGCACCAGCGGCATACGGTTCGAGACACAGAAAAGGAGCCAACAGAAAAGCATGATGAGCGAGGACACTGCTGCTGTGCCACCGCCGGCAGGAGATAACCATGCCAATGCAGTTGGACTCCGAAGGCGAATATCTCGTCGCAGCCGACGCTATGGCCCCTTCAAATCATGACTGCTTTATCACTACTTGCCAGGGACTGTAAGATTTCTTCCCAGTTTTCTCTTTTTTTCTGAAGCCTAAGTGCTGCCAGACATCAGCTTTTAAATTTGCCGGGTAGTAAAGTTGCATGTCAGCTTCCGCCATCTTCCACATGGCCTGGATCTCACGTAATCTGTTCATCTGTCTTCGTTAACGTTGCACTAAGCACTAAACCATGCAAGACTTAAAGCGGCAAACCAAATAAAACAACAAACGGTCAAATCTAATGCATTCAAAGATATCAATTCTGGGATTTATGCATCAATAATCTTTCCTACACACATGTATCGTTAAATATCAATATATAATTATTTTTAACCCACCACTAGACAATACTGTTCATGTTGACAAGTAGAGAGCATTGTGGGGGGTTAGCTAGCTGTGGGCACCATGACAAAGACTTGTGTGACAAATAATGACCTCTGACCAGAACTCATGTTCATTACCAACTGGAACTGACTCAGACCGTATTCCAATATTTCAGTGACATATGGAACAGAGCTGACTTCGTGGTGTTGTGTAAAGCAACAGCATCAGCACATGATGAAAGTTCCTGTGTTCAATCTGTGTCATCAGTTGATCCGTTGTTCATCTTTCAACTGCTGATCAGACCATACTGACATTTATCCCGGTGTTTATATATGCATTTATCTATCTTTATATTGTTGTCTACAGATATTATGATTACGTACTTAGTGTGTTCATACCACTCTGTTCATACTGTCACACATTCTATATATCCGTAGATAATACAAACATAAGGCATGTTTACTGCTCCTTCTGCACTTTTGGTTAGATTTTTAACTGACATTTCACTGTTTTAGTGCTTGTACTCTGAGCAATGACAATAAAGTTGAAGCTGAATCTAATTAATCATGTTCGGAGTGTTCAGATTTATCTGCTGTCCCTGAATATAAAACTGGATATAAAGTACAACAGTAACAAGGTGCTGACACACTGATGCTATTAATAATTGAATGATGGCAAATATAAAAATATATCAGTCAGAGAGACTCAAACCAGGACTTTACTTAAATGCTTCCATTACATTTTACTGCCAATACTTATTTTGATTAGGTAGGATGTTTCATACAGGACTTTTAGTTGTAATAGAGTATTTATACTTTGCCTTGTTGGTACTTTAACTAAAATAAAGAACATGAATACTTTCCCCACTGCTGTGAGCAACATTAGCAATTAGATGGAGCCCCTTTTTTTGGGTGATCTGGTAAATTAAAGTTAAAGAAATCTTTCCTTACAGCTCTCTTTTGTTGTCTCCAACAACTCCTGAGGGAAATATCTCGATATTTTGTCTGGAAAAAAAATCCTTTGGCAGCTTTAAACAAGGTTTAACAAACCAGAAAACCAAAACAATGAGCTTAAAGACTCCAAAATTCTGAGTTCTGTGCTAAATTGCTGCATTTTTTTATGACAAGTTAATAGCTCAGTGTTATACTTTTTTATTATATTTTCTTTTTAAACATTTTGAACATGAAATCCTTATGCAGCTTTAAACATAGACAATGATTACAATATGTCTTTTATGTGAGTTGGGCTACGACAGCGGTGCCTCTTCCATGACCGTGCTGCAGGATATCAGGCAGCGATTGCGCTCGCGGCCCAAATTGGCCGTATTTTCTCTCGTCAATTCCATTTGAATTGGAAAAACAGCAGCACATTTGTCACTGACAGAAATGCTAGCCCTCCTCCCAGAGCTTTAACCAGGAACCCTCCCCGGTGGTGATTTAGATAAATTGTTTTTCATTAAGCACCAATAAACAGGCAGCACTTTCTCAATCTCGCTTTCTCATTGGCCCAAGCTCGCAGATCTTGCCATTCATTACCTGTCACAGCGTAACGCCGAAGCCTCCTGATATCTGAGACTGTGTTTGAGGCTTGTCAGATGTAATTTTATAGGTTTTATGCAGTGATCAGTGTGATTACTGTAATGTCACTGTAAACAGGAGTCTTTTTTACATGTTTAACTGCCAGGAAAGAAATGAAGTAACTATATATTTCATATTAAAATCAAGCCTCGCTCTGTGTTCGAGTGTTATATTCCTTCCCTGTGCTCTTGATGCCTTCAACTGCAGCGCTTTTAGCTCATCCTTTCCAAAGCCTTGATTCAAAGAGACCCACACTGTGCTCTTTTACGACTAGGAACGGGTCCTGGAAAGTATTGTCACATCCACATTACTCATTTACCGCCATGCAAGTGTGAAAACAGCAACATTATTTTCCCAACCTCGCGCATTATCGTAACAAGCCCATTTCTGTCTGTCGCCTCTGCGATTAGAAAGAACCCAAAACCAATTCAAAGCCAATACGAAGGTGGGAATCAGAGCAGCGGCAGCAGCAGAAGCCAATTTCTCCCCCGCCTACTAAAACAATCGCCCTCAGACAATAATTATTCACTTCCAAAATCACAGTGACCGATAGCATTAGCACAGGGGTGATTAAGATTTCCCTCATAGCTTCCACTCGGCCCTTTGTGAGGAAGCAGGCGAGTGAGGAGGGTAACAATACTAAATCGATAGAGGTTGGAGGGATAACCTTTGTGTTTTATCAGCCTGATGTTGAGCTGTGCATAAGCTGCAGCACTGAGATAGAAGCCAGCAGTTGTCAGATCAGGAGGTAAGTGGAGGTATGGATCAGAGACGGAGGGGAAAGAGACACCCTGCAGCAAATGAATCACGTCACACCAGATCAATTGGGCTTAGTCTGTCTTTGAAGGGAGGTTTTAACACAGAGTTGTCGCTGCAATATGCTCATTAAGCATGGATCAGCACTTAATCACCCACATTTAGCTATCATGCTTTCACTGTCTTGCCTCCTCGATAGCATTTTAACTGTGCATGTCTTCATTTTTAAATTAACCTAATCTACCAGCCGTTCAATCGCGGAAAACAGAGGCTCGGTAAAGAAGACATCAGAACACGGCCGGGAAGATTCATGGGAGATGTCACTTTCAGAGGCTTTGCGCTAAATGTCATTACTATCATTCAAATCTATAATGTGACTTTGTAAAAGGTCACAGCTTCAACTTATTTCTTGGACTATGTAGGGGGAAAAGGATTCTACATATGCTTCACCACAGCGAACACATAATGATTTCCTTACGGTGGGTGGAGGGATATCTCAAAGAGCAGCAGATGATTATATCTTGCAGTGAGTGATTAGGCACCCGGACGACTCTTTTTATAGAACACAGGCTACATAAGGCCACTCAGACACAAGGAGGCAACAGAGGAACAGAGCCAGCATTCAGGCGAACTTTCATCCATCTAAAGGATGGTAAATCGAAATAATTAGGACAGAGATAAGGTGCGGAGAGGCAACTGGCCCGTGGGCAGACCCAGAGTTGAACCGCTGGAGTTTCATGAGAATGTAGAGCCTTGATTAAGGACGATTCATGCATCCAAGTGTCTGCAAGGGTATGTGTGACGTAAATTTTGTCATCCAAGTCCTGTGGACAGCCACGTGCAGCCAAAAAAATTGTGACCACATGGACTGTCTACAAAACAAATCATGCTTGAAACAAGTGCTTGTTATGAGGAGAGACTGTACAAGGAGATTCTCCATCATACGCACCCTTACAATTTATCATTAACAGAGTTGCAACTAAAGTAGTCACTGCTGGACCTAAAAGGTGCTTTGATTGTTGCATGCTTTCACTTGGCGGAGCCCAAACATTGTACAAAATTGGGGTTGTTAACAATAAACGGTTGATCAATAACTTGTTAATATT
This sequence comes from Dascyllus trimaculatus, assembly GCA_024666655.1. Lineage (NCBI taxonomy): Eukaryota > Metazoa > Chordata > Actinopteri > Pomacentridae > Dascyllus > Dascyllus trimaculatus. The sequence continues at coordinate 28,038,778 of CM045447.1, read as the reverse complement.
TCAACAGATTAAAAATATATGAATTGATTGCGTGGCTGTTTAATACTGTAGTGACATAAGGATGCTATCACTCGGACTTGGTTGAAAAGCAGAGAGCATTGTGGGGGTTTAACTAGCAACGGGCACGGTAATAAAGACTTCTGTGATGCTTAATGACCAGTGGCATATGAAACTGAACCACTTTTGTGACGGAGAAACCAACAATATCAGCAGAGGGAATAATGTCGATTGTATTTAATTAATGCTATTGATTAATTGATAACTGATCGATAATACTAACAACTATCAGTTAAGGAAAATAATGCACATTTCCACATATCTAGGAAGTTCCACCTATACACCTCAGGAATAATAACACTGATAAGGTGCTACAGTCCAATCTGTAGCCTGCTGCTATGTGACGTAAAGACTTCAATTACAAACTCATTCCTGATAAACTAAAGGAATTTTAAAGTGGCCTACTTTGGTTCTATTTGTATTTTTGATCAATGTTTACCTGATTGGTTGCACGTAACGAATAACAGCCGACACTAAGGGAAAAATGTTGGAAAGTTCTCTCTCAAGTTTTGTGTTGGAGTTCGTGTTTTGACACCAATATTTATTTATTTTTCCTTCAAATGTGCATCAGTTCCAAATACTGGTTATCCATATTCTTAATTACTAATAATCAGGAACGATATTCCTAAAAATACCATATTGGCCCCTATACCATATCCACAATAAAAACAGTTTCTTTGCCGTGGAAAATACAAAATGTTTTGACTATATTTGAGTGAATATGAAGACAGAGCTGTCCTGGCAATAGATGTTGTTTACATGAGTGCAAATATCCTTACTGGGGTCTTAATGAAGTTTGTCTAATCTTCTATAGGCAAAACAACAAAAAGAGAGTCTGTCACATGTCAGCAGCAGAGAGAACCTGAGGGACTACATTCCTGCTTTGCCCTTGATGTGGAATTAAATTTTCTCCACATAAAAAAGGCAGGAGGAGTGAGTCATGAGAAGCAATCAGCGCCGGCTATGATCCTTTCCTCGCCCTGACGTGGTTTGGCTCGACAGTCCCAGGAGCCTATTACCGCCGCCGCCATGCAAACGTATTCAGGGTCAGAACCTTGGCTCGGCCTTGGACAAGTAAGGCTGATGAACCCGAACCACAACAGCCAGCACATTAGCGTCTCACACACACTCAGGAGTCATGCTTTGTTTTCCCCAAGTCTTTTGATGCTACAGACTTTGATTTTTTTTTTCCCCCACATGTGTCTGAGCGGGCAGCACAATCCAAACAAGATTATTATTAAAAGTTTCGCAACACCTTTTCGTTCTGCAGGAAAATTCTCAGCCCTGTTCTGCAACTGTCCGTGACTTCATCTTTATGCCGATGTCTTGGGATTTAAAATTTTCATGGGGCCTTGAATCTGTGTCTGAAATACAGTTTGGAGAAAAATAGGTCTGCATACTAAAAATCTAAAAACAAACAAACAAAAAAAAAACGAGCAGTGCATTATTTACATTCACAGACATGACTGCTAAACGTTACAGCAGCATGATCTGGGTTTTTCATGGCGTATTAGACAAAAATTCAGCATTTCCCTGTACTTTCTTACTATTTGATAAGCAAAAATGTCTACTGAGCTGAGCAAATTAATTAAAGCAGTTAAAAATATATATACGTTCTTTTTTTCACTCATTCTTAGCATTTTGGCACTGGTGACTTTCCTTTGCTGATGGCTAAAAACATCCTTGGAGGGCACGAAAAATGTCTTTATTTACAAAACCATGCAAGTGACTGTATTTGCACTTTTTTAACCTTCTGAATATCAAAATGTGTTTGAAAGGAATGTTATCTTTATAAAAAATACGAAATTATACCATTTTGCAAACTGTAAAAACAGAAAAAAAAATCTAATTTTAAACTTCCCCAGGGTCCTTGAACTCCTAATCTATCAAGTGCCATTCCACTGGAAAAATTAATGAATTCTGAGCTTAAAATTGCAAAGTATCATCAAAATGATTTTATTATATTATTTTTCTACATGTCTCATATTAAAATGTGCAAAAAACAAACAATTTGCAGTAACAATATTCTGTAAAAAACAAAAGAAATGCAGGTGCAGGACTTAGTAAAAACATGAAAGGGAGAAAAAACAACCACAAACTGTCTGGGGGTTTTTAATGCAAGATTTAGCAACTTTATGGCCCCTGTTGTTCTAAGTGGCAGTTAAAGCAGCTATCATGAATATTTTATCATGACAACTGATCAACTGTGAAAGCAGTAACTTACAGTGATGAGCCCACAGAGAACTATCTTCCCAAAGTGCAGCTTTCCTGTTGAAAGTAAGTCTCGGTTCAGCTTTACTGCTTTAGCTCAGTAGCTCTCTTTGTATAAGCTCCAGCAGCCAGAAGAAGCAACAAAAACAGTTGCAGTTAACAGCTGTATGTCTATAGTGAAGTATTGGTCAAGTTTAAATAGTAAAGTCAAGACCACAATCTTATTTATTCGACAGATTTACCGGAGTGACTCAAATATTAAGGTTAAGAACCAACCATAATATTATTTATGGTACCATTTAAACAACCAATTCAAAAATGAATGTTCATACCCTGATATATTACACATGAAAAACTCAAAAAATCCTAAGATTCAGATTGAGACAATTACCTAAACATAAAGTTGATCCTTTGTTTACGTCTGTTGTCAGACAGTTGATGTAAATTCAAAATTATTCTCAATAAATGCAGCATTATCAATCAATAACTCATGACCATATATTACAAATTAAGCTCTATGGATAACACACACATAATACAGATATATGTTACAGGTGCTACTGAGATATATAAATGAAATCCTTGTTGATCTCAGCTTGATTTAATGTGTGTGCTAGCTGAAGGTCATTAAGCACCACATAAGACTTTGTCATGGTGCCCCTTTACTAGCTAAACCCCCACACTGCTTTCTGATTCACAAACTGGAACTAAAAGGCTCCAAATAATGACACAACCAGGTACTACAGCTAATCTACAAACCTTAAATGTGTATTTCCTGGAAGATGGTATCAGATTGGGATTTCACAGAACAGATATGACTGACTGAATCAGGGACAAAAAAAAAACTTGATCGAGACATCCCTACTCCAAATGGATATCACTGTTATTCAATATTTGCTATGTATTTAAATATATTCACATATATTACAGTGGCCAAAACATAATTTATCGTGCACATTTAGGATATGGACACATTGGATTTCCCTCCATTTTAAAATATTCTTTTGAATCAATCAGTCAGACAGAATTTATATGGCACAAGTCATGCATTGAATGCATCTCCAAGTACCAATAAATCAAATATATTCAAACAGCACATTTTAAATTGAATGGAGCTGACCAACGGGTTGTTCATGTTGATTCAGGAGATGCAGTCACAAAACAACCTAATTTAGACTTTATAAAACAAACACTCCTGCTGATAGATTTACAATGTTCTTTTTTTTTCATTTAAATTAAGCCAAATACATACTATCGAAACACTGGCAGGGCACAATGAGTACTTTTAATACTTTAAGCAATTTTTACTGATATTACTTTCACTTAAGCAAGGTTTTAAATGCAGGACTTTCACTTGCAGTAGAGTATTTTCACAGTGTGGTTGTGGTATTTCTGTTTAATCGCCACTGGTTATTTCTCCATTGAAGCTAAAGTCCAATTAAATTACCCGTCTGTAGGATTTAAGAGGATCTATTCACAGATATATATATATATATATAGTAGTGTATAATCACCTGTAACTGCAAAACCTTTGTGATTTCTTGAGCTCTGAATGAGCTCTTCATATCTACTGATGGTAGCAGGTTCCCTAACAGGGTGTAAAAAAAATCATCCTTAATGTGTTACATCGATTTGAACGTCATGTTGATTTGTTAAATTAGTAGTTCCTGATTGATTGCCAGTTCTCTTGCGCGTTAAATTGACACACTTTTCACGCCTTTACATGGCAGAAGCAGTGAATACAGTCACACTAATTGCCACTAATTGTCATGTCAAGCTCCATGTATAACTCCTCTATGGTGGTAATGTTTCCATCCCTGCACACCAGAGGAGCAGATCAGCTCTGCAAAAAGTCATCTCCTTCACATATGTAGGATTTGCTGTAATTAGCAGTGGCACACTCTTGAGAACTGGGTCAATTAGTATCTATCTATCTCTCTATCTCCCTATCTCTCTATCTATCTATATATATATACATATACATATACATATACATATATACATACACGTGTGTGTGTGTGTGAGTGAGTGTGTGTTAGATACACATAGATATACATGTATAAGTTTTTTTTTTTTTTTACTGTACACTATATGTGTACAGTAAGAGCGCATTGATTCTTCAGCAGCCTCAGGGAAGTTTAGACAAGCCTCCTACTGTAACTGAGCCGCTTATAGCTCTCTGACCTCTCAGCTATGATTGCACTTGTCTATCAAATTGTTGCTCGCAGCTGCAGATGAGTGAGTTCAGCACACGAGGGAAGATTTACTGCCTGATCGGAGGTAGTGAATCACAGTATAGAACCTGCTTCCTGTGAATTGACAGACCCAAACCCTGAATTTATGCTGCAAATCCTTTGTTAAGAGGTGTAATACCTGCAACCCAGAAAGAGTCTAGTTCAGATTTAAAATAAGGTTATAAATAACTATACTGAAATATTTTTGTTAAATTAAATTAACAGAAAACTGAAGCAGATGGTGTAAAATGAACTGCAAACCGAAAGAGATCAATTTTTAGAATGTCAAAAAATTTTTTAAATGAAAAGTAATTGACAGAACTCTCAGGCAAGTTAAAGACGTTGGCAGATGGTTGGCAGCTGGCAGTGTTTCTTTTCCTGTCTTTCTTTTTTGTCGCCTGCGATTCTTCAAATTCCACTTTAGCTGTGTGCCAGGATTTTTCCGATAGAGGACAGGCTCACATCTGCGTAGTTTCCTTCACTAACTGAGAGATGAATACAGGTGTCCACAGATACATTTTAAAATCAAAGACTGTATTTAAATAACGTGAATGCATGGAATTACCTGTACATTTGGCACAATGTGCATTACTGAAGCACTTATTCCACCTGTAGATTGTCAGAGTCGGGTCTGTTAAGCAGTCAGCTGCTTTCTGGCAGATATATTGTTTTAATGATCAAATACGTCCTTTCTATTCTATTGCTGTTATGTTAAATAAAACTCAACGCTTTCTGCAGATCTAAAGGCTCAAGAAAAGAGATCACCCACACACTGAATGGATGCTGCCAAAATCGGAGTTATTCAGTAAGATTTTATATTGTACAGACTAGGGATGCATGATAACATCGGAGTCTGATAATTATCGGTTAATTTTGGCAATTATGACATCATTCCGATAATTCCAATACTAATCTTTAGTGTAATTGTGTATATACTGCATATATCTTCCATCTAATCTCACATCCATTGTCCATAGTGTTCTTTAATCAGCATCCTTACATTTACATGTTATTTATCTAGCATAATTATATTACTCAAAGCTTATTGATTGTAAATTAAAGTCATGTTAATATCATCCACATTTATTCAAACTGCTCATGCTCTAAATACTGTATCATTCTATATATATCTTAACATCTTCATTCTGCCCTCAGCCATTTCACTACACATTTTTACATTGCACTGCAGTTTTACTGCTTCTCCTGCACTTCTGGTGAGATGCTAAATTGCATTTTATTGTCTTAGTACTGTGCTCTGTGCAAAGACAATGGTCTTCATCAGATCATATTTAACAAGATATGACCAAGACTGCATGCAGACTCCAGTCTAGGCGTTTAGTCCCAGATCAAGTCAGTCAATTACATCAATATGCACAATGACTTATTTAACATTTAACAACACAAGCATTAAATCATGTACAATATTTACAACACAGAACCAAAGAGGTATCAGTTCTGTGTAAATCACTGAGTGCAATCCAGTACTTGACTCCCTGAACGAAAGGTCATCTGATTATAGCGCTAAAGAGAGTAAATAGTTTGTTGAAATGTTTGTTTTGCATGTGCATGGAGCAAATCACAGTCTCATATTTGCAGCCTTACGCAGGGAGTAACTGCCATGAAGCCAGGAGACCATGTGATGACGCACTATTAACATTATCACTCGTGTTACAGATGTTTTTGTGAAGACTAGTGGGTGCACATTGGTGATTTTACCATGTACTACAATCCGGTGCAGAGAGCAAACATCACATTCAGTCAGCAGCTGGGCGATGCAACTTCACAGGATCACAACGGTTACCAGAGGTGGGTCTGCGACCACCATTAAGAGAAGAAACAGCAGTTTTTATGGGGGGAGAGCTGCAGTTCGCAAAAGCGGAGAAAGTGCAACAGCAGGATGTTTGCTGTTTTCTTCAACATTCATGAGGTTGACGTGAATTCGTCCATCAGGGTTGGACTGCCAATGCAGAGTTCTACTGTAATGTCCTGAGGCGACTGAGGGTAAACACTTGGCGCAAACATGGGTGCTCCAATGCAGTGTGCAGTGATTATGCACAAGTTTTTTTTGGCCACAATAACACCTGCCCTGTTTGTCAAATTTTGGCTCCCTGCAACTTGTTCCTCTTCCAAAAAAGGAAATTCAAGTTGAAAAATTGCCCATTTGGCACAGTTTATTGTTTAGCTAAATTTATCACTACTTTGGTCTCACTGTTGCCATCGCCTGGATTTTACTGTACTCTGTATTATCTACATTTCTCGGGTGAGGAGTTTCTGTTACCTTCATGAGCTGAGACTATATTGTTTGAAGGACGAATGCTACATAGCTTGTATTATTATTGCTTGACATGTTTAAGGAACAGGACTTCTAGGGAGTGTTGCAGAAGCACTGGGAGCAGAGTATCGCTGCACAAGATTACTACTTCGATGGAGATGGCGACAAAATTTAAAATAGTTTTTGATTTTATAGGTGCTGTCTGAACTTTTCCCATCACCTCTCATAATTATCAAAAACTGGAATATCTCAATCACATTTATGAGCCCCGTCACTGCATTTAGATGATCTTTCTTGATGAAATTTGTATCTGAATTTTGTACATTGGAGATGGAAAACAAACTCTTCATGATTGTACTGAATAAATAATCTGTTTGAGAGCATCTAGTCAGTGTGCCCTTATTTATTTGGTTTTTGTTCCACCTGGCCTCATCACCAAACTTCTATCAATCAAATCAAATGGGAATAAACCAATTAAGGCTTTTAAAGTGAAACATCTGTGGAGAAAATGATGGTTTAATCATTTTGTCAAAATGATGGTAAACAAAAAATACATGGAAAGACACTTAGAACAGGAGGGTTTTGAGTATGACATGGAATCAGGCGTTTGCGAATGTACATTTATTAAAAAAATATGAAAACACACTTCAAAAAAGGCAATTTCTTATTGAAAATGAGCACTTAGAACAAACACACACAGGTTGCACTGGAGAGCAGAAACATTTACAACTTCTCACCTTCCTCTTGTTAGTTGGGCAGACATAGAGGTAACTCAGAACAGTCTTGGAGCCGACTTTGTCATTCATTCTCTCATATGTGGAGCCGTAGTCGGTAGATCTGAGGAGAAAAAAAAAAGAATCGGCAGTGAGGAGCAGGAAAATAGTGTTGCAGGAAGCTCGCTGAAAGTTTGCGGGTAAACAAACAGAGTCAGGGACATCGCTCGATTCGTGTCAAATAATATTTATCTTACAGTGATGAAAAGGAATGCAATATCACGCCCCGCGGTCAAACAGCGAGCAGGATAAAGGCTGGTATGGAGCTGAATACTGTACATCCAGCGTCTCTGTGCGGGATTGGAAACCGCTGGCAGTGGAACAAGAGAAGGTTAACCAATCATCTGTAGCTGCCAACAAAAATGAACTGTTCAAAAATGTCTGGGGACCTGGCACTGTAAATAATTAATTCTCTCCTGATGACTACTATGAAATAAAATATGACGAGTGCAAAAACATGTGGATGTTCCCGAACCCTTTGGGCTTTAATAATTTAACAGTGGGAATGAGCCTGTTAGCCAGCCTGGTCCCTGGAAACTCCACATGAATCCATCATCACTAGTAACTACCAAATCTGCCTTCAAGTAGCATATTACAGCATTTGCAGTCCTGTGCTGCCTTTTACACTCTTTTTTTTCTGTCAGAGCTGCATTCAAGTGCCCAGGATTTCTCTCTGCGGGCATCGAAACACCCACCCACCACTGTGGCATAACTCCCATTTGGATTAGCAGTCTGCTTATGTGGAAAGTGAAGATGATACCTATTTTTTAGTTAAACCCTGCTGCTTGTGCTCCTTCAGCAGGAACGGGAGCTTCTGCAGAAATTACAACAGAAGATGTCTCTCATTCGAATTCATTTCTGAAGGCCTCGGAGAGACGCAGTAGTTGCTGTGATTACAAAGCATAATAATGAGTCAGGCGTACAGCATGTTAAAGTTTAGGTGCGGCGCTGACAGTGATGCTGATGTGGAGCAGGAGCTGTGAGCTACATCCTTAGAGGAGGCTTCATAAATAACACTAAAACATATGTTGTTTTGACCGCCGCCAGACGGGCCTTCATCATCCCAGTAACCGTAATGCATATGCTAGGATTTCTTAAGTGGAGGAGAGTTTTGGCACAGACATCTTGAAGTGGACCAAGATTAACTGCGACCTCCCAAACGCTCACACTCTGTACAAGAGAGCCAATTAATATGAAACGTTAAATAAGCTGGTTTTATTACAGGAGGGCGACAGGATGACAAAAGAAAGGTAGCGCCACACATCACAGCTTTTGGAAATGGGACTGTGGAATGGTCAAGGGCAGCAGCACGGTGTTGCCAACTTGACGAAAGGACAAAAATGGCTGGAAACACTCCAGATTCTTAAAGTAACAGCCTTGTGCTGTTCACTTTCTGCTTGCAAATCCTTTTACAAGCAGTTTAGAGCATTTAAAGGTTTATAATTTTATTTTTGGGGTCTACTAGAACATGTTTACATGCTTTAATGTTGAAAAAGCCCATATATGTAGTTGGGTATGCTGGATGAAAACAGTAATCTTGCAAGTTATGGACAAAGAGCAAGTGAAAAGAGGGTTGTCATAAAGGTCTTGTCTGGTAGTATTTTACAAGGGGACTTATTGTGCATTAAAGAGCCCATACTCTGCACATGTACAGGTTTATAATTGTATTTTTGGGGTCTACAAGAATATGTTTACATGCTTTAATGTTGAAAAAACACATATTTATAGTTTTGTAAGCCTGATGAGAATAGGAATCTTGCTAATTATGGACCAAAACTAAGTAAACAGAGGTTTGTTGCCTCAGTTTGTCCTGAAGATCTTGTCTAGCAGTATTTTATAGTTGTACTTATGTTGCCAAGGAGGAAACACCACCTTAAAAAAAACACATATTTTGCACATTTACAGGTTTATAACTGTATTTTTTGGGTCTACAAGAATATGTTTACAGGCCTTAATGTTGAAATAACACATTTGTAGTTGTGTTTACCAGATGGAATTAGGAATTTTGCTATGGGCCAAAACTGAGTGAACAGAGGTTTGGTGCCTCAGTTTGTGTTATATACAAATGTGTTACATGGTAAAGTAAAGCTAACTCCCTTTAGCGGGGACTTTGTCGACTTCTTTACATGCATAAAAGGCACAAATATAACACGCTGAAGGAAAGGAAAAACCTAAAAAGCACTTAAATCATTGGTCTCATCCTGTCGTGCTTCCTTGTTTTGTTGATTCCCTTTCACATATCACCTACTTGCTACCTCTTGATCTAATAATACATAGAAGTAAAACAGATTTTCATTATATGTCAAATTTTCTGCATATTTTCTTCTTTTCAATCAAACCTGTCAGTTGAAACAATACAATTTGCAACACTGCAACTGAAGTTCTACCAGATGAGGCTGCAATTATTTTTGCTTGTTTTACTTCAGTAGACTGAAACAGTAAGGGGTCATTAATGCTTCCCACTGATCAATATATATTATGTGGTTCAGGCTGCAGTTGGACTGACATAAACTCTTCATTTTTACTTTCTGTCTCAGTCAGAATGTAAAAATGAACCGTCCAGGGCATCACGTTTTGAATCACTGAAGCTCGACTTTAAAAAATTACATCGCAAATCAAATCACAGCATCTGTCAGAAGAGTCACCAGTTCCCCAAAGTGGAGAAACAATATAGAATTGTGCCAAAAGCATGAAATGTGCTGGTTTGAGTAAACTGTCATAGGTCCATGGAAATACTAAGAAGCTCTGCCTTATGAGCCCCCATTTATTTACTGATGCAGCCAGAAAACTGATCAGACTATTGTATATATCATGAAGAATATCCTGCTCATGCCTGTTTTTTTTTTCTAAGCACTTTGGCCACAGATGCATCTTGCAGTCGCTCAGTTATACTGATGCTACATTTAATCAGCTGCTTCTTCAAATCTTAGAAAAACAACATCGTAATATCAGCTTTTGGTGCAGCTCTACTTGAAACCATCTTTTAGCTGGGAAAAGTTCAAGTACAAGTACTTTCAAATGGCACTTTTATGCAGTACTTCAGTGAATGTGCATCCCTGCTTTCCACAGATCATTTTAAACACCTCCTAAAAGCACTGTGCACAGGGACGGTTACTAGTTGAGCCTCTCTACATACATTTTGATTGTTTTTGGTTGATTACACTCATGTTGGGTTAATAACAATGTATATACGAGTGAGGCTGTATTAGTTCACCATCTTTATCCTATTCCTGAAAGTCTGCAGAGGAAGAAACTGTTTTTTAAAGATAAAATAAGATAAGATAAGCCTTTATTAATCCCACAGAGGGGACATTTGCAGTGTTACAGCAGCACAGATAGTGAAAACATTTAGAAAATGAAGTACAAAGTAAGAAGGCAACCAAAATGAATCAAGATATACCAAAGTACCAATTATAGAAATAACATTATTGCACATGTCAGTGGTATTGCACAGATTCTTTCATGAATGGAAATGCTGGCATAAGCATTAATATTGCATAGGTTATCTATATTGCACAGATTTTATGTAAAGTAGAAAAATGTGACATATGTTCTAGATATGTATAAGAGATAATAATATTGCACAGGGTATTTTAAAAATCCAGAATGTTATCATTCACAGAATGTGCCTGTATTGTACTGAGGGAGGTATGACATATTTTTTCATAATCAACATGAGGTTTTTACATTCATCTGATCCTTATTTTCCAATGGGTGCTTCTGCATCAACAGATAATGTCTAACAAGCCAAAACTCAAAGCTCTGTGTTTTTACAAATTTACAGTGTTTAATTGTAACACTAGGAATGCAGAAACTGATGCAGCCGGTTGTTTAGTTTCGGTTTGTCAAAGCTTAAAGGTGTAGTGACGTTTTGATCTCTGCATGCATCCAGTCGGTGATGTAGAAACGAGTATGTTTGGTCTTGATTTGCTGCCCATACCGTGGTTCTGCAGCTAACAGAACACAGATTAGAAAACTGATAAGTCTGTTGCATTCATCACGGAGAATATTCAATCAAAACCATCTATCTCACTTTAATGTTTTAAATGACTGTAGTGATTTCCACGTACTCTTTATGAAGAGACAGTTTCAGATGTAAATGCACTCCTTCAAAGTTAAATGAATCTAATACGAAGCTGCACTGAAATTGACTGAGTAGTGAAATACATCTATTTACTCAGATGATGAACAGTTTCTATTAGCATTCTAGTCTTGCTTTGTACTATATTGCTTATTTAAATAAAAAACTCTCCAATATAACAACCTGTTCCTCTTGACTGAAGTAGGCGGCAGGTGATTGTCTTATTTTGTGAACAAAGAGACCAATGATCCTTTAAAAATCCTGTTTTATATTGCAAAAATCTGCATTGCAAAGGTTTCATGACACAGAAATGGCCTTTACCCTGCTTGTTACTAAAGGATTCACTCAATACAGGGGTCTGCTTTTCATGATGCTAACACGTCTCCTCGCTTTTTTCATTTATTTGCGTTTTAGCTCCTTCCAGCGAGCATCTAACAGTGGGACACAACTGGTTCTTTACTCTAAGCTCCTCCAGAAACCTTCTCAACCCTCAACCTGTATTCAAGGAACTCAAAGATCCTCCATGATGAATTTCAAAGCAGAAACCTGAAGTTAGCATAATGAGGAACACCAATATTATGAAGATTCTGATTTATTAAATGCAACGTTCCTGCTATGAATATCACCTCTGTGAACTTTCTTCGAGGCTGCAGGAGGTACATTTTACAGTGGAGGACATGTTTTTTGATGTTTCAGCTAAATTGAATTAACAACTCTGCATGCAGGCTGAGTCGATGTCAATCAATGGCTGTAATTTGACAAACACAATTAAATTCTACGCAATTAAATCAAAGCGAAAGTCTTTGCTGCGGGCTCGGGGATCGGGTCCTCCAGTCAAATGTGGCCTGACCTTGCCCCTGTAATCACATTAAGTCTTCAGGAGCTGACATGTCCAATTTGACCTGAGCTGTACTTTAAAGCAGTGATGCAGGGAGGATTATCCCTGCTTATATTCTGTAGGACATCAATTACTGCAGTGCCTAAGAAACATGTAACACCTCTATTGTTTCTTTAAAAAAAGGCATTTACTTTCCTGTATATTTAACAGCCCCTGATTGCTTTTAAAGTGAGGTTTTTTAACATCTGAATCCACTTCTGTGTTTCCTGGTTATTCATGTGTGCACGTATGCCAGTGAAAGAAGACTTATTAGGCAAGGCAAGGCAAGGCAAGTTTATTTATATAGCACATTTCAGCAGCAAGGCGATTCAAAGTGCTTTACATACATTTCAGGACATAAACAGGACAATTCAACATAAAAGAATTTAAAACATTTAAATGAGATTAAAACAATCATTAAAAAGATTCACCACTGGTCTTGGTTAACAGACCTCACTTGTGGACTCAAAAATCATATTAAATCATAAAAATAAAAAAAAATAAAAAATATAGAATAAAATAAGATGGGTATAAAATGCAGCAATAAAAGTTACAGTGCCGTTTAAGATATAAATAATTTGATTTAATTAAAAGCAGCAGCAAACAGAAAAGTCTTCAGCTTTGATTTAAAAGAACTGAGAGTTGTAGCAGACCTGCAATTTTGTGGTAGTTTATTCCAGATATTTGGAGCATAAAAACTAAACGCTGCCTCTCCATGCTTGGTTCTGACTCTGGGAACAGTAAGCAGACCAGTCCCAGATGATCTGAGAGGTCTGGAGGGTTCGTAGTTTTTAAGGAGGTCACAAATGTATTTTGGCCCTAAACCATTCAGTGCCTTATAAACCAGCAGTAGGATTTTGAAGTCAATTCTTTGACAGACAGGAAGCCAATGTAAAGACTTCAGAACTGGAGTGATATGATCCACTTTCTTTGTTTTAGTAAGGACTCGAGCTGCAGCGTTTTGAATCAGCTGCAGCTGTCTGATGGATTTTTTAGGGAGACCTGTAAAAACACTGTTACAGTAGTCAAGTCTACTGAAGATAAGAGCATGGACGAGTTTTTCCAAATCCTGCTGAGACATTAACCCTTTAATTCTTGATATGTTTTTCAAGTGATAGTAGGCTGACTTTGTAATTTGCTTAATGTGACTGTTAAAATTCATGTCTGAATCCATGACTACACCCAGATTTCTGGCTTGGTTTGTAGTTTTTAACATTGCAGACTGAAGTTGAGCGCTGACTTGTAACCGCTCCTCCTTGGCTCCAAAAACAAGTACCTCGGTTTTGTTTTTGTTTAACTGGAGGAAGTTCTGGCACATCCAATCATTGATTTGGTCAATGCAGTTACTAAGTACTTGTATTGGACCATAGTCCCCTGGTGACAGAGTGATGTAAATTTGCGTGTCATCTGCATAGTTATGGTAACATATTTTGTTGTTTACAATAATCTGAGCCAGTGGAAGCATGTAGATGTTAAACAGAAGAGGCCCCAGAATGGAACCTTGGGGAACTCCACATGTCATTTTTGTCCTCTCAGATGTATAAATGCCTAAGGACACAAAGTAATCTCTGTCCCTTAAGTAGGATTCAAACCAGTTTAGTACTGACCCAGAAAGTCCTACCCAGTTCTCCAGACGGTCTAGTAGTATGTTGTGATCGACTGTGTCAAATGCAGCACTGAGATCAAGTAACACTAAGACTGACGTTCTGCCACTGTCCGTGTTCAGGTGGATGTCATTGAAGACCTTGACAAGAGCAGTCTCAGTGCTGTGGTGAGGTCGAAAGCCTGACTGGAAGACATCAAAGCAATTGTTTACTGCTAAAAAGCTGTTCAGTTGTTGAAAAACTGCCTTTTCAATGACTTTACTCAAAAATGGCAGGTTAGATATGGGCCTGTAATTGTTCATCAGTGACGTGTCCAGATTGTTCTTCTTTAGGAGAGGTTTGATCACTGCAGTTTTCAGGGCCTGTGGGAAGACACCTGAGAGAAGAGACGTGTTCACGATCTGTAGAAGATCTGAGGCCATACAGTGTGAAACATTTTTGAAAAAGCCTGTTTGCAGTGCATCAAGGCAGCAGGAGGAGGATTTCAGATGCTGTATAATGTCCTCCAGATTTTTGTGGTTAACTGGATGAAATTGTGTCATAGTATTTGGATTGATTTTAAGTGGACATAAGGACAACATACGTCCCGTACTTGGTATGGACGCACATACTGCTTGTCTTATAGTATGTATTTTGTCAGTGAAAAAAGAGGCAAATTCATTGCAGGCTTTGGTGGATAAAAATTCAGGGGCTACGCGCACAGGAGGATTTGTTAGCCTGTCGACAGTAGCAAACAAGGCACGTGCATTATTATTGTTTTTGGCGATGATGTCAGAGAAGAAGGACTGCCTTGCATTTTTCAGTTCTAAATTATAGATGCGAAGTCTGTCTTTGTAGATGTCAAAATGAATCTGGAGATTTGTTTTTCGCCACCTGCGTTCTGCTTTTCGACACTCTCTTTTTTCTGCTCTTACCATCGTGGCTTTTCTCCATGGAGATCTTTTCTTACCAGAGACAGTCTTAATTTTAGTGGGAGCAATAGCATCAATAATATTTGTAATTTTAGAATTGAAATCATCTACAAGGTCATTTACTGAGACCCAGGAGGGGGCAGGTATGGAAGAGAAAGCTTGAATAAACATTTCACTAGTGCTTTTAGTGATATACCGTTTTGTTATTATGTCAGTTTGAACATTTGTGTGTACAGAAATAGTGGTGTCAAAGAAAACACAGGAGTGATCAGAAAGAGCAACATCAGTCACTACAACCTTGGATATGTTCAGGCCTTTTGAAATAAGTAAGTCCAGAGTGTGTCCCTTATTGTGTGTGGGTACCGTCACATGCTGAATCAGTCCATAATTATCAAGGATACAGAACAGTTCTTTGGTCCCTTTGTCTTGAGGGTTGTCAACATGTATGTTAAAATCACCAACAATAAGTACACAGCCAAAGTCAATACAGATGACTGAAAGCAGTTCATTAAAGTCATCAAAAAAGGTTGTACTGTACTTAGGTGGCCTGTAGATGTTCAGGAACAAAGCTCGTGAGGAGGAATTAAGCTTAAGAGCAACATATTCAAAAGAATCAAAATTCCCATAACACATCTGTTTGCATTGGAGGGATTCATTAAACAAAATGGCAACCCCACCTCCTTTCTTATTCATTCGAGCCTCACTTATTAGTGTGGAGAAACCTTGTGTCTTCCACTCCGGTGCACCGACACCAGCATTGTGTTGGCCAGATTGCCCACCACCTTCTGCACGGCAACAAGAGAGTAAGCCTTGTAGCATTTATTCTGGCTGACAGTCGGTGCTGTGACTGTCAGACAGGCCGATGCTCTTTGCAATACAGATGCAGTTCTGGTGAGACACTGAGGTTATAATGTTATTGTCTCAGCAGAGTAGCAGACAGAGACCTTCATGCATGTGTTGGATGCACTTCCTGGTCTATGGCTAAATTCGGTGTAGGACTTGGCACTTCAGAGGTGGAAATTAGGTTTAATTAAAGGGCGTCAGACGTTTCTGCAGGAGGTTTAATCCTGACTGTATCAGTACTACACTATCTATAACCCAACTTTTTTCCATTTTGTCGCTGCACTGAACGTCGTCATGGGTTTGTGAATCAGCAGCTATGTTGATGAATATTCAATAACAACCATCAAGCACCTCTGACTTGCTTGAAACTTTCTCATCATAAACTCTGGATGTTCAAAATGGTGTCTGTGAAGTTTTAGACAGATATATCGACTACTTTCCAAGATAATTTTTGTTTAAAAAGACGTTTTCACAACCCTGCAGTTTTGAGAAAAGTTTAAATGATGAATCCAAACTTGTTCTTCCTCTTACATTTTTTGTCCAACAAATGCAACCATTTTTCTTGTGACTGAACAAACTAAATATGAATTTAATCTAACTTCCTCAACAGTCAAATGCTGATTACGCATTGATACATAATAATAATGCCATATAAAACAATATATATTAGTCACAGGGGAGAAACATACTTTAACTTTGACACTTTAAGTTCATTTTGCAGCTAATATTTCTACTTGCAGGGGTAATACACACGAGTATACAAGTATTTTTACGTCGCAGTGTTGGTATTTCCAAACTTAATACCTTAATATTTCTTTGCTGCTAGATTTTCCATTTTTAAAGTAGTTTTCATTCAAATTTACAGGAGACTGTCTGGATTCTGGCAACACATGTTTCAGCCATTTGTCTGTTGTCACTCCTGTTTACTTCCTGTTTTATTTGGTCACCGTGTGCAAAGAAACAAGGCAAAGTCATGAAAACAGCATCGAGAGTGAACGGAAGGAAATGAAACGCTGCCCCTGCCTTTAGATTCCTGCTTTAAACAGAAACTAACCTGTTTCTGTTGAGACCAGCAGCTTTTCCTGCAGAATTAACGTGGTGACAGAAAGCAAATATTCTGGTGACTTTCAGGGGAGGAGATTCGAGTGCAGGACTCTTTAAACAGATTTACAAGTCAACGGCAGGACATGCGAAGGCCAAACCGGTCTTCCTCTTTTCTAACCGCTTCGAGTGAAAATATGAGATTTTCAAACTAGGTCAGGTCAAAGATGGGATTTTTGCTGCATCTTTGCCGTCATAACCTGGAGGTTTCCGTTTGTTTGCAGAGTGAAGTCGTTCCATGTTTTCCAAGAGAGAGGCAGATACGGTGTTGTACATTTCTGTGTGTGAACATCAAATGATTGGAATAAAAAAAGCAGACAGAAATTGCATTAGGGAGCGTTTGTGAGGTTTTGCCAGATGGCTGCCAGTAAAGCAGAACAATTCAGCGTCGGTGTACAGCGCTGCTGACCGAGCTCTGGGGAGAGGGAGAGAAAAAAGCCACGCTCTTCAAAGAACCAAGGATGAAAACTCAAAACCAAATCATCTTGGTTTCTGCGGCTCGCACAAACAAAGCACATCGCCCCGAAGCCTGCAGGAGTTTAACAGAACTGAAGGTTACAGATCTGACTTCCCTCATAGTAAACTGTTTGTTGCTTTGCAGATAAAAACAACATTAATCTGCTACTATTTTAAAAAGGGAAGGAAAATCATTTTTAGGTGGTTATTTTACAGATTTTGACTGTTTTGTTACGTTACAAATGACTAGTAAAATTAAAAAAGTATATCATTTTACAAGTTAGCTGTAAAAAAATAGTGATTCATTGTTTTATGTTTAACCACAAAATACAGTACAGTAAAAATACAGTAAGTTTAAATCCCCTAAAAATATTATTTTACAAATTTGCTGTTATTTGAAAAAAGGAATCATTTATCAAGGACTGAAAAATGGGAAATAATTTTTAAAATTGTTAATTTACAGATTGTTCCTGTTTTGTTAAATTAAACATAACCAGTAAATTTACAGAAAAAAATAATTTACATATGATATATACATTATATATTACATATACATGTTCTTTAAAAAATAAAAAAAAAACAAAAAACATTTTTCCTGTTTAATAAATTACAGAAAATATCTACTAAAATCACAAGCACAAAGAAATTACATTGATTCAAATGTAAAAAAGGGTTTTACAGTACTCTAAAGACGTTTGCAGTCCACAAAATTAAATTTATTTATACTAAGTACTGAAAAAGGGGTGAGGAAAAAATGAAAACGGTATTTTACTACTAAATTAAAGACAATATGACTGAAATAGGGCATTAATATACATGTCAACCATAAAAAAACAGGCTGTGACTCATGTGGTAGAGCAGGTTGTCCACTGATCGCAAGGTTGGCGGATCGATCCCCGGCCCCTCCGTATGCCGAAGTGTCCTCAAGACACTGAACCCCAAGTTGCTCCCAATGGCAGATTAACGCCTTGCATGGCAGCTCAGTTGCCATTGGTGTGTGAATGTGTGTGTGAATGGGTGAATGTGAAACACACTGTAAAGCGCCTTGAGTACCACTAAGGTAGAAAAAGGCACCATTTACCATTTAAAACTGCTGATACTGTCCACATCAAAAATCTGTATTCATAATAACAGTAATTCACTCTTTTACTGTGTTTAAAATCAACTAAAAATATCATTGTTGTGGAGACATATTAAGGATTGAAAAATGGCAAATAATGTTTTTCAATTGTTATTTAACAGATTTTGCCTGTTTTGTTAAATCAATATCTAGTAAACATTTTGACAGTAAAACATGCCGCTGAACAAAAAGTCTGTTTGAGCACAGTGATGAGAAAACACCAAATCAATATTCAGATAAAAGTGTCATCAGGTGGTTGTCAGAGTCGAGCCGAAGCAACTCAATCCTCAGCAGAAGAGTCGGGAGGCGACACAGAGAGACAAGACAGAGGAAGAAAGGGTTTTATCGGAGAACCCTGCGGCAAAATCCAGCCTGAAGACTGAGTGACGCGTCTGAAAAACACTGTGAGTGAACCGAAGCGTTTCCATGCAGTGCTGAAGGGTCGGAGACGCCTCAGTGAGCCGCAGACATTTCCGCTGCAATCGTCTGAATTGCTGCAGTGTTTTGTTCGGTGACAGACTCTCAAGGCCGTGACAAAGCCAGTTCTGCTCCGGCCACAGGTCCTCGACTCTCTGGACCGGATCCAGGGAACTCTGGGTGACTGGGAAAGGAGCTAAACAGAGCCGTCGCCAGAACAACACGACTGGGAGTCCGGCGACAAAGTACGACAGAGCAGATGTGGACAAGCTGAAAATCTCCTTATTCAACTTCATTCAGCCAGCAGAGGACCAGCTGAGCTCGGAGTCTCTCTGTCTGCTGTGTCAAGCCTTAAAATTCATTCATGTGTCAGCAGGACGAAGAAGAATTATTCACCACCTTTACCTTCAAACTCTTATCTTGATTATTAGAAGGACCGGTCATAAATGTTGTATCTTGTTTTGTCCAGAACAACCTCAGCTGTAGAGATCTTCCATCATTTGATGTGATAATACTTTGATTTTTGTTTTTAATATTTGGTCTAAAATTAAGGGAACAACACTGTGGTGTTTTTACATGTATCTCACTATAAAAATGCTGGTAGTAAAAACAGATGTTTAATTGTGTACATTGCATACAAAAAATGTGTTTTTAACTCTAATTTCCTTAATAATTAATAGTTATTGAACAAATTTTTTTCGTTTTGTTAAAATACAGATGTTATCTAGTAAAATCACAGAAAGAGAAGTACTAATTAATAGTACATGCTAACCCTAAAAGAAACAGGCCACATCAAAAATGTATTGGTTTTTTCTTTTTTCTTTTACTGTATTTATATCAGCAAAATCAGTTTTACAGATATGTGTTATCAATTGAATGAAAAATTATTATTATATATTATGATTATTTTTGGACAATTTACTGTTATTTCACAGGTTTTTGCTGTTTAGTTAAATTACAGATAATGTCTAGTAGAACTACACAAAAAGAACTACTGATTTACATGCTGACCTGAAAAATACAGGCCAAAATTGCAGAGAATGTCCACATGAAAAAAATGTATTTTATAAATATATATAAATATAGTTAGTTCTCTTACATTTAACTACAAAATTACACAGTTTTTAACGGTTAAAAAAAATATCTATATATAAATGATTGAAAAATGGTAGCTAGTTTTTTAACTGTTATTTCACAGATTTTTCTTTATTTTTTTAATTACATATAAATACCTGGAAAAAAGTTTTATTTTACATGTTAACCCCCCAAAATGTTTTTTTAAAAAAAACATATGGTCATTTATTCCATTTATTACACTATTTTTTTTTTACTGTTTATAAATTTAATAAAAATATTGCTACCCAACACATATCTTCCATTATGTGACAGAAATTTTTTCTGTTTTGTTGAATTACAGATAATAACTATTAAAATCACAAGAAAGTATTACTGACATGCTAAACATGTAGTAGTCAATAACGCCCACATGATAAATCTGTATTGTTATAAATAGCGATTAATTATTTTACAATGTGGAACTATAAATTTACATTATTTTACTGCATTTAAATAAGCTAAAATATCATTATTTCACAGATATTTGCCTTTTTTTACTGTTTTGAAAGTTTTTTTAATCTTATAATATCATAGTGTTTTAATCACATTATTTATGGAATCATTGCTGACAGATTTTTGCAGTTTAATTACAGATTTTTCATCACAGTTTAGGAGAGATTGTCTGGATTCTGGCAATATCAGAACCATGATGGAAGATTTTTTTATTAGGCACATGTGCTTAGTGCCTAATGGAAATAGCTATTTTTAAAAAATAAAATTGAATAAATTTTTTATACTATTTCATTATTGTATTCACTTAAGTGTACACATACAGGAGCATGCTTGCAGAGATGGCAAACCTTGATATAAATACAAAAGAATATTTTTTAAAAATCAGAGGCATCTCAAATTTTTACAGTCTCCATTATCATATTAGTATGATAATGCATTGTGAACCTACATAGCTCTGCCATTTTGGAGTGAGTTTTCGTTGTTTCCTTGGCTTAAAAAATGTGAGTTCTTTACTTTTAGGCGATGTGCAGTTTGTCAAACTCGGGCCGGAGCCTCTCGAAACACCGCCACAGAGAGAAGATTGTTTAGGTAATTGATTGAGGTCCCAGATGTATTTTAATGTGTATTTAGGTCCTGATAGAGAAAAAAAGAAAGAAAGAAAGACACTAAGGGGGATATTTCCCAGTTTTCAGCTACAGTAGACGTCTAGACAGCCAGACAAAGTGAAGATCGATGCTCAGCGGGTCAGAACTGCCCACAGTGTCGACTGTAACATGGTCGTCTGAGCGTCGCCCTGCAGCGACTGGTGACCCGTTCTGGGTGTTTCCTTGCCATTTAGTCTGAAGGGAAAGTCTCCAGCCTCAAGCTGAAGCTGAGCAGGAGGAAGCAGGAAAGCGAAGGATGGCTGCGTCGCCCGGGGCAACCAGAGTGTACTGCTTCATTCAGCCAGCGGATTATTAGGCGCTTTAATCCAAAACGCTGAGCAGCGAAGACAGAACTCGGGCAGAAACACTGTTGTCGTAATTCACCGTCTGCCATGTTTGAAGCAGCTTCCCTGCTTCCCTGTTGGATCGACTCATTTTTTAAAAAATATTTAATGCTCAAAGGAGGATGGAGAGAACAAAGCCAAGAGTAACAGTGTAATTCTGTAATGAGTGCTGTCTGTTCAAATATAATAACACACCAGAGAACCAAAAATACAGGTTCAAATGAGAGAATGGATTGCAGAATTTTAACAAAATACAGGTGACAACACACACTCATTTTCTTATATTGGTTCTTCTGTGATATATATTTGTTTTGTTTTAATGCACGTTTAACTCCAATAAGGTGAATGTTGCACATTCAAGAGCTGGACTGGCCTATCGGGGATTTTTGTAGCAATGTGAGGGACTTTTATCATTTTATATGCTGCATTACTAGTTCCTGGTTAGTTATTTTATTAATAAATGGTAGGGCAGCATAACATATTGTTTCAGCATCAACACTGCAACAGTAAATTAACTTAAATATCAGCAATTTATTTGGCTGCTTGAAACAAAAAGAAACGCACATGATTCTCATTTTCCATGACTAATTTACAAAAGAAATCTGTCTGATAGGACATAATTAGCTCTGATCTGAAGGTTCTGTATGGTGAAAATACACCTTTATTGTGTTTGTGGTTGTTTAAACACACCTAGTTAGTCTCCCAGATTAACAAGCAAGAAACAATTCGACCTAGGTGCTACCTCACAGTGAACTAAGCAATAGTCACACAGTTTAAACTCTGTAAAGCTCCGCCCCCTGACTGCTTCCAGGTGACCATTCAGAATAAGCAGCTGCCTCACAGTCCACCATGTTTATTTACTATTTTAGATCTGCTTCTGCTAACTTTAAAATGTCTGAACTGCAAGCAAAAGTCGCCAAATGTTCTGTTGTTGGCTGCAAGAGTGAACACAACAGTCTTCATGCACTTCCAGAATCTGAGGAGCTGAACACCCATTGGATTAAAGTTATTTTTGAAAGCAATGTCCCCACAACAATAGAAAAACCTTTAGTGTTAGCATGTTGTGCGGCTAATTTGGCTTACATTAGCTTTGATGGTCTGCCCACAGGCAGAGCTCTGTGGAAACTGAAACACTGAGAGACATTCAGATTTCGTGGAAACTTTAAACCTGTAAACAAGGACTGGGTGGGTTACTGTGTTTCCATGTCGCCCGTGGAGCTTCAGTTCAACCTAAACCCAGCTGCTGTTTACATCTGTTTTCTGTCCACATGTACGCATGTAATCAGACAACCTCACCGAACACACAAGTGAAGGATATTTAATAAAATATATTTAATATTATTCACTTATTCGACCCTCCAATGTTAATCACAGATGCAGAGAGAGTCTTCTTCCAGAAGGGGGTGGGGCAAAGCAGCAGACACTGAATCAGCCTGTTTAGAACAGAACCAGAAGTTCTACAGTCATGATAAAATGAACTTATTTTTATTGCATTTTGAACTGAAAACTGAAAGACGCATTCTGGGAACATGTAAAACTTCAATTAGTTTGCTGAAAATGGAAACAATATGGGATCTTTAACCATGTACCATGTCAGCAATGCATCAGTGTAATATTACTACTATTATCTTTGTTAATGCATCGTGTAAATGATTAAAATTTCCAAAACAATAACTATATTCCAGTTACCACAGTCCATTCTAGAGTGCTAATCTTTGTGTTTCCTTTTAGTCAGACTGAAAACAATAGTTTAAAATCATTAAATCAGCTAATGGTAACTGCCCCCTAATAAAGTCGCACACTCCCTCATTCAAATGGAAATCCCAAATGCCACTGGCCTACCCCCGCAGGAAGATGCACCCCACCACACAGCAAAAACATCAAGAAATCAGGAACATGTTGAGGAAAATGACAATGGCCCAACATCTTGATTTGACCTCCAAACTTCCTACACCCCATTGTGATCAAGCATCAACAGGATGCAGTGGAACAAGTCTGATGGACAGACCACTGCACAAGCCAGAGTAGCCAAAGGATCCACTGCCAACATCCTGGTTCCAGACCCCATAGGACACCCTGAGAGATCCTGTTGTTCATGCCCAATGGTTCAGAGCATTTTTGACCACATAAGAGGGACCAACACAATATTAGGCAGGTGGTCATAATGTAATGCTTTATCAGTGTAGTTGTAGGTGTTACAGAAGTAAGGTAGAAAAAAAAAAACATCAAATCAAATGGACTTTGACAGAGAAAACCCAATTAAGGCTTCTACTCCACATTTGCTGCATGCAACATTCTCTTGTTTTAAAGTGCAGGTCAAACAGCCTGCAGCCTGGAAGTGTTTCTCTGCCTCTACAGTAACACAGAAGGGGAAATAAGTATGTAAAAGTTCCTCTGGTTTCCATCTACAAATTGACATTGTTTGAAGTCGAGACACACAGAAATAAACCAGTTGTGATGTTTGTTGCGTTGCCCAGTGAACAGAACCGGTGATGAAACACGAGCTGGTTGTGTTGCAGCAAACATCCAGTGGTTTTTAATCATCACTGCTACCATCAGCAGAGCATATCTCAGCAAGGAGAGTCATAATGTACAAGCTGTCAAAGAGTTTATCTATGGGATGTACGCTCACCCCGAGCACACAGTCTGCTTAAAGGTGGTGCGTACAAGCTTTCCGTGTGTTTTTTTTTTTTTTACCCGAGGCAGCCGCAATCTCTCTTCTAATGCAAAATCCACTGAAGCATAATTGAAAATGACTTTGGAGAATTGCCACATTGAGATTGGAAGATACTGGATTTGCAGGTGTTTCTGCGGGAGAAGTCGTCCACAAATCACACGTGAAGACGGTGGAGCGTGGAAGAAATAATGGCACCTCAAAAGACTTGTCTTCCCTTTCGATAGATTAAGAAATGTCCACATCCATGTGTGTGTTACTGTGTGTTGTTTATGCATGTGTCTGTGTTAGCGGGGCGATAGTGGAAAGGAAAATACGAAAGCAAGCCATGTGTGAAGCGAAGGGAAAACAAGAAAATGTGCCTGCCGAATCCAGGCCTCCACTAATACAAAGAAACTCGGAGACGATCCTGGAGTGTAAAAAAAAACCACAAAAGGTTTCACATAACAACAGACTGCTGCAGCGAGTTGGAATCAAAACTGTAGCAACAACAGTATCCCACGCTGCCGTCGGGGCCTCGACAAACACAGCACCTGACCGCCCTGCAACACTCCTGACAAATGCGGCATTGAGGAAATACCTTAAAGGACAGAAGTGCTGACATCCAGAGATCGCTCTCGGTGACAACACTCGTTGTGTTTCCCACTCTTAGCGCCGTTCTCCATTCAACCTTGACAGCTGCTAGTATCTTCGCTGCAGAATGCTTTTTTTACAGAATGAATCTTTAAATAAAGCATTAAAGGTTAAAAAAAATCCTCCCAGACATGATGACTTTTTCATGAGGTCCAGAAGGAAGTTTTAAGGCTACAAAAGATAAATCTGCGTTTGACATCCGCCTTGTTTTGATCCGCATGTCATTCTTACCTTTTTATCCCCCTGTTCACTCTGAGGCGAACCTTCGATCTTTAGTCAGAATGCAGCTTCTGGAAGGGAGGGAAAATATATATTTTTCAAGCCCTGCAAAGCTGGCGGGCAACCACAAATGACTTCCATTCATTATTCATGGCAGGAGAAAGGCCTGGAAAACAGCAATTCGATGGTTGAGTGTATTGTTGGAGAGCCGCAGCACAGCGTAGCGGCCGGAGAGTTCAAGTCTGAGCTCCAGCGAGGTCTCTTGAGCGCCGTGAGTGATGATAACCGACATGTCGGGGTCAGCAAGAAAGGAAGTCCGTGTGCTAAAAAGAGGCCTGTAAGTGGAGGAGCTCTCCAGCAAAAGGAGGTGCGAGGTAAAGAAATATTCTCTCTTCTTTCTGTAGAGATTCACATTAATTATTTTAAAGTTGCCTGCTGGCTGCCGACAACGTGTTAAAGGTTTTTTGTGTTTTTAAAATGTGGCAGCAGCAGAGTATAAAGCTGAAAATTACAGGATTTTCAGCTACATGCCCTCCAGCGTGGAGCCAGTCAGCTTTACCTGATTACATAAATAAATAATACTATTAGTTAAATTCATCAAAGAGAGCGTAGAGATCAGGGTAAAGCTTTTCTACCTGGTCAAAAAAATACTGCAAATAATTTATTTTAGCTCCACCGTGAAAAAACATGAATTCACTTTTCTGTTCATCTTTAATAAGCTCATTTAATGTTTTCTAGCTGCTTTGTTTTCCCCGGGTATCAGTGAAGGATTTCCTGTACAACGCTTATTACTACCCATTATTGCAATAATGTAATGCGAGTGGAAGATTTAGATTTGTTCAGTGTCAACCCTCTGAATCCCGAGCAGTTGTAGACACGGTTTTCCTCACTGTTTGCTCATTTTTCACTGTAATATAAACTCCTGCACCTCTATAGAAACAAGACAACTATGGTTAGAAGAAGAGAGGATTCAGAAATGTCTTATAATGCCATAAATCACAAAAAATGAAAGCTGAATTTCTTAGATTTTTCGTTGGACAAAATATCTGCTCCATGTAAACACAACCTACAGTTCAGCCGAGAAGTCCCTTAATACCTAGTTGCACCAAGGAGGGCAGATTATTTTGTTTTTACAGAATCTAGTTAAAACAAATGGTTTATTTTGGGCAATTTTTTGAGGCAATTTGAAAAAAGGGACGTAATGTAACGATTTTAAGGTTAGATTTGGTTGTTTTTACTAACAAAATCAACATGGTTATTTCAGTGAGTATGGGAAAGTTGATTCTTCTTGGTTTTACAGTTTCAGGCTGATAAGTGATGCAATTTGGAGATTTTTTAAAAACAGTGTGCCTTTTAAACCTGCCAACAGGTTTTGGGGAGAGACCCAAATTGCACATTAACACAAAATGTCATAGGTGACACAATGAAGTCCAGTAGGATTGATTTAACTGTGTCTTCATTTTGGAAAAAAAAAAAATCATGTGTGACTTACAGCTGATTTACACCCGATTCACCTCTCCCAACAAACAGAGAAGGAATCTGGTCTTGGATTTTGGTCTAAACTGAGGTTCGGCCCAGATTATTTGGGGTACCTCGCTGACCTCTTCCACATTACCATACCCACCCGCACCCTCAGAGCCTCCTCACCGATCCGCCTCACTGTCCCCTCTGCTTGACTCACTACCATGTGGGGCAGAGCATTCAGCCGCTCTGACCCCCAACTGTGGAATTCACTTCCCCCTGGCCTCCGAAATATTGATTCTCTCCCACACTTTAAATCCCAACTCAAAACTCATCTGTTCAGGCTCTCCGACTCTCTGTGAGTGGGAGAGCCTAAACAAATGACCATATAGGTGGCGTGGGCGGTTGATGCTGCAACTGAGGTTCTTTTTTTAAATATTTATTTAAAGTCCATATTTATTTATCTTGTGCATATTTTTTAGCATTGTATTTATTTTACTGACTTGTATTTTGTAACCTTTTATTATATGTCTCTACATTATTTTTGTGCTTTTATCTGTACGGTGTCCTTGAGAGTCTCGAAAAGTGCCTTTAAATAGAATGTATTATAATTTTTATTATTATTGTGATGGGTTTACAGATCCAGACTACAAAAAATGCAGTGCTCTGCTGGGAAACCTTGGGTCCTGGTATTCATGTGGAAGTTACTGTGACATGTACCACCAATTAACTGTATGTAAAGATGGAAAAACCCTCTGTGACGGCACCCACAGGTCATATGAAGAGCCGTTTTGAAGCTCAGTGGGGTTGCTGCAGGAGTCACCTCCATGTTAGCAGATATGGAATGACTCCAAAAATACATATTCCTGCTGTAAAGTTGGATGTTTTACTACAGAGGTCACTTTTGGAGCCAGGCTCAAGTGGACATTTGGGCTCTTCTTACGTGTTGGTTTCATTTTAGGGTCCCGGCAGCAATGCTGTAGACCAAGCAACTTTCCCAAAACAACAACACTCCAGCAGCCTCCCTCAGCAGGACAATACACTCAGCCACACCGCAAAAACTGCCCAGGAACCAGTTGAGGAACCCGATGAAGAGCCAGCTTTAAAAGTCTCCAGATCAGATCTGATCAAGCATGGAGGCCAAACCCGACAACCCACAGGACTCAAAAGATCCCTGCCAACATCCCAACCTCAACGGATAAGAGCCTTCTCAATATTAGGCAGGTGGTTAATCAGTCATTGGAACTTGGTTTATCCACAAAACACACAAAAGCTCTTATTTGTCAAATGTTTAGTTATGTTAACAACAATGTTAGATTAGTTTTCAAATTACTGCAGACCTTACTCCTGAGGTCTGCTCCAGAGCTGTATTTTAGTTATTAACATGGATGTCAGTTGGATTTTGAATTAGTTTTTTTCAGACGTTCTGGTTAGATTTTGTCTTTCTATTAGCACAGGAATAATTGGAAATGTGCAGAATGACTAAATGTGTGCCAGTACAAAGAAAAAAATTGAAAAGAGTTGAAAAGCTAAACTAAGCTGAGAATGACAAAAAGAGGAAAGTGTATTTAATGTTAATCAAATTACTGGTGGTAAGAGGAAAAACACAACTCACCCAGCAGTGATTGGGCGTTACATCTCACACTTGTTTAACTAATTATATCTATTGATCTATTTTGTTACTCCAAAGAACTATATTTGAACCAAATTCTTGTATAAAGTTTGCATTTTTTGAGCTTAAGCTAACACGCTGCCCTATTTTTCTTGCATACCTACAGGGAGATTGTTAGAGGTGTAGAGCACAGACACAGGGGTCAGGTGTACTTCACACATCATGTCCTTGATCATGTGTATCCCATGGCACTCAGAGGCAGCTTAATGACCTGTCTGTACTCTAAAAGTTATTCTAAAAATAAAAGCGCACAACTTTCTTTTTAAATCTGGTAGAAGTGCTGAGGCTCACAGAGGAAAAGAAATATTTTCCCTTTTAATATGTGTTCCAGTGACTGCAGGAACCTCTGACTCCCTTTTTCACCGTAATAGATGAGGGCTGCAAACAAACTTTTGATTTATATCTGCCATAACTCCCCTGGAAATATGCTCATCATGCACTGTGTATGCAGAATCCAATACTAAATCATTCCCTCCTTCTCTGTCAGTGTAGAAGTCGCTCGCCGGGGATGAACGACTCACAAATGCAAGTGTTAAGCAGAACCACCAGCTGTTTCTCTGGTGAAGGCTTGGTAAAGTAGAACTGATAAAAGCCAGGCAGGGGTGGAAGAAGTCTGAGCACGCTCTTTTGTTTGATCGCCCGCTCATTTGGCGACGTGCATCCTGTCGCGGCAGCACAGGGGTAAATACACGTTTTTGTTGCCTTTTCCAAAGAGAAGAAGGGGGGAGTTGCTCTTCGGGAAGATCAGTGGGAGCTATCCTTCACGACTCTGTAGCGCCTTTATCTGGAACCTTTCTTCTTTCTGATAAGGAGCTCCAGAGCCAATCATGTGGAACTTATAACTCAGACATGTGAAAGTGAAGTTTTACCAAGGTAAGTCAGAAGAAGAAGGAGGAGAAAATGAATAATAAACTTTCCTCCAACCTTCACTAAACTTTCCTCCTTTGCTGTTCACACATGCAGGAGTCCTGGCAGCATCTCGCAGCGTTGGCAGCAGCCCATCCATAATCTCAACACATCTGAGCCTGTAGCCTCAGCACTGACTATAAAACCGGCCGTTGTGCAAGCAGCCAGCAGCAAGGATGGGCAACAAACAAAACATGCACCTACATTACAGTTGTGATCAAAAGTTTCCATGGACTTGTAAGGACCATGTATGTCATGGCAGTCTAGAGTGTTCAATGACTCCTATAACTCTTAATTTTCTGTGTTAGAATAATTGAAACACATGGGTCTTTGTCACAAAAAACAGTTATGCATTTTGGTTCTTTTATATCTTTTTATAGGCCTTCTGGACATCTGCAAAATCTGCAGAGTCAAAAACATACATACAGCAACTTGAATCATTAGTTTTGGCGAAAGCTGCGTTTATCAAATTTTCTTAGTGGGTTGGCAAAGAAAATGTCTTCTTGAGGAAAGTTCTGAAACAAATGATGAAACTTTTGGCCACAATGATCAGAAATATGTTGGATATACCTACCTCAAGCATGATCATGGCAGTATTATGCTCTGGGGCTGTTTTGCTGCCAGTACAACCGGTGCATGGTATAATAAAGAAAGAAGATTACCTACACATTCTTTAGGAAAACCTAAAATCATCTGCCAGAAGGTTGGATCTTGGACACAGCTGGGTGTTACAACAAGACAATAACCCCAAACACACATCAAAGGTGGTAAAGAAATGCTATATGAGGCTAGAATTAAGGTTTTAGACTGGCCTCCCCAAAGTCCTGACTTAAACCCCATCAAGAACCTGTGGACTGTGATGAAAAAACAAGTCTGTATCAGAACAAATGTAGTCAAACTGCAACAATTCTGTCAAGAGGAGTGCTCAAAGATACAAGCAGGAGCTTGTGGACGGAAACCAAAAGCCCATAACTGGGATGAAAGTGGCCAAAGAACATTAAACCAAATATTAGTATTGCTGTATGTATATTTTTGACCCAACAGATTTTGTCATATTTCCAGAAGACCTATAATAAATCTATAAAAGAACCAAAATATGGGATTGGTTTTTTTTATTATTATTATCAAAGACGTGTGTTTTTCAATGACTCCAGAGTTATATATTGGAAACACAATACCGCCATGACATACATGGTCATTACAAGTGTATGTAAACTATTGCTCACATCTGTAGCTATACCCTGAGGTCACCACCTACAGTCCAGCAACTCACGGCAGGACACTGATGTCATGATATTATCCTCCATGGAGATATTTGTGTCATGTCACATCAACAGCGTATGTCGGCTGTGGACAAACACAAAACATTTTGCCATACATTTGAGTGCATTCACTCATTAATTTGCACAAATCCACCAGAGACGCATTTAATAATTCAGGATCAAACAAGTGAGCGATGTGGATGGGTTACAAATCGAATACCCTTTAACTACATGGAAAAAACCTCTAATCACAGCCAACATCTGGGTGGCTGATGAGAGTTTAAGTTGATTACAGCAAACCTAAACAACGAGCCGCCTCACCGAGAGAGATGCCCTTGAAATTCCACATAGCCTCTGGAGAAAAGCTGAAATCAGTACATGTTTCAGGACGTGAAGAAAAGGTCTAAGAGTGTGTAATTAAAAAGTTGAGAATTTAATTGTAAGAAAGGAGCAGAGTAAATGACCTCTTTAATAACAGCGAGGGTGATTTATGCACAGGTAGATCCCGCTGTTTTCACGTGTTTTAAAGCAGTGTTCATGTGATACAGTGTGTTTTTCAGGCTGCTTCCATTTCTGTCACTTTAGAAAAAAAAAAATCCACATAAATGTATGATATGCAAAAGTGAACGCTTTGTGTTGACTCCAGGTTGACAGCTGCTTATGAATAATCCAGTGTAACTACTTCTGTCTGACAAATAGCCCACTGTGTTTGCTGGCTTTTGATGGACACTTGTGATCTTTGTAGCTGCATGGATTGTATACCAACATGAAAAGCTCCGACTGAGAGCAGCACTGAATGAAAACAACCAAACAAGCCGATCATACTGATTGTTTTTGTGTTGTTCCTTTCATTTTAGCTTTATTATGAGTCCACAGTTTACATAATGACAATATTCAGAGAGGAGCAAAATTAGCCTTAAACCCGTATACGAGGCATAACAAAAGTAAAAACACTGCTGCTTTTGAACTACACGGAGTGCGTGCACAGTCTTTTGAAAGCCAGCAGTCAGATGTTTTTCCCCCAACAGTTAGAATCACTGTAAATGCTACTGACACTGAACAACAGAAGTTTAGCCCTCTGAAACTCAAGCAATGTCTCATGTCATGTTTTTCTCACTGTGGTCTCATTTTTCACTGCAATATAAAGTCCTGCACCTCTGTAGAAACAGAACAACCATGACAAAAGAGCAAGAAATCAGAAAGGTCTTCTGTGCAGAGCTTTTCCTACATAATACACACTTGAAGTATTGTAGATTAGCTGTAGTACCTGGTTGCTTACTGTGTAATACTGTAGCAACCAAAGGAGGAGGACCCTTCCACATTGCCAAGCAAAGACCATTAAGGGGGTTTAGCTATATAGGGGCACCATGATAAAGTTTTCTGTGAGGCTTAATGACCTCCAGCCAGCCCACATGCGTTAAATTATATTAAGATCAATTAGGACATTGTTTCTGTATCCCAATGGCATCCATAACAGTTGCGTTTGTGGCCTGTATCGTGTCTGCAGTCTTGCCACGAATACGAATGCATGATTAATCAAAAGTACACTAGATGTATATTTTTCTAGAAAGTAAATGGTATAATTTTGGCAATTTATTTATTTTATTTAATTTTTTAAATCTATTTTCATGCCTCTCCAACCCGCCAGCTGGTTTTAGGGATCCGATGGTTAAACACAGGAAGCAGAAGGGTCTTGAATGACCTGAATTTTTATTTTGCAAACAGATTCCTGTTGGTGTTTATAGTAGGAACATATTAGCTGGAAATCAGAATAAGAGAACAGCAAGCCTAACCAAGCTCAAATTTCATACCAATGCCACTGAAAATGAATAGTTTACACATGTTTTTTTTAAAGGTATGTTTAGGCATTTTACAGAAAAAGTAATTTGTAGACTCATTTGTGCATATAAGAGTAAAAAACACACAGCAAACTATATACAGTTTACACCTTTTCCAGGTTATTACCAAGAGTTAAACCCAAAAGAACTCTCTAAAAAAGCCTGTAGAGCTGCGGAGTATGGTGATAATTGTGTGTGGATTCGTCAATACGTGTGACGCCGTTCGAACTACACATTGCTGATCCATTTTTTTTTTTGTAAAAATGTTGATTATACCAGCTTTGGTTGAAAATGGGCATGGCAGTAAGCATGAGGAGTCAACAGAAAATGAGTGTGTTGAAATATCCGATTAATATCTGCATTTTCCTGTTATTTCTGACCATTCGATAATTGGTCTTAATCTTAATTCTTATCACTTTGCTTCTTGATAAAATATCCTGGTAGGTACCAAAAATTCCTCTATGCAGCAAAATCCCTCATTAGTGCAGCTTTAACCTCACTGTAGTTATGGAATGCAGAAGTGGCTGATATTCTGCATCACACAGGTCACTTTTTTCCTCCATTTCTGCAGAGCCTTCAGCTGCTGTATCAATCTGATCCTCTGCTGAGCCCTTTCATAAGAGTGCCTCTGAAAAGTTGTGGTGAGTCCAGGCTGGTGAGGTTTTTGAGGGAAATATCAAGTCCAATTGCAAAAGGTCACAGACATCAGGTGGGTCTCTCCGAGAGAGCCGGGCCCTTATTATAGGCACTGACCTGTGAAATATCACATAGCCTGTGAGCATGCTCAGCAAAATGATGCAATTTGAGAGGATGTCACTCCTCACCCCGAGGTGACCCCATCCTGCACAGAGCAGAGGAGGAGGCTGATAACACAGACAAATCTCTCTCCGTCCCTCTGGTGGTCCACTGAATTTTGTGAAGGGAATCCCCTCCAATGATGATAGCCGCTAATGCCAGAGGTGGAGAAGTTTTTCTATTTACTCTTTTTGCATTGTTTGATGGTCTGTAGTAGAAATGTTACAGTTTCCTCTATGATCTATAGCTACTGAAGTGGGGAAAACTCCTACAAACAGACAAAAGCAGGAAAATGTAGTATACTATATCAAATAAACAATGTGAGCACAAGGAGACACACAGGGAAGGAGACCAACAAATAAAAATCTTACAGATTAAAAAAATTAAATATCTCGCTATATTTCATTGTTGCAGAATCCAGATTGCAGTTCTGTATATTTTGTCAGGAATCACTGATTTCAGTAAATGTTGGGGATGTTTTGGTGTTGGACAATCTCTGTTTGTACTCTACATCAATAGCGTCTGCAATTCCAACGATGTGATTTCATGAAGCTGTTCATTTTCACTTCTTTTAAAATAATGGCTTACACTTAACAAAATAGCACAGTATTTTTAAAGTCATAAATAATCATAGGCTGTATGATTATGACCAGAATGTTTAATCACAATTAATTTCAGCAATAGTGGGATCACAGTCATTTGTCACAATGACTCACTGATTTAAGGGACACACGGTTGTTATTGCACTTTCATATTTAAATATACAGAGCTCTGCTTTCTCTTCCATGCTGTGCTACATTCCTTCAAAATGTGCAAATCTGCATTAAAATGAGAAGAAATATCCACATTAAGGCTATTTTTAACTGATGGTTGTTGGCACAAACCTGAACCTGATCCTTTGTCTCCGTCAGCTGTCACACAGGGTATGTTGAAACTTAGATAATTTTCCTAATAATTCTGCATTATCAATCAATATTTGGTTCGTTTATAATACAAAAATGACCACTGGAACATAACACTGCTATCAGAGTTAATCCCAGTTTGTCTTAAAAACATGAGTTTTGTTTGGAGGTCATTAGGAGTCACAGAAGTCTTTGTCATGGTGACTTTGTCAGCTAAACACCCACAATGCTTCCTGCTGCCTCCTCTAGTCGCTACAGTATTAAACAGCAAGACAAAAAAAGGTACTACAGCTAATCTACAACACTTGAAGGGTGTAACATATAGGAAAATGGTATCGGCAAAAACTTAGTATTAAAAACTTGATCAGGATGTCCTTAAAAAAGACAATTTTCTACCAAATGTAAGTCAGTCTGGTTTATTTTTATTTGTATATAGTATTGCAGAGTTTTATTCTTTATATTTAAAGTGGTTGCAAATTTGTAAAATTAATTGTATTACTCTGGGAAGCATTTTAACATACATGACACATGATACATGACATACAAATATTAGTGACGTGACTTCACATACTATATAAATTCTGCCTTAAACTTGTCTGTACTTTTACTAAACTCTCTGTTCTCCAACTTTATTTTTCACTATTTTTTTTCATCTTTTGATTATTCTGTTGATTTCATTTCTTTTTTTCACAGCTGTTCTTGCTTTCAAAATATTTTAATGCATTTTGTAAAGCCCTTTGAAATGCCTTAGTGTAGGAAATGTGCACACACAAAAAAGTCCCTTGATTGGCATCTGTTATAATTTGAAATACCTATTGCTTTATTAAATATTGACAGATAAAGCTCAAGTCTACCTCAGCTTTACGAGGTCACCTGAACAGTATTTATTAACTGTTATTATACTGAGAAGAAACTGCATTCTTTTATGTCTTTTCCTTCAGCTCCATGTTTCTTTAAAGGAGCACTGCAGTGATTTACTGTGGTTTTCTAGTTACTGTGTAACTCGCCAGAGACAGACCATTAAAAAAAGGTCATATTGAAGGAGCTGAGGTCGAGATAACCTCAGTTTTACTTCCTGTTCGGCCTCACACTTGGTCCTGTTGTTCTCCTAATACAATCAATACCAGCTTTCTGTTGCACAGATAAAAATAATAAGAGTCGTACTGTCATGACTGGCAATCTGACCTTCTGTTTAAACTGGTGAAACTGATACGTTCTGTATTACTAATTATTTCCCCGACCTGAAGCAACTCGTGCTGCACAAAAACCCCTTCAGCAGCTATGTGACTGTTGCCTTCTATTTCATAATCACTGTCGCTTTCAGTGACAGTAATTTCAGGCAGTTATTCTCATAATGAACATTCCTTCACACCAAACATCATTACAACTGTAATCGGGATGTTAATAGGGGACAAAGAAGAGTTTTTATCAGATCAGCGTTAATTCGCTGAAGGCACGAATAAGACCAATTAAATCAAAATAATTAGACTCAAACGCCTGATTATTTGGTGTGAAAATCTGCCCTAATGAAACAGAACCGAGTAAGACTACAGCATTGTTCCCCGGAGGGTGAAATGACAAAAGTCAGACATGTTTATTGGCGGTCTGGTGTTTTCATTCAGACGTCTGGTGGGAGAAGGTTGTTGGTTTTCAGAGATATTGATTGAACTTCGTCAGATCGCAGTATAACTGTTAAACTAAGAGGTGTCTCCACGGCACAGAAAGTGAGGCAGTTAAAAGCAGACTAGAGCTCTAGAAGTTACATGAAAATGCATAACAACGATTTGGAGGTTTTGACTGTATAAACTCCACTTTATTAATTGGTTTCATTCATGCTTTACGATAAAACTGTCAACATACTGTAATTTCAGCTTCTTAAATGGGATTATTTCCTATTTTCTTTCCTTATCTACGACAGTAAGTGAAATATCTCTGGGTTTTGGACAAGTCATAACTGTTTAACCAAGAGGTGTCTCCACTGCAGAAAAAGTGAGGCAGCTAAAAACAGACAGGAGCTCTTAAAGTTACATGCAGATGCATTACAACGATTAAGAGCAACAACGACTGTCAGTTATGTGTTTGTTATTGGACACCGACAACTTTTATCTACATGCACTCTTGCTAGATTTGACCGACAATAAGCAGCTCAGTCAATAAATTTAATGTCATTTGGTTTTGTTTCTGCATGTAGAGCCTGTTGAAAGTTTTGACTGCATAAACCTCATTCAAAACTTATTTTAGACTTTAATTCATTAGCTGTCAACTCTTAGATTAACTGCTAACTACTTTGACTATTTATCCAGCAGTTTGAGTATATATTTTTGGAAGAATAGTCTAAATTCTGTGATTCCAGCTTCTTAAATGTGAATATTGTCTGGCTTCTTTCCTCTTTTATGACAATAAACTGAAAATATTTGACTGTTTAACTGTGACGTGTCTCCACTGTAGAAAAAGCGAGGCAGTCCAAAACAGTCTAGAGCTCTTACAGGTACATGCAGATGCATTGCGACGATTATGTGCAACAATTACTGTCCGTTGTGTGTTTGTATTTGGCATGTAGACACCATTTATCTACATGCAATGTTACTAGATTTGACCAACAATAAGAAATGCAGTTGCAGCATCAAACCGCACTGAAATAAATTTAATGTCTTTTGGTTTTGTCTCTGCATGATACTAATTAAAGGAGAGGAGAAGAGGACCTTAATTTAAATATAAATTAACCTTTAGTTGAGAGAAAGCACCCAACATGATACAGAAAGTGATCCAAACAATCACAAGCTGCTAAAAAAAAAACTTCAACTGCCCAAATAAGTTAAAAAAAAAAAAAAACAGCCGAAAAACTGCTCGGCACTGCTTACACAACACGCTCTCTTCATTGCATCACACACTATATACAATGCAATGCTGAACATACAGTGTCTTATCATATACTGACACATTCTGATCACATTTTCACAGACATGTGACCAGCCGATAAAAAGCACAGAGCTGTAGGGGATCTGCAGTGGAGCTTTTTCAGCCTTTATGTCGTACTGTGTCAAAAGAAAATGTCAAAACGCAGGTGAAGGTGATCATAAGCTGCAGCTGGTGTCCTCCTGGAAGCTAAAACACAGAATTGCAGGCTTTGAGTGTTTCGTTACTGCTGGAACAACAAGATCCAGGCAACCAGTGACAGTCCTGAGCTGGGCTGAGCAGCGATTCAGGAATAGTGGCCAGAAAGCATGACTACAGCTTCTAGGTTCATCATATGATGTGCACTGGCTCAAGAAGCATTTTTCTGATATGCAATCAATGGAAAAAAGAGTTTTTGTTTAAAAAAAAGTCATGTACATCAAATATCAAAAATTGTTTCGCAAAATTATTTTATTTCATCCCATTCATGTGTGCCGAGAGCCAACAGGAAGTCAGCCATCTTGGCCTCTGTGAGTCTCGGGGTTCATTCCAATAACACTGCACTTAATAGGGTGCCAGAGAACAGATTTAGTACATCCTTATACATAGTATATCAAATACAATGTGCAAAAAATATCACAATGTCCATATCCAGTTGCATTTTGCAGCTTTTCTGGCCACTTTAATCCACAATCCTCTGCAGACTGGAAGATATCTCACATACACTACTGTGTCTCGCCAAATATAAACAAGCTGCAGCAATGCGATGAACTAGTATGTCCCAACTTATGCATGATGCACACAACAATACACACTTTGTAAGGGCAGCTGCTGAAAGAAAAGTGTAAGATTTCACAGGGTTGGTTGCTCTCAGTGAGAAGAATGAAAATGAACACGCTCTGCAGGACGAAAGTTGCAGAAACTTGCAAAACTTTTGTGAATCTCATGGCGGACACTTGGAAAACTTGAGCCACTTTGACGCAACACCTTGTAATCAGATTTTCAAAATAAGTCCATGATAAGGTTAATAGACGTTAGTAACATGTAAACCTGTTCATAGGAACATCTGTGTCGCTGTTCTAGCAAAAGAATCCAGCTATGTGCAGCAGAGTGAGCAGTACTTACGTGTTATGTACACATGTAATCAAATATTACCAGAATATCATTTCATAACTTGAAGTGTGTTTTGTTCATTTTGTTTTTTAACAAATTCAAGGTTTACATCTTCATTCAACAGCATTCTTAAAAATTTAGGTCACATATATTTACTGTATTTCATGTTACCCTATTTTCCCCTTATATTAGAAAGCTAATGTTTGTTCTTCAAGATGACAGCCACTGTGTGTAGATATTTAGTCAGGATTAATCTCTGTGTAAGAACTGGTTTATGAACGCTGTAATTAAGTCATGTATAAAGTTCTCTTATTAAACACTTATTTCAGGCAAAAATTGCGACAATTTATCCTTTAAATGGCTCAACTATTAAATTAACTGCCAACTATTTTGACAATCAATTCATCGGTCTGAGTAATTTTTAAGACAAAGAAGTTTTTTCTTTCCCTTCGCTATGACAGTAAAGTGATAAACTTTGGGTTGGGGACAAAACAAGACATTTTTCAACTTGCATTTTAGGAAACACTAATAAGTGTCAGTTCAATAACATCAGGTGTAACCGGCTCCTGGTCTTCATTGCATGTCTGCTGCTGGCTAAATACAAAACTAGGCCTAAATAAGCCCCGTTTTAAATATCATCACCTATTTGCAGTAGGGGTGGGAATCACAGGGTACCACATGATACTATACGACACGTGATGTAGCTCACGATACTGATACTATCACCATACAGCGATACTGTGATAATCGATATATTGCAAGACAATCACATAACGATACATCATGATATCTATTACTGAAAAATAAAAAATGCATGTAAAGAGTTTAAGTTCAGTATTTATTTATTTACTGCAATTTGGCACGAGAAAGGAAGCTTTACTTTAAACACTGTATTAATGGCATCAGGCTGACTTAAAACATTAGCTGCACCAGCTGCTTTCTCGGCGAGGAGTTGAGGATGGTGGCGTTGCAGGTGGGTTTGCATGCTCATGGTGTTGCCTGTGTACTTTACTTTTGCGAGGTCGTTCTTGCATATGGCATAGTCTTTTTCGAGCTTGCTTGTTCGCTCAATGTTGCGAAAGCCGAAATGGGTCCACACTTTGGACTTCAGCGTGGATGGGGCGTCTCTTACAGTACTGTTGCTGTCCACCATTATGCCTGTACAAACTCTTCTTGGGCCAATTTTGCAAATGTGTTCAAATGTGACGCAGACAGAAGAAAAGTCCGGACTTAAAATGAGGTGCTTCAGGTAGGTAAGGAGCCGAGTTTTCTGTAGGTGCAACACTGTCTCCACAAAATTACGTTCCTATGCAACTAAACTGCGTTCTCAGTTATAATGGAATGTAATTTGGTTACCTTGCGCCTGTGACTTTGCAAAAAAGGTGGACTTTCACCAAGAAAACCACATTTTGTGTTACATTGAGAAAACAAGTCTTAGAGTTTAGTTTAGATTTCTGTTGTTCACTTGCAGGTTTCCTACGCTTTCTGATTCAGTTCAGGATCCAAAACTACGTAGTTAGATTTAGGAAGATATCACATTTTGTTAGACACTTTTATGTGTTAGAAGCTTGGCAAGAAAATGATTCGGTTAGGTTTAGGGAAAATGTCACAGTTTGGGTTAAAATACAACTCTCTGACTTCCATTTTCTGGGTCACCATGGAGCCAAGTCCCACCCCATTAACTGGCTAAAAAGGAGCGACAGTGAAGCAGTAAAATAAATGCCAAAGATGTGTTGATTAGAAACTTTTTTGCATTACGTTACAAACTTTCCCTCAGAAAAAATAACCATAAATGCAATTTAGTTGTGTAGGAACATAAAAGAAATGTGGAAATTTTGGACTTTGTAAGTTTGCAAGCCTTTGAAATGCACGAAAAAGTAACAACACAACACACAGATGGAACAGAAGAAACCAAAAAAAGCAGAATATGAGCCCATAAAAACTCTTCAAAAACATCTTATAAACCAAACCTTTATTTATGACTGCAACAACATGAGTCAGAGCTGTTCTGAATGCAGCATAAGAAATCAGGACTTGACTGTGTATGTTGTTGTGATTAACATCAGCTCATCCCGAAGCTTTTCCAGCTCAGTAGCTCTGAAACACACAACCTCCAGAAAGTCCCTGTTGTAACACAGGAGGAAACAACTGCTGCATGGGCTTGTTTTGCAAACAGAACAAGTATAGGATCCGTCAAATTCCTGCAGTGATAGGAGGGAAATACAACCTGACTTTGTTGTTGGCATTAATTTACCCACGTCTGAATACCTGCAAATGAGCACAGGGCTTGTCATATTTGATCAATTTCCCTCCACAGAGGTGTGATCCTCCGGAGGCCAGATGAGAGAGGCTGAGCAACTTTGAAGAAGAATTGTTTTGCTGAGTTGATTTATTGTCAACAACGAATGGCTCGCCTTCATTTCTTTCCACTCCACACGCGAAGGCTCCCTTTGAAAATTATGCAGGCGCTGACTGATCAGCTTTCATTGTTTAAGGTCAGGATGTTCATTAAAATTGACAGACTGTCTGGACGATACTTTGAGGTGTTGCCACTGCCTTGACCTTTATAAAAAGGCACCGTTCGAGTTGCCATTTGGGACGTTTTTCCCGTGAAGTGATAAACATTCTCTTTGACTGCTTCTCTTCAAACCCGATCAGAGCTGTGATCTCAATTAGCCGGCGAAAGGGAGAAGAATCGCAGACCCGAGTCAACACGAGGCAGCTGGTTTCTCAAGCCGCTGCAGAGGTGCAACTTTGGCTTTTTATGAAGTGAACCAATGCATAGGCACTGAGGCTCACTTATTGTTATCCCTCTGGCTTATTCTTATAGATTCTTCCAACACCAGCACATAACTTGTCCCATAGCTAAGAGAAAACCCAAACAAATTATAAATCAAAGCATGCAGCTCAATCAGGAGTGGTTAACCGTGTCTCCTTCTCCCAATTTCTACTGTACATGAACAGTTTATACATAAAAGTGTAGACATTTCTGTCCTCCTTCACCCAGTGTGAGTCTCATTACCACAGAATCTATAGTTTTTTGCATAAATCACCTCGAGCACAGAGTGCACCAACCAAAACTCTAATTGATTCCCATTATATTGGAGCTTCAAAATTTCGGGTGAAAATCAGAAACGGTGAGTCTCTTTAACCTTTCACAAATTCTATATAATGCACAGTACATACATTAAAATACATCAGCTTATTCAAAACAAGATTATGCTTCACACAGTGAAAGAATTTTTTTCAATAAGACTTAAAGTTTTTGAGCTGTGAAGGTTTGTTTGAGGGTCTAATTCTCTCTGCTGTGCTCACTGCAAACAACCAGTGACTCACAGCTGATTGGCTGATGATACTGGACTTACACTTTCAAAGTAAAAGCTCAAAGAAGGTCCTGATCAGGGTTTGTGAAACACGGTGGATTTTCAAAATAAAATGTATTGATATAAATCATACGCTTTTTGGAATCTCCTTCCTTCACCTTGGTCTAGCTGCACCTCTCATATCTCATATGTTCTTTAAGTTGTTCTAAATGAATCCCTGCAGACGTCAGTGTGTGGATGGACAGCTGCTCCCTCGCTGTGGGTTTGTGGGTTGAGTTATAAAGCTGGGAGTTCTGCCAAGGACACTGATCTCCAACCACGGCGATGCTCTGACTCTCTGTGGATAAGTCACTTCACCTGAATGCGTTTTTCCCCACAGAGTTCAGCTGTCATGGCGCATTTAACTGATGACGGCGCTTCGGGTTTATGTGAGTTCAGTCGCCGCTTATTTATGTGTGGAAATGTGCTGAATATCAGACGATGATACTCAGGCATGTAGCTGATACTGTTGCTTTGCTGTAAGGACCAATGCAGCTTATTCTACTGCTTCTAAATTAACCTCCAAATTGCGCAAATGCTTGATCAAGTAAGTCAGTCAGTCTTCTTTCTCACACATGCACTCTTTGATTTTAAGTACTGACAAATCCAGAGTAACTCTTAAAAGTCTTAGGAGCTGCAGTTTCATACAGAACCATTGTAACCTAACATTTAACCAGCTATCCACTAGCTTCAGCTGCTTATCATAGATAGACAGATTATCCAGTAGATGTAATATATAAAACAGTAAAATAAGGACACCATATGCAAAACAACATGCAAGCAACGTTGAAAATTGTGCTGCTCAAAGAAATAAGTTGCAAAAACTGCTGGTATTTACAACAGAAAGAGTATTTAAAAAGTATAAGTACAGTATAAAAATATAATCCTCTAGAACACATCTATCAAACTCAAGGTTTATGGGTTGAATCTGTCCTGCCTCATCATTTTATTTGGCCTGTAAGAGCGTGCAAGGAATATGATTTTCTTATAATACAACTCAAAGCTTATTTACAGAAGTACAGGGACCGTAAACTTCATGTCCCACAACACATTTCTAAGTTTTGCATCCACCAATAGGTGGCAGTGTCTCAATATCAGCCATTTCCTACAGCGGTTTTGGTCCCAAAATGTTGAAAAAAAGAAAAGTTGACACAGAGCAGTTTAAAGAGACATGG
Source organism: Dascyllus trimaculatus (assembly GCA_024666655.1). Classification (NCBI taxonomy): domain Eukaryota; kingdom Metazoa; phylum Chordata; class Actinopteri; family Pomacentridae; genus Dascyllus; species Dascyllus trimaculatus. The sequence goes on along the minus strand of CM045447.1, from coordinate 27,996,357 downwards.
GAAATTCAATACATGTTTGTGCTTAATGGATACTTAAGTAACATCTAATGTATGAAGTTGTGTATTTTTTATCAACTACAAATGCTGTATCTTGCAAATCTCAGAACACAAACATGTTTTTAGAAAGCTCTCTCGTCAGTGAAACAAAGAGCTGTGCTTCTTTGCTACGACGCAGCAGCAGGGCCCAAATAGTAAAATTTACGTCGGCACTCCGACACAAAACACGGAGCCGAGTATGCTGACCATAGCCACCAAAAAAAGCAACAAAAAGTCCAAGAATTAAAAGGCAGTCTGTGTTTTCAGCAAAATGTGTTTCAGCAAAAAGTGACGCAGCAGTGAAAGCAGCTTTAATGTAGCTTAAAGCACCTTCGTAGACTTTTACTTTCATATGTAGTTATTGTTATTGCTAAGACCAATAATAATAATAGAAGCAATTGTGTAATATGGTAAAGAGCAGATGGATTTCTAGTCTGTTGTTGTCATATTCTCTGGACAATATGGAACATGGCTGATATTTTTTTTCCATTTTTATCGAGTAGATGGCAAAGTTTTGCTTGTTTTTCCTTTTTTTTAATAGGTGTTTCAGCACCAGTTTTGGCACGCAACTGTTTTTTTTTTTTAGTTTTTTTCCCCCAGTTATGCTTAATGTAGCCTTTATTATTGTTGTTGTGTTATTTTAAATTTTGACATCAAGATTTAAATTTTTACTGCAAAAAGTAAACATACAGGTTGATCTCTAGGATGCATTTTGGTTAACTGGCTCCTCATGAATGCAACTTCAATTTCGAGAAATGCAGTTTTCGTCTAACAGAAGTTTAAATCCTGCTCCGTTCGGTTTGCGTCACGGCGAGTTTCACCTCTCCTGCCACATTATGTTCTCTGTGTGCCATCTGTGGAGGTTATAACCGGGCGTATGTCGAGGGGTGTTTATGCAACGGGGACTACAGGGACCCTCAAAGTGAACAGATTTCAACTTTTCCACAAAATAATCCCTTTTTTTCCCAAAGTTTCTGTAGTTGTACATTGAGATAAACAGAGGAAAAGATAACTGGAGTGAGAGTTTTCTTATTCCTGTCGTGCATGCAGCGAGTTTAGAAATGCAGGCAGTAGATTTTTATCACGGAACAATCATTTAATAATTTAGGAAACATATCCGCACTATTTTGCGATATAGAGTCTGCAGATAAAGAGCCTGCACTCAGTCTGACTGCAGGATATCAAGGGAGTGCATTTTCTTTGCATTTATTCAAAACACCACTCTGTTTTTGCCTCAGGATCCAAATTACACAGTAGCTGTCTAAATGTCAGAAATGGCTAGCAGTCACTTTGGCACCACTTATCATTGTCAAGCCTCCACTTCAAGCTGGGCGCAGTGAACAAACTTAAGAAGTGTAAGTGTTGTGCTTTAAAGGACTGTCATCTCTGAAAAAAAAAAAAGAAGAAGAAGAAGAAGACAGATGGAATATTGTTGGTCTCTCTGTATTCAAATGGAGCTGCTGTGGTTTGAAGTCATGTGGAACTGCATCACTGGCGAGAGACGCTGGTCAAAAAGCAAATTTGATCTGAATCAAAGGGCTGAACGTCCTTCAGTTTCAAACAAACAAATCACTCTATTGCTCTACTTTTGTTTAAAAAATAAATAAATGCTGTACTTTTCTGACTCCTAGTTTCCCTTAACTAATCCTGTCCTCAGTGAAATGTATTTTTTCCAGTGGCTACTTATTTATTTACATTAAAAAAAAACCTTGTTAGGCGTAACAACATTTCACGAGACTGAAATGTCGTGCTGTTGATAAACAGAATTACAGTTCACTAAGAGTTTATAATACATTTTACATCACCATCCAGGCCGAAATTCATAAAATGTTAATTTTTCCAAAGCTTTTTGCTAAGAATTGAAGAAGCAAAAAACATTTCCCCCATAGACCTCCGTTATAAAAGAGATGCCTGTAAAACGTTGAGTGCAAACAAGCTTTTCAATTTTTTAATCCGCATTTGTAAAACCTCTCCAGGACTGAATGAGTGTAGGATGGTCTGACTGCACTTCACTACTATTCTGCTATAACGAAAAAACGAACACACACAACTCTGGGTTGTTTGGATTTCTTTGAACCAATCACTATCATCCTGGGTGGAGCCTAGCCCAGGATGCAGCAACAGTGCCCCAGCACAACAGTGAATTGTTTTGGTGGAAAATTTGTATGCAGGGAAGTGACTCATTGAAAAAAATAGCAGGGCTCTTTCTTGTGCATATTACACTTTGTTTAACACACAGACGGAACCTTTCTACTTTGTTAATGGTATGCTAGGAACTTGGAATTCTAAAAGCTCTGTTTTTTATTTATTTTTATCAAGTTAGTGTTGCCAGTTTAACTCTGTTCTGCAATATACACTGATCAGGCATAACATCATGGTCACCTGCCTAATATTGTGTTGGTCCCCCTTATGTGGTCAAAAATGCTCTAAACCATTGGGCATGGACAAGAGGACCTCTCAGGGTGTCCTATGGGGTCTCGAACCAGGACGTTGGCAGTGGATCCTTTGGGTACTCTGGCTTGTGCAGTGGGGCCTCTGTCAGTCAAACTTGTTCCACTGCATCCTGTTGATGCTTGATCAGAACGGGGTGTTGGAGGTTTGGAGGTCAAATCAACATGTTGGGTCATTGTCATGTTCCTTCCATGTGGTGGGGTGCATTTTCCTGCAGGGGTAGGCCAGTGACATTTGGGATTTCCATTTGCATGAGGGAGTGTGCTTGTTCCTGGACAATGTTTATTTGGGTTTCTAAGTCTCATCAACACGGATGTTAAAATCCAAGGTTTTCCATCAGAATACCACATAGTACCAATATGATCAATGTTATTTACTTCATCGGTCAGTGGTCATAATGTTGTGGCTGATCAGTGTACAATGACAGTGTATGTCAAAACAGAAATTACCTGAAATAAAACACAACTAATCTGTACAATAACTGACAGATTAATCAATAGAAGTTTGACGCTAGTATAAAAAATAAAAAAGCAAATTTGATCTGAATCAAAAGATTGATCATCTTTTAGTTTCAGTTCTATTTTTCTAAAAGTAAAATGCTGTACTTTTCTGAGTTTCCTCAACTAACCGCTCCTGTCCTCCATGAAATGCACCCTTTTAAATGGCTACTTATTTGGGGGAATAATCACCACTCATCTGTAAAATAGTTGATAGATTAGGATCAAAGATTAAAAATAGATTAAAGCCCTATTTGCTTGTACTTTCATTTGGAAAATCTAAACCTGATGCACAACACTTTACCATGTAGAAACATCCAAAGACAGTCTCTGCAGAGTTATGGTTTCTAACCGGAAAATGTCTGTTCGGAGGGGTTACCGAGGGGTCAGTTACCCGAGAGGACCCTTTACGCTAACATACACTGTTTCCCTTTGAATCCCACTAATCTGCCTCGAGGGGACTCTGTCATGTGTGTGGCATCATCCTAAATGTCAAACAAAGGAATAAACAAAAGTATGCTGCACCATCCGGGTTTGTAAATGGGTTACATGTAGTTCCAACTCATCGGGGATGTGTTGCCCCATCCTGCCGCTATGTGTTTTTTACTCTTTACAAGCTGCTGTGTCACAAGTTTGTGTGTTTATTTCATTCCCAGTGGGGGTGAAGAAGCCGAGTACATCAGATAATATGGCAGAACAAGAGCATGGCGAGCGGCATCCTCCACCTGAGCGTCCTGTGTGACCAAGCGTGACACCAGAACAAGGTGTTCACAGCGGACGGGTGGGAAAAGACAGCGAGGCCTCAAAGTTGTACAAGAAAACGAAGCAGAGAGGTGTTTAAAGCGCTGCTCAGATGTTGTCAGGTTGGTTTCCCGTCACTGGAAGTTATATTAAACCATCAAACAGGAGAAGCATTAAGCCAATCACAGGGTCATTGTGCGGGGCTAATTCTACCCTGCGGCACATCCCAGCATTCAAAGACAGTGACTGGTAAATATTTTATGAGCTAAATCTCCGGTGGACTCACCTCCACAGCGTGCTCTCAGTAACGCTGCCGATGTGGAAGTCGTAGAGCTTCGTTAGAATCAGGATCACCTGCAAAGAGAAGGAACGTAACCATTAAAATCTGGTGACATCAGCCAAAAGAAAATCACAGTTAAACACCAGAATTTAACATTTTCCCAAGAGATGGAGTTCAAGTTACTAGGATGGTTGTTCTGGAGTGATGAAGGAACAAAACATTAACACAAGACCAGCAGTAGGGCTGCAACTAAACATTGTTTTCATCGTCTATTAATCAGTTGACTATCTTCTCCTTTAATAAATTAGTTGTCTGGTCTATAAAATGGTAGAAAATGGTGAAAAATGTTGATCAGTGTTTCCTCAAATTTCATCTTTTGTCTACAACTCAAGGATATTCAGTTTACTGTCATAAAAACAGGAAATTTTCACTTTTAGGAAAGCTAGGATTAGAAAATGCAGACTTTCAGATAATTAAGCGATTATCAAAATACTTGGCGATAAACTTAGGAGTGAACAATTTATTGATTATGTAGTTGCAGCGCTACTCAACACAAACTGTGCTGGACTGTTGTTGCAAAGCTTCCAACGTCCGTCAATCTACTTTGCAGCTTTTATGTTTCCACCCTGATCCTCTGAGCTTTGACTAACCACAGATATAAGTATTCGAAGATCTTGAGTTACTTCTTTACAGGGTGTCTGAACTCAACCCTCTGACCCTGGGAGGCTACATTTACAGCATTTTTTTTCTGCCTTTACTTTTAATCTCTTATCCTGGTCATAATAAAGCCTAGCCATAAATGCTGTATCGTGTTTTTGTTAAAAAAAAAAGTCTCGGCTATCCAGATCTTCCATCGATGGAAGAGATAATACTGGCAGATTTTGTATATTAGCTTGTCAAGAAAAAATTCTTCCAAATTTTGAAAATTGTTGTGTTTTGCATATGTGTCTCATCATAAAGTGTTGGCTGAAGAGATATATTTACATAAAAGTGTAGCAGAATACTGTATGGCTTAGAAACTGGGAAAAATATGTGCTTTAGTGCCTAACAGAAATAAATATCATTGTTTTATTCAATGAGGTGATCACATATAGTAGCCTGTTTGCAGAGGAGTCTTTTCACCACAACTTTTCAATTCATCAGTCAAACTGTTTTTCTGTAAAAAGTAATAAAAATTATAAAAACAGTTCCCCCAGAACACATTATAAAAGGACTCAGCAAAACAGAGACTGATGAGTAATTTCAATCACTGCAATGACAAGTAAATCCACCATGCTCTGTTCAAATACACAAAATGGGATGCAATGTCAGAGCAATTTTGGAGACATAGCGGGAATGTGTTGAATTTTCGACTCCCCATATTTCCTGTCCATTTCCACTGTCTCTTTCTACGAGAAGTGATTAAAAAAAAAACTTTCTACGAAAACTATGCTGCTGCCTGGACTGTTGACCTCTCAGGGTCTCTGTGAGGTTGCCAGGAAACCAGCGATTCCCCAAAATGTCAAACTTTTGCTTTAAAGACGGAATGAGCGAGCTCAGACGTCTAGAAGTGGAAGCATCTGATCCAAATGCCTCCCTGTGAAGATATTCCTTTGAAATCCAGCTGGGAGGAGACCCTGAGGCAGAACCCTGCACACCGGAGCGATTATATATATCTGTCTGGCCGGAGAACGCCTCAGGATCCCGAAGGAGCAGCTAGAGATCTAGGAGGTGGAGGCTGCCTTGTTTAACCCGCTGTCAACTGGGCTTTCCTATAACTTGTAATCCCAAATGACAGCATAATATGTGGCCTCAGAAATCGATGAAAGTTGCACGGCAGCATCTCAGAGGAGGCCGAACATCCTGTTAATGCAAACTCGACTAATCCTGCGGTTTCAATTCTTTGTTTTCTTAAAAAGCCTGGAACTATTTGCATTTACAGAAACTTGAATTCTCTCCAACACCAGTCGAGAAAAACTCTCCGAGGTTCTGGGAGGGACAGATTAGCACATTGGGAGGAGCTTTGCATAATTGGCAGTGTCTCCCAAACGGTGTGTATGTGAACGAATACACTTTTCTAACTTTAGTTTCTGTCCTGATGCGGCGTCCCAGGCCCTGCGGTAAAGCGAGATCTGACGGACTCTGTGCTTGCAGCTTTGGTCTCTGCTTTTTCATAGAAATAATCAGCACTTTGATGAGCTCCGTGAAGGTCCTCCGAGCGAATCAAAAGACATAAAGGCCGAGTGCGACAGGATCAGTGGTCAGCTGTGATATAAAGTCCAGAGAGAAGCTTTAGAACAGATGGAGTTATGAGGCGTAATGCACTGAATTCAACTCTGGTTAATTAATAATGCTGCAGGGTTTAGACTTAATATTTACTGAGATAGGTCAAGTTAGGTTCCTAGCCTCCTCTATCACTTTTGAGGAGTGTTAGTCATTAATATGTAAATGACTCTGGCAAAATCAGATGATAAAAAAAATGTAGGGCCTACACTACAAATACTTAAACTTATTCTGGTTCTTTTTTGTTTGACTGGAAAGAACATTGGTGCAGCGGAAATAATAACCTGAGCAAAAACTGTTTAAATCTGGCAGCAGAGTTCCACAAAAATATGTTAAGAAAATGCAAAAAAATGTAATGTTCAAAGACTGTGAAAATAACCTCAAATATCTGTAAAATAATCATATTTTTTGTGGACATTACCACAGTAAAACACTGTTTTTTTTGGCCACTAATTACTATTTGTAATTATACAGATTTTCTGTCGACATATAAATTAATACATCCTTTGATTTTTAAAAATATTATCTAATTTAACAAAAAAAGGAAAAATCTGTAAAATAATATACAATATTTTGTTTCAAATAATATCAAATATCTGTCAAATAATATTTTGTGCTGATGTAAATACATTAAAAAAGTGATTTTCCATTTTACAAAAGAACAAATTAATATTAGTAAAAATACTGGTTTTTGATATACATTGTACACATTGAATGCAAATATAGGCCTACATAATGTACAGTTTGGTCCATATACTGTATATACATATTTTACTTTAACAGGTAAATGAAAACCCTTTTTTCTGTGATTTTACTAAATGTTTTCTACTTTAACAAAACGTCAAAAAATCTGTAAAATACTGACATACTATGCTCATTTAAATACAGTTTAAAAAGAAGTAATTTTATGATCCCAGATTGTAAAAGACAAATAGTGTTTATCCATATATATTGTATGTATAAATACATTGTGTACAGTTTAAGCCAGCTTTGTTATTTTTTTCAGTCATCATGTAAATTAATACCCTTTTCCTGTAATTTTACTACATATTGTCTCATTCTTACAATGCTATTATCTACAAAGCAGTGAAATCTGTAAAATAACAGTTTAGAAGCTTCTTTTTTAACAATTAACGTATGTAAATTCATACGTCTTTCTGTGAAATTACTGATTATTATCTGTAAATCTGTAAAACAACTGTAAGTGACTCCACTTAATTGAGGGTAGAAAAACATCACTTACTCTATTTAACCATGTGGTACTTTCCACCTATATTCACCGAACCGCTGCACGCCATTATTATACATTAATCACACACTGGGGTCGACCTCACAAGGGGAAACATCCTTTACATAATAAGATGCTATTTTCATCCATCAGTCCGTGTTCTCCTCTTGTTATCTGCAGTGTTTTTATCTGTTTTCCTTCCCTGACTAAATGGCTGCTGCTCCTCCTCATTAGCATCCACGTCTCTCGATAGCATTTCCCTCCCCGCAACGAGCTTCTGCTTGTTTAAAGCAACCTGACAGCCTCCACTTGAGTCACTTAGCTTGGAGGCGGCGCAGGAGGTGCGTTGTTGAGTCCTCTGACAGAAGTCACAGCGAGATAAGGGAATGAAACCGGCGTCCTGGCACTCTCGACCTCCTCGAGAAGTCTTGGCCTGCAGACTTCCAGGGCCTTTCCACCTCTGGCCGAGCCTCGCTTTCCCACGGGGCCTCTGAACAAGCCTCACCAGGCTTCCTTGGATGGTACTTCTGGGAAGATGTGCCACATGCCCAAGGGATCCTCCTGTACAGACTGTGAACAGACGGTTTGGGCCAGGCAGGACTGCAGTGCCAGAGAGAGGGCAGCGCTGAAGAAGGGAAATGGATTGTTGCCATGCGGCGCCGCCACATAGCAAAACTGTGTGTACTAGCATGTGTGCATCCTGTTGAAAGTGTAGTGTAGAAATGAGTGCATCTCTGAGAATATGTCAGCATGTTATCTGTAATTTTTTTTAAAAAAATGAATAACAGTTTTAAAAATGATGGCAACAAGGGTGCCAGAAAAACATGTTAAATGGTGTAATACTGTAGCATTCAAGTTTGAAAATACATTTGTTTTGTCACCAGTCCACTTGTGATATCCATCATAAACTGGGCACAGCACTTGCTGTATATCTGCTCATCGTTAAATACTATATTTTACCGCTGTTCCCTAAACGCCTCAGATGCTGACTAAGGTAGATGCAGTCTGGAGCCCTGTTAGCTTATTCAAATACATTAGAAATGCTGTCATTTTATGGTTCAACATAAAACAATGAATTATCATTTGTAAAAATACAGATGTTTGATGTGGAAATTATTTACAGTGTGGGCTTGTTTGTTGTTGTTTTTTCTACAGTTAACGTGTACATTTTTTTTTTCTTAAACTAGTTTTCAGTCCTTCATATACATAACTAATCCTTTAATCCTTCAGTAGCAGAGAGAGGGCAACGCTGAATGAGAAGGATGATGGATTGCCGTCATGCAGCACCACCACATAGCAAAACTGTCTGTGTTAACATGTGTGCATCCTTTTTGTGCCTGCTTCTGAAGAAATGAGTGCATCTCAGAGAAAAAGCTTGTGGGGGCTTTGTGCTGTCAGTGTGTTCGCTCCTGCTCGGGGGGGCGACACGAGTCGTCTCATCGCCGCACGACAGACCGAATCTGAAATCCACTGAATCCCAACAACCAGGATACCAGCTGCAGAACAGAGAAACAACTTGTGCCCCTTCAAATGCTACTTTAAGAAGAATCTGAACATGCGTCTCAAAAACATCTTTTGAGACACCCTAAAAGCCTTCGTTTTTTATTTTAAAAGAATGTTTAATGCATTAGGCTGCAGACCTGGGTATCAGCTCCATGCAGGGTTTCAAAGAACACCACATTTATTTACATGATTCCGTCCAGCAAACAGCAGCTGGGAGGGAAGGACAAAACTGCAGCACACTTTTCAACAAAGTTTCTGTATTTCAAGTACACTCTCCCCTTCTGGATCCCCGGCTGACTTGCAATTATTGAATCAAAATGTCAGTCACATTGTAGCTGCATTAGCCTTGTTGCCTCAGCAATTAACCAACTGTGGTGAAAACATATTATTAGCATAACTAAATGTCCCCCTTCTCCTCAAAGACCGAGTCAAAGTGCCAAACACAATTTTGAATATTGGTTCAGCTCATAGCGTGCTAATGACAGTGTTAATGACTTTCTGAGGGGGGAAAAAACGCTCGGCTCCTCTCTTTGCAGAGCAATAGTTTAATTGTGATCATGACCTGAAGAGGTGTCACCTTCGATGTCAAGGCGGCGGCAAAGTGGAGCTGCTAAATGAAACCTGGCTGCCAGAGAATAGCAGCACTCAGTCATGCAGAATGGAGTAATTATTCAAGAGAAATGCTAAAGCTAACGGTATTGACACCGAGCTTTTTTCCCCAACATATAAACTTTTCAAATGAAGAAAATGCAGCACAACATAACAAAAAACATATAAACAGAAGATTAGCAAGATTAACAAAGTTCCCTCTGTGCAGAGTTTTCCATCATTTTGTTAATTAGTCCCGCTTTAAAACTTGCTTTTTAATCGGTTGAAACACCGCAGCGGTATCAAAGCAGCAGATAAAAGCAAGAAAAAACACAGCCACAGCACGAGGATCTCCCCCTCAAAAAACAACACTTTTGTATTTTAGCTCAAACTATTTCAAAGGTTGTGAAGAAAAGAAAAGAGAAAAAAAATAACTCCATGCCTTTGATTTGCAAAATGTCATGCTACTCCAGTATTGACACATCTGAAAACAGGCTTTCAGTTGTGTGCAAACAAACGTCAGGACGGTCGGCATCCAAATGGCAGCCGGAGCTGATCATTATCTCCCAGTGATTAAGCTTCCCCGCCTCCCTGTAGCATGTCAGCAGCTCGGCAATTACTTTGTCAATTGGCGAGAGCTGTTTATGAGACACAATGTCAACCGGTGGCGACGGAGCTCCTCGCCGACATCAGGAACGCCGAGCGCTGCAGCACATTTTGGCACAAGAGAAAATGAAGCCTTGATGATAAGAGGATAAACAGACAGTAAAATGTTCCTAAATGCATCTTAAATGGAGACGAATGCAGCAGAGTGTCATCTTGTGGTTTTCCTCCTGCACACTTGTGTAACTATCTGCTCTGGTCAAAGTGTTGCTGCACCAGTAGAAAACAACAGTTAGTCATGGAAGATTAAAGCTGCACTAATCAATATTTCCTTTACAATGTGGTGACAAATCATCTCACTTTCTAGCCTTTTTTGTTGTTGCTGCTGTTTTTTTTTTTGTTCTAAGGCTCATTAACTCCAAACTCCATCCACTATTTCCACTAATAAAGCACTGACAAGGAACGAAGCCCTTGAACTCCCAACAAGGAGGAGTTGCTATCTTGTAGCAACATGTTATTTATATATTTTACCAACTTCCTTGCATCAAAATAAACAAATAAATTCATAAAGGAATTTGAAATTATGCAGATTCATATGAAATGGCTATAGCCATTTGGGACATGTTTATTTGCGTGTCCAAGTCTCATCAACACGGATGCCAAAATGCAAGGTTTTCCATCAGAACACCACATAGTACCAATATGATCAATGTTATTCACTTCACCTGTCAGTGGTCATAATGTTGTGGCTGATTAGTGTAGATATGTGATGGAACGATTAGAAATCTTTTCACTGGCATTGTATAGTGGACAACCTTACCATTAGATACATTTTGCACATTGCTGGAATACTTCACATTTCCACTGAGCGGACAAATATATTTGATAATAGGTTTTAAGCGTTTAGTGTCTCCAAAAATATAACTCCCACAGCCATGAAATTTGATGAGGACGAGTATAGAAAAGCTTCCAGCAGATTTAAATGATTGAATGACTCCAGCAGAGGACATATTTTGATTTATAGGCCCTTAAAAATGGGGGGAAAAAAGAGCAAAATTTTCACTTGATGATGGTATTGTGGACCCAGAAAGTTTCTGAGAGAGATACCAGAAGAAGCAATTAGCTGCCTTTCCACTGGCAGAGTTACACAAGGCTTAATAAATGATTCCTCTTGACTTTTCTGTGTAAAAAAAAAAACCAAACATTTTCATTGAGTAAACACACACATGGATAGAAAGGTACTCTTTCATTGACACTACAGTTAGGATACATGGATTTAACTGAACAAGGTTGTAAGAGTGTAAGGAAAACATTCACTGATATAATTCCAGATATTTCAACAGAAACACAACAGAAAGGTGAACTGTCCTATTTTACTATCCATGCGCTCTAATAATAAAATTCCATCCTTCAGCTGTGAGAATCTGGTTCCAAATACTCAGTGGTTCAGTATCTTTTGACAGTTTTTGGAAGGCCCTGAGCTTTTCTACATGATACAACATACGAGGTTAAATAATGGGAGGATTTTGCGCTTCGCTGCGTTTCTGTATCTGCTCTAAGTTTCTACACCACACGTGCGGCACACGAACGCATCATTATGCACATGCAAGCTGAGACAAACAGAAAACCAGCTCCTTTAGCCTTGAAGGGATATGAGAGCTTCTTTAACCACCATCACAGCAGCGAGCAGCGATGAAAACTCAAGGCTCCCGCCAAAGCTCTCGGTGTTGCAATTATCTTATCAGCATTATGCACGAATGAAACGCGTGCAATGCTTCTGAAATGAAGGCCATCAGCGGCTGAAAGGAGGCGAATTAGGATGTAAAATGGGCTGTGTTTGCATTAATGCTATGGCTGTTTCAGTCCTGTGAAGGCCACACCGAGGCCTTTCTGCAGCTTCTCTTTCTGTCACTCTGCTTCTTCTTTCTTTGCAATCTGAATCTCTTCCTCTCTTTTATTTTATTTCCATCTCTCTGCACGCCTCCTCTCTCATTTATTCCATCCTCCATGTGTCTGTCTTTCCCCTGTTCACATCTCGCTGCACAACTAAAGCCCTTTTATCTCTGTTTATCTGGGTTCTCCCTTTGGTTTTGACTCAGTCTTCTTGCCCACACCTCTTATCTTTATTCTCTCAGTAGTTTCTCATATTCCTAATGTTCCTTCTACTCCTCAACTTTGCTCTGTCTCTCTCTGTCTGTTGCCTTCTTTTACTTTTCTGTGTTGTCTTGTTCAGGCCTAATAAACTAGACTTTGTGCTGCAGACTGACAGAATGCCTAATTAAAATCATTTTAAATGCAGTAGTTGTTGAACTACAGTCATGACAGCACAGCTAGTACATTCAATTTTTGTTTTTATGTGGATTCAAAGAGAAATCCGGCCTGTAATGTGATATATGTGCAGGAACAAATACTGTGTTGGCTAAAACTAATCTTCAAAGCTGAACTGAACAATATATTTTCATATCAGCAGACAATCAAATTATGTGTGTGATCAGTAATATGCTCTTAATCTGCAGGGGAAAATCATTCAGTTCTGCAGTTCATCTCAATTCTGCGTAGGAGAGCAACGTATAATCAGTGCAGTCGGACAAAATCGAAGACCAAATTAGTTGCCAACGAGTTAAATTGTTAATTAGCTGGTGACTCAGAAAGCTCCCACACGAATCACTGTGTGTCGCTACCTGAAATGAGTCTGATGGGATGCAATAAAAGCATGGAGCATCTTCTCACTGTCTGGGAGCACACAGAAAGAGCTCTGAACCGGGGGAACACTGATGATCCAGGAATTTAACCGGGGTTTCTGTCAGTGTTCTGGAGGTCTACGTTGACACCACTTGCGAACCTGAGATTTGGGTAAGAATTCATTTCAGCGACAGTTAAAGTGAGGCGGTCTGGCTGGGACGTAATGCTTGGAAAGCTCACCGATGACATCCAACATCTGCGGCTAGACTGAGTCAACAATGTTAGCTTGATCTTGGTTAAACAAAGTGCAGCTGGCGATCTTCCATGAGTTATCACATAAATTTCAGGAGCCTGTAAACCCAAAAGGTTTCAAAGCCATGTCATTTTTTTAAAAATATTATTGCCAGAATTATATCATTTATCACAAACAGGAAACTGTAAAACAGAAATAATGACCGGATGTTCAACCTTCTAACAGTCCTTGAACTAATCTTGTGTGACTTTCAGTTTTGTTGGGAAAAACACTCAAATCTAAACTAAAAATCTCGGTATTTTATTAAAATCACTTTATTCTATATGTATTATTTAAAAAATTGCCAAAAATAAAGAATCTGCAATAACCAGATTCAGTGTAACTCAGTTTTGTTTTGTTGGTGAAAACAACCAAACCTTTGCTTAAAATTAGGATATTTCACCAAAATCCTTTTATTCTATATGCCTTACGTAAAAATGTGCCAAAAATGAGGTGTTTGCTGTAACCACATTCTGTAAAAAACCCAAACATTTTGTGCTCCTTGCCACAACAGAAAAGCCATGACTTGTGACCAACAGTCACGTAACAGAAATTTAAGGATTTTTTGGCTGAACTGCAGGCGGAGTTAACATAGAGAAGAGAGGAGACAAGTATGGAAACAAATTTAAAATGTGAGTAGCAAAATATCTACAGTATGTAGAGCCACCATTTGTTTCCTCGGTGTTGGTAACACCTGTGGGCCCTTGGAAAAATGTCGGACATGTTTATTCCAGGTTTTAGTGGGCAATTAGATTTTTTTCATCACTAATTTCATTCTGTGTCACTCTGCACAGAAGACATTTCTGAATTTCTCTCCCTCTTCATGGTTGTTCTGTTTCGATAGAGGTGCAGGACTTTATATTGCAGTGAAAAATGAGGCCACAGTGAGGAAAAATGTGACAGCCATCAGTCTGTCTCCTCCAATCAGAAAAGACACTTGGCAGTAGTGGTGTTGCCTGGTGGTCTGCCAAAAAATCCATAAAGATTTTTACCAGCCATTTTTGTGTGTCTGTCAGTCAGGATGCTGTGTGCAAACTTAGCCTGCCGGGTTTAACAACTTTTTAACATAATGTGATAAAGCTCGATGTCAGAAAATGCAGTTTGTAGCAGCAATTTGCATAAACACACATATATTAGCCTAAAAATGTCTAGAATTTGAAGGCTGCCAGCTAAATAACAGTCTTTCAGCAGCTGTGCAATTCATTATCTGAAAAGTCTGTTATTTCTTTTAATTTAATTTTAATAATCAATAGATTATTCAACTGTGATAGGCTGGCAACCTGTCCAGGGTGTCCCCTGCCTTTGCCCGAGTCAGCTGGGATAGGCTCCAGCGCCCCCGCGACCCTACAGAGGATTAAGCAATGTACAGATAATGGATGGATGGATGGACAGATAGATTGACCACCTGCCTAATATTGTGTTGGTCCTCTTTATGTGCCCAAAAATGCTCTGAACCATTGGGCATGGACAAGAGGACCTCTCAGGGTGTCTTGTGGGGTCTGGCACCAGGACGTTGGCAGTGTGTCCTTTGGGCACTCTGGCTTGTGCAGTGGGGCCTGAAAGTTGTTCCACTGGATCCTGTTGATGCGCGATCAGAATGGGGTCTTGGAAATTTCGAGGTCAAATCAACCTGTTGGACCATTATCATGTAGTAAAACACCACATAGTACCGATGTAATCAATGCTATTCACTTCACCTGTCAGAGGTCCTAATGTTGCGGCTGATTGGTGTATGTGTTAGTTGCAGCCATGATTCCACAGATACTTAGTCTATGTTGGTCCAGTGTTTTGGTTTTCTTGGGAAGTGTCTTCAACCTTCCCAGCACTTTTAGAAAGCAACTATTTTTAATATAAATGGATGAATGTTCACCTTGAAAAGCTTATGTCAAAGGTGTATTCTAAGTCACGTTAATGCAACTTTAATATCCATCCATGTACGTTTTTCTCTAGTAAGCCAACTTTCCACTTCAGTTCGACTTTTTATGCAACAAAAATCATTTTGCAGATAAAGCTCTTCATTGGATTGCTTTATCATCAACTAGTGCAACATAAGCTTCTGCTTGAACGGGTGACACTGCATTCAAAGTGGACCCGCAGGATCAATGCGGCGCCACAAGGTGAGCGAAAGGTCAATTGATAAACCAATCAGGTGGGCTGCTTGGCGGTGGCGAGATTGCAAGCATATCTGCTTCATCACCTCGGCTGGACTTCTAGAACCGCAGGAGGAATAACCTTTCCAGTACACCGAGATAAACCTGTCATATGCGCTGTATGTTTCCCCAACAAAAAAATAAAATAAAAATTTAGGTGCTGCTATTTCACACACAGCTTCAAAGAGTCGAGATGGAAATGTTACCATAACAACCGCTGTCTGTACAGCAGCTGCACAAAAAAAAAAAAAAACTCCAGCCATTCTGGATCTACAGTTTCTAAAAATCGAGAGACACCCACTGCTATCTTCTTCACAGAGGATTAATAATTTGTCAGAGGCAGAAATACTCTGGCTCAGGTGATATGAAAACCCCGAAACGTACCCACTGCGACGTCAAAAGGAAATTGGAAAGTTATTTCTTCTACTTTCATTACTTTTTTCTTTCTTTTTTTTTTTTTTTGCTGCATTGCCACGAGCCGCCTGGCTGTATGCAGAGCATGATGCTGAGCTGCTGCGTGTAAAATTTGCTGCCATTTTGAATGATAGCACCATGCAGCTGGATGATTCATCTAAGAAATAAAAAAAATATATAAAGAAATAAAGCAGCTACAGCTTCTTGAGAGAGTTTTCAAGTATTTCTTGGCATTTGTTTCACCCTCCTTGGAGCGCGAAGACATTTCCACAGTGGAAGGTAAAACATCAGCCTCATTCCAACACCTAATTAGGCTCCTAAAAATATTTGCAGATTCAAAAGGGGAAATCTGCATCGTCTCAAACAAGCACAGGGAAAAAAATGCCTCTCTTCAAAGCTTCCAAGTTGTTATTATTAGCGGTCTCCATTTGCAATGGGCTATTTTTGGTATTTCATGCAGGACACCAGCCATTAAGATTTCCTATTTGTCCATTTTTACTTTCCCATGGTGCATCTGTCTCTCAGGCCAGCTCTTGAGGAAGTCAAGCGAAGCAAACACTATCTGGCTGTCTGTGGAGCCGACACTGGGGGTTAAAGCTTATCACAGTGCAGGCGAGGGTGCAATAAAAACAAAGACTCCCAGACTTTACTCCATCATACTATATAACACAGACAGAAAAACGGAAGCAGTGGGTTTCCAGTGACACACAGACTGGCCAGACATCACAGCGAAACTAAAAAGACATCCTCCAATGTAATGAGCAAACACTGACAGTAAATAAACAGCAGCAAAGCAGCTTTTTGTTCTGCTGCGTCGTGTTTCTTCACATCTTATCATTAAATACATTGGAAGGTTAATTCAGTGGGAGTCCACAGTGACAGTCTGGAAGGCGCTCAAAGAATTTCCATGTCTCCGAGGGAAGTATTTTTAGAGAAAACGCAGCCCTGCATGTTCGCTAATTAGAAAACAAGGCAGTAGCGGCCGTGGATCTGGGAAGCATCTCGCACTGGAAAATGAATTGTGACTCCCAGTGTCACTGATAAGATGCTGTCCAGTGCTGCCTGTAAATATGAACAGGACCGTATATTGAACACTACAACAACTGGGAATAAAGTTTCGTGAGAAATGATCACAGAAAATCATTAGAGCCTTTCTTATCTGGAGGGAAAGTCACAAAAAAATATACAGCGTGCTGCTGTTTGTGAGTGATGGGGTTTGTAGAGATGTTGACCAGCGTATTATAGCCTCTTTCTCCTTCGTGCTTCTGCATGCTGAGCAGCTTTCAGCTCGTATAGGTACTGGACTGCCTTGAGTTCATTCCAAACCAGCCAAATGTGGGTCAAACATGGGTCAAATGCAGGTTCTAAGCAGCTGGCAACAAACTCCTGTTTGAAAAAGTTCCCTGAAGGGTTTGTACCCTTTTTTGTCAGCAACTTAGTGTTGGTATACTCAGTGGCTCTGGGAGATATATCCTTGCTCCCCTTGCTCTGGAGTCTGACAGTGGTCATCTTTGGTTCCCTTTTTAGTCAAGACTTATATATAATCTGTCAGGGATATCATGCATACAAATTAAGGTAGCAAAATGTAAACCGAAATTGGCAATACTATGAATCAAAAGTCGACTAGACGTTAAAATAAAAGAGGTGCAGTTGATGCTTTTAATTGTGCTGATATCTAACGTTCACCAAACAGTCAGTTCAGTTCAGTTTATTGTCATTCAAACATGTTAAAAAGATGAGGGAACAAAATTCATTGCCAAGGTCCAGCAGCATAGAAAATAAATAAAATTTTGCAGTAAATATCGAAGCTAGACCTAAGATAAATAAATAATTCACTAACCTAAAATGAATTATTTTTGGTTTATGACTATAATAAATTAGTCATCATTGGTTATTACAGCTACAGGAATGCAGTTCCGGCAAACTTGTGCATGTTTTTGGCACAATAACGCCAGCTGGAAGACATTAACCGTCACAGAATTCTTTGTCATGGTGGCTCAATGCTAGCTTAACCCCCACAAAGTCTCAGTTCAACAAACACCAAAAACGTTCAAACACAACAACTGAAGTACGTATCACAGAACAACTTGATGAACAATTTGGATTTAAATATTAACATCCTCATGGTTATTTAAGAGTGCCAACACACAACCTCCTGTAGTTCAAGAGTCCCCCTCCTTGGATCACGACAGCACAAAACACAACAAATGAGCCGCAGTATATCATCTTATCAAACAGTAAGAGACACCTGGTGGCACAACCAGGTACTACAGCCAATCTACAATATGTTTTCTGACATGCATGTTCCTTGTCCTCCGTCATATCAGTCAATATATTTTATAATCGATTACGGATTAATCATCATCCTGAATACACATGAAGTGACAACCTCTGGGGCGAAAATGAAGCTAATGTGAAAGTGTCCAAAACTGCAGTTCCTCAAATGTCCACTTGAGGCTGCCTCTAAAAGTGAGTTAACCCCCATAGACCTCCATGTTAAAATATCCAACTTTACAGCAGAAATAAACATGTTTACAGCCTGGTACAAAAACCAGTTTTAGTCTCTATAGGTAATTTTTCCATTCATGACAAGTGTACAGCAATAATAACACCTGTACTCCATACTTGATGCACTTTATTCTGATCGCAACAGGTAAAATATTCATCTAATTCAAAATGTTGTTGCCTTTTTTAACATGTGCAAAGTAAAGTTCCTTGCATCTGCACTAGTTACCTGTGACTCTTTGAAGTGATTGGAAGATATTACCGCTTGTATTTAAAAGGTACAACTCGGTATGACTGTTAAAACTGCATAAGAAGGATCACCTGATTGAAATTCTTTGGCTTTAGCGATTTGAAGCCTGCAGCTGTGAAACTTCAAACTCAGTATCCTCATAAATCTCTTCCCTAAAAATCATTTTCAATAAATATTTTCTGAAATGATGGTTTGTGCAACTGTCCTCAGTGGTTTTATCCCAACTTTTATCACTTCTACTCTACAATACTTTACAACCACACTGAGAGGTGCAATACAAATAAAGCAATCATTGCAAGCTATCATGAGTGGCTCAAGCTCCAAAAACATTGGATCCTACACTTCCAATGATGCAACATATTTTGCACAACCACTACAGCCTACATGGTCAAGGACCCAGATAAGGGCAGCCAAAGGCATTTTTTTAGTGCTTTGACAGCTTCTCTACTTGCACACAACTAAAAATTCAGCAAAACAGTGAAGATGAATGCGTTGCAAAGCTAACCCTATTGGAGATTTGTGCTAATTTAGAGTTTTTATTAAGCAAAATATCAGTTGTTCTCACGTTTTTTCAGCTCTCATCTTGACCTGCTGGTAGAGACACAGACTTCTTGTATTTCTAAATTCTCTCAAGTGTCTCTGATCCAAAGAACCATAAGGTTGTTCAGTTTGGCCTCACAGTTGTGAAGCTGCTCCTGACTGAATTTTATTGATGCTTTTCAGGTGGAAATCATAAAAAAATAGCTGTAGGTGTCAGGGGTTAATCATTCTCCCACGCTTTTTTTATACCTGAGGTTTGCACAATCAGTAGTAACACTTAGAGAATCTATTCTGAAAATGCCTTTTATTATTGTCAGCCCAAAATTGTATTTCTCCAGTTCCACTGAGCTTTATTTGCTTATTTTACTGTTATATTTTTACTGGACTTTGATTTAATGGATATTCGTTGGATTGTGGTTGGATACTTCTTCCTTTGTAAGACTAGTTTGAAAGATACTATATCAATAATGAGATAAAATGAGATAAAACATTCCTCGTCTTGAAGTTTGTTTCATCATTGTTATCATTGTGATACAATGTCTTTTAAAGTCATTGGATTTATTCAGTTGACAAACTTTCAAATGTAAAATCCATCCATCAATCTATTCTCTGTAAACTAATAGATAATAGTTTATAGATAATAGATGGATGGGTGCTTAATCCTTCGTAGGGCCGTGGGGGAGCTGGAGCCTATCCCAGGAAACTCAGGATGAAGGCAGGGGACACCCTGGACAGGTCGCCAGCCTATCACAAGGCTACACACATAGACAGACAACCAAGCACACTCTCATTCACACCTACGGGCAATTTAGAATCATCAGTTAACCTCAGCATGTTTTTAGACCGTGCTTTTGGGCTGTCGCAGGAAGTCTGAGAACCAAATGAAAACCCACGCTGCACAGGGAAAACATGCAAACTCCACAGGGAAAGACTCCAGGCGTCCTAACCAGGACACGAACCGGGGATCTTCTAGCTGTGAGGCAACTGTGCTAACAACCTCAACGTAACCAACCTTAATCATGAAAATAAAGCAATTCCAAGTTAAGATAATCCTGATAATATTACTAAATTGTTTTTTGTTGTTGCTGTTGATTTTTTCCACCAGAGCTCAAAAAGAAATGATGCAGCTATTTTTACAAGCTGAATAGTTTTCCTCAAATCAAGCAAAACTGATAAAGTGTCCCTTCAACGCTCTGAACCTCAAAACCTATATTTTTAATTGCCAAAATTACATTGGTTATTAAAACAAGAAACTGAAAAAAAATTTTAAATGTTCAGATTTGAAACTGTAACTTTTGGCATGGTTGCGAAAAACATCAAATCAAAGCTAAAAATCAAGACATTTAATTAAAATCACAGTATTATTGATGTCTTCATTTTTTTCAATGCAAAATTACAGTTACAGAATCCATGACTGACTAACGCTGGAACCAATGGCCACGTTACAAAAATTCAGGGACTTCTTGGCTGAACTGCAGGCTGTGTTTACAGGAGAAAGGTATTCAAACAAACTAAAAATGTAAGTTGCAAAATATAATATGTAGAGCCATTATTTCTTTCCAGTGTTAGTAACACCTGTGGGCACTTGGAAATATGTTGTAGATGTTTTTTCAATTTTTTTTAAAATGAATAATCAAAGAAATTCAACATTTTTTTATGACTTCTGGCATTAAAACAGTCATACTGCATATTCTCTCCTTCTTCATGGTTGTTCTATTTCCATAGCTGTGCAAGACTTTATATTGCAGTGAAAAATGAACCCACAGTGAGGAAAAATGTGACAGGGACAAAAAAAAAGAAACTGCTTGGAAAGTGACAGCAAAGGATGAACAAAATGTATTCTAATGCAACATAAAAGCCAGTCTTTGTGAGACAGGGAAAGCCTAATAATGCAAAATATCAATAAAATGTGATTTCCTTTTTGAAAGTGTTGAGTGAATGTATGGGTTCTACATAGAGGAGAGTATTTTAAAGTTCTGATTGAAGGAAGAAGTCCTTTCCACCTGACAGAAACATTCTGTGCTTCTTGCCAGAGAGAACCAGGTGGGCTGATGGTCGGTGGCTCACAGGTGGTAGACACCCAACTGTGAAATGTATTCTGTATTAGACCTTTTTTCCGTTTTTGGCAAGAAAATGGCCAGTTTTTGCAAAATAGTGTGAAAAACAAATTTCCAAGTGGAAGGGTACACGAGAATGTAGCCGGGAGTCAAAGTCAGAGTGGGAGGTGTCGGCAGCCGATGTGACTTTTCTACTTTAACCACAGAAGATGTTTCTATCGCAGGCGCTCTGTACCACAATGAAGTTGAGCTTTGGTTCTCAGAAAGCGTTAATTAGGCCGACAGCAGAAGGTTTAAACGCGTCTTCCAGCACGAGCGACTATTAGAGTAATCAGCTTCCACTGCATCTCAATCTGCCTGTTCCCCCCCCACAGTCACATCATTTCTGATTAGAGGGATGTGTTGCTTTTTTCCTCCGCAAACAAGCGACAGAAATTAGTTGGAGTTTGTCATTTTCATCTTCACATTATTCCCTCTGTCTCTGCGCTCTGGTGTCAGCAGGAGGACACAGCTCCAACCGCAGGCAGACTCGCGTGTCGGAGCGAATCTTCTCGACGCGGACGCAACAGGACGCCTGATTAACACCAGGCTCCTATCTTTTACTCTTAATTACGCTATTTTTCCCCCCCCCTCAGCTCCTGCACTGTTTTTTGTCTCCAGCTCTTTTGGCGTGGTGCGACGGGTGACACGAGGAGGAGGGGAAGGTAAAGAAGTGCTGATATCCTGCAGGTGCTGCGAGCGAGAGGCACTAAAAGCATCAAAAGTGAGCTGGGCGTAATTAAAATTGCAATATGTTGTCCATTCAGGGACATTATGCTATCCATCAAGCACTTGATCCATCGGCTCAGCTCGACACAAACCTGCTTGCTGATGGCTCAGGGCCTGCTTACATTGACATCTGCTCTGACAATGCTGGGTTGGCAGTGTGATGCCGATGCTCCATCCATTACCGTTCTGCTTTCCACCTGGATGATCGACCGTGTTTGGGGAATCATCTGAGGCCAGACAGTTGTTTTTTTTTATTATATATAATAGTGAAGAAACTTTGCTTTTTTTCTGTCCTCTGATTACAAACCGTTTGCTTGTCATGGCTCTGTCACTTTTTTACGTTCTGTGCTGCTCATAAATCTGACTTTCTGCGCTCAGGAGAAACTTTGTGCATTCAGAGATGCAGCCAACTCATTGCAGCGATGTGTCAACGCTGCTGAAATATCTGCTGCTCCTAATGCACGGATCCATCAAGAGAGGAGGCCTGTGCATGACTGAAATTATCACAGTGCAGACGTCTCAGTTGATTTTACAGCTTCTTGGTTTGTATAAAAAAATAGAGGATTCCTGAAGTTTTATTTCTACAATATAACATTTAAGACGTGCTCACCCTGCGTAATTACTTTCTCACTATATTCTTACTTTGCTGCATCGTAAAACGACCTTCATTATATAACTTGGCACTTAAATAATTAAACATGAGATGTAATTACAACAAACACTAAAGCTCAGAACTAAGTCGCACATTATTTAAAGAAATTAGAAAACACATTGTGCAGTTTGCAGTTTCGCAATAAACAAATCTTAATGTTTTGTACAGCCTGAAATAAAAGAAACAGGGGAATTAAATGTTACTGTGATGAAACTGTAAAGTCTATTTTTTAAATCGATAGTTAGCCAAGTTTCATTTAGAGCTGTAGTGAACATGGGAAAATTGATTGCAGGAGGAAAAATCTGCACGTCATCTGTAGATGAACTAAATGTGCCGCAGAGCACTGAGTGACTATTTGCAATCTTATTAGCATAAATGAATTTTAAATCAACATAAAAAGCTAATATTAGCAGCATATTAAATCATTACAACCTGGTTAATTTCTACTGAAATGATAAGGGCAGACTGGGAGCAGAGCAGCCGCACAGACTCATATGATTTTTGAAAATATATCAACTGGTGATTCAGCACAAAAACTATTGAGGAATAAAACACGGACAAGTCAGCTGCTGTTTTAAATGATCTGACATGTTGGTTTTTGAGCTGTGACACATCACATCTGCAACGTTTACACTTGAGTTTTTGAACAAAATGCAAAAACACCGGCGATCTCTTTCACATTGTGTCCGTTAGTTTGGAGTCGAGTAAATGTTCAGTAAACTAAACAGTCTGCTATATGTAGACAATACAGATAAACATAACATCTCCCCTGTGAAATCCACTTTCCTGTGGCTCGGTCCCATCTCACAAGTTGGTACTAGGTCTCTATGTGTAATGGCACTGGATTAAGAGTTAAACAGAAACATCAGCACTACAGACTGTTAATGAAAGATGGATGTAGCCACCAGGACATCACCCAGTGGTTTGTGCACGACCGTTTTTAATCCTTGAGTTTAGAATTTGGCTGTTGCTATCATTGCTATCGTGGTTTTGTGATGAGTAAGAGGTGGATCTGACTCGAGGATACTATGCACACCCAAAGAATTGCAACTTCTCAATCACAAGGCACCCAAACCCTAAAACATACTCATGTTCATCGTCCGTTTTCCTTTAAATGGGACCATAATTTATTAAATAAATGCCACACTGAATTGAAGGAGACTTGAAACTCGCAATTGAGGTCACAAACCAGTAAGGGAAAATGTTTCCTGAGGAAACAAATTAAGTTGGAAGTTTGCTTCTATGCAATCTTACTTCTTTTTTGCAACCAAGAGGAGCCGTCCCCTGCTAGCTGTTAGTAAGAATGCAGGTCTCGACACAACAAAGCAAAAATGCTGACACTCATCATGCATTAAAATTCTCTCCTCTTAATTTCCTCCATCCATTTATAAGTAATACATATATAAGTAAAGCTTAGCATGTAGTTACACTAGCAATGCTAATGTGAATTTAATATGGAAAACTCTTCATATCTTTGGCTGTCAAGCTGAGTGGAGGATTTATTTATTTATTACCAAAATCCATTGCTGTTAGCCTGTAGTTTAAACTGTACTGTAACCAATATCTACATCTTTAAAATACATTTTCTACATTTATGTTTTTTTTAAACAAAACACTACATGTCTGCATGCTGAAAGTAGCACTAAATGCTAAGTACAGCTGAAACTGATGGGAGCTCCTTAAAACTAAATAGACAAATGATAATTTTCAATAACAATAGATAACAAAGTAAAGCTATCCCCAAAATTATTACAATCACAGGCGACAATATGTGTAGTGAATTTTACAGCAGTCCAGTCAAATATTTCAGTGGGGATCAAAGTGGTTAATTAATAGACTCTGCTGTTAATACAGCCATGCAGCTAGTGTGAACACATTTATATTCAAGATCACATTCCATAAGAACTCTGGGAAATTGAATGAGGTAAAGAGGATTTCTGTAACTAATGGAAACATGGCACGTGTTCTATCAGTTAGGAGTGAAAACCATTAATTGGCAGCTTATGCAGATCCCTGCTGTAGTGTTCTGTTCCTTTCCTCAACTCGTACTTTTTGTCTCCCAAGAAAAAAAAATCACTGACATGGAAAAGAGAAACATTTTTTAGTTGAGGAAACAGCTCAGTCCATTTCTTAGAAACGAACCCATCAAACTGCATCGTTCCACAGAAAGCACAAACTGTCACTATGGTGAAGATCCAGAGAGATGCTGCTGCTCCCCGGTTCCTCTGACAGGCCCCGAGACTGGAGCTCCAGAAAGCCTCAACACATCATCCGGTGCCATCGCGGGTCACGGACGCGGAGCATCACAACAACAGTAGCCAAGCAAATCAAACAGCCGGAGCCATGTGTTGCGTGGTCTGATTCATTCTGACATGCCTGGTTTAGACTCCACAGTCTGCAGGTCCACAAATAAACACTTAGAGATGCTACAGGTTTACTCAGACTGATCACATCTACTTATTCCACTCACTGAAGCAGCTTCCGAGAGGGGTGCTACAGGTGTGGTCCCTTTAAAATGGTGCAGAAACATACTCTAAACACTCAGTGTTAGATGAGAAGATTGATATCACTCATGCCTGCTGGTAAATATGAAGCCGTTGCCTGTAGGTCCTTTAATTCCTCCACAAACAACATGCAGAATTGACAAATTGGCGTTATGCGGATTAAACAAACAAGCTATAATGTAATTAGAGAGCTTTGGAGGTGCTGTAAGGAGGCTTTTATTATCTTTGGATAGAGCCAGTTAGGCTAACTGATTAGGTAGCCAGCTGCTGGCGGGAGCTCCATAATTTAGATGCATAACAGTGGCGTCAGTTATCTCGTGCAACTCACCAAAAAGAGAATGTTCCTAAGTGAAAAGCACACTTAAGAAACAGCCTTGGATAGGAGTAGCAATCTCAGTAAGCAGCATTACTTAAGTGACGTATCGATGCATAGGCAGTGTAGAGGAAGGTCAAAATATCTCAGGTATCTCTGCAGGCAGTAAACTCAACCTCCTAAATATTAGCGGATAGGACACATTCTCAGTGTGGTCACTCACAGCGAACACACCCTTTATTATACATAACTTTAAGCCTTAATACAATTTAAACTTCTGATGTCCTGATCTTAAGATAGAAAGAGACCAGAAAATATTCATATTTAAGAAGCTGGAATCAGAGAATTTAGATTTTATTTTTGTTAAGACACTACTCGAACCGATTGCAACAGGTGCTGATTGATCTAACAGTTGACAACTAATGGATTAATTGTTGCAGCTCTATTCATAGTCATGTATTGTGTATGCAAAATCTGTACAGCAACCACAGTTGTCAAATAAATATAACCCTGCACAAAGCTGAATACTTTTCTCTGACATAAAGCAGCATCAAATGGAAACACTAAAACTGCGGATGTCAAGGCCAGTCAATGCGATTTTTAACTGACTGGTATCGGCATGAACCTAATCCTGATGCTTTACTTACATCTGCCGTCATGCAGGAGTCATGAATTTAAAAATATTCTTAATAGCTTTACTAATTTGTATTATAAACTGGGTAACAAAGGCACATTGAGGCACTGATTTGTTTTTTTCCAAGGAACAGACACAACAAAGGCTGCAAAGGCAACTAATATAATGCCACTGCTATAAAGGCATATAGGAAGTCATTAAGTGTCACAGAAGACTTTGTCATGGTGCATTCATACTGGCCCCCACAAGACTTGCCAACACAGAACTGACCACCTCATACGGTCACTACAGTATTAAATAAAAAGAGGTACTACAGCTAATCTACACTACTTGAAATGTGCGTTATCTAAGAAAATAAATAAAATTATAAAATAAGTTGGAGCAAATTGGAGGCAAAACCAAATTAACAAGGACATCCCTCATTTAAAAGAGTAGGTTATATTAAAATTCATCTCCTGTACAGTTGTCATGAACATGGGAATTAGCTATGGGGATTGAGTCCAAGGAGATTGGCTCACTGTCAGAGGCCGCCTCAAGTGGACATCTAAAGAACTGCAGTTTTACACTGAGGCTTCATTTTTTGGCTTCATGGAAATTTGAGACTCTTACTCGAGTCTATATGTCTACTTATAGACTCAACGACGGACAAGATTCTGTTCTGAATTTTTGATAAAATATATATAGATGACTTTACTTTGTGTTCTCTGAATCTCATATCCAGCTCTTTAAATACATCCGGGGTTCAGTTGGTATACTGTATAACTGCATCATGGGTCGAGACTAACTTTATGTGCAGAAGAACGTTGAGAAAACTGATCTCCATGTGCGTTTACAATAACAAACGGCTGGTAGAAGAACTTGAGGCAGGCTCCGTTTTAAACTTTACTGAAATCTGCTTCAACTTGAGGGAAACCCAGTAATTGCAGGTCAATATGAGGCAGTGAACTCTACATCAGGTCCTTGCTGCACTCTGGGAGTTTCACCGTAGCTGCTGCAACATGTCGGCATGTTTTTTACATAAGGACCAGATACCACAGGTGTTTGATATTGGTGTCTGATGCAAGGTTGTTGAAATAACTGAAACTTGTACTGCTATTACAAATAATGGACATAATGTTTGCTTTAAAAAAACACCTGAGTTTATGAGACAGTTGATTGATTTTGGTGTACTGTTGACTAAATATAATGATAAAAAAGAACCACTTGACCTCTTAAAATTATTCATCAACTATGAAACTATTAAGCTCTGAGCAAAATCGTGCTTCTTCACAAGACATCTGATTCATTTTTTAACGTTGAACAATCAATTAGCCTCGACGAACTTTAAAGGACTTGTTTTTTTTCACACTCCGTGAAAAAGAACTGTTTTTTTTAATCATGCATGACATTGCTTGAATGATTCAGTCCTCACATGGGAGCATAAAAAAGACGTTGAAACAGCCTTTACTTATCAGGCCAAGCTTCAGTGCAGCTGTGAGAGACTTTCCGTAAACCAATTAGAGGAAGAAAAGGTCATACAGTAGCCTTGGAGAAAAAAAAGATAAAAGCCTGATTGGATTGGTTCATGCTCTAATTTTGACCATCACATTTTTCACTTAGTTATTCAATTGAGCATAGAAGTGGAGAGAGGGTGAGCCTACATGCTCATTTCACTCTGTCTCCAAATGCTGCTGATAAAATGAGCAAACTTATCAAAATAGATTGCAAGCGTCGCGATTGCTGTGCTCATGTGATGCAGAATGTTCCCAAAAGATGGAAATTGATCACAATCTATAATGAAGTTTTGTAAGAATAACAACAACATGAGACATGAGTTGCTTATCACAAGAAACAAGGGAGAAAAGGAGTCGGATGCACACAGAGGAGTCAGGGCAGTAATGTAAAAGTGGTGCTTTATGAGGAGTCAAATGTTCCTGTATGTGCAGCACCAACTTCACACCTGAGAATATCTAACAAAGCCGAGTGACTCCAGCATTATCTAGGTTACTGATCGTGTGCTCGAGTTTATCTGCATAATACACTTCTTTCAATTAGCTCAAACACTCTGTGCCTGTAATAAAGTTAGTGAAGCAGTTTAGATTTACAGCTGAGCAGCTCTTCGCAGAGACATGAGCATTTGTTTTGCAAGGCCGCAGAATCACCAGCGAGCTGTCACTTCAATTAATTAGAATTAATTAACGACTGGTGACAGTGAGTGTTGGCTTCCAGTAGAGTTTACAATGTGCATGTAGACTCATGTGAGCTCCCAGTGCTTAGTGCAGCATGGGCAGTGGATTTGTTGTCGGTACTGCACAGAATCTGCACAGAAAGTAAAAAATTATTTTAGAAAAGTAGAGAAAACCAGTTTTTCACATGATGCACCACTAGAAGATAAATCCAAAATAGTTTTTTGCTTTGGCTGACGTCCAGATCTGGCTTTCAATTTGAATTTATTTTTTATTTAATAGAGACAATGCAATGAACACGTTTTCAGTACAAGACATGAACCTGATGTATTGCATATAGAGTTTTAGCTACAGCTAATTCTCAACACTCCTGTCCCTAGTTGGGCTTTTAAACAAATAAAACACACAAGACCACAATCCCTTAAAAACACAATATACAAGCAACCTGCACGAGAACAAACACAACCCAGCTTACAGAACCAAGTTCAGAATCATCACAGATCTATATAACAATAACCAGAAGGGAAAGAAAAAGAAAAGTCTTCCAAACCAATCCAAATTAACTACTGAAGCAACTCTATATAACATGGAAAAGGAGAAAGAGAAAAAAAAATCTTCCAAACCAATCTAAAGTAACTACTTAAACAAACTATACAACAATAAGAAGAAAGAAACGGACTCTGTCATACACAGCTTTGTGTTGCTAATGTAAATGGTCAATCGCATTAGTTGTACAGCCTCAGATCTGTTTTTGATCAACATCATTCTTTCTGTAGGCAAAATATTTTTTCTTCTGCAACCACAACCTCTTTTTCAGTGTTTCCCTCCAGTTTCTCGCTCATTTTGTTGTCCACGTGTGGTGCCTGCGGGTCGACAAACTCTAGGTCTTCTAAATAAAGTTAAAATCTCAGCCTATTCCCGTAGTTTAGTCATGGAAAACAAGAAACACACAAGTTTTCTTTTATATCAAGCGGCAAAAAAAGCTGTAGCATGATGCGTTTAAAATAATCTGCTTCATACTTCACACTCCATGTAAAGAGACTATTGTGCAAAATGTCAAATGTTGAGGCTGACATGACACAATGTGCAGCTATAAGCACAGCCAGCATGTGGTAAACTAGCTAAAGCAGTTTCTCTTTAAAGTTAACCTTTATTATTCCCTTAATGGAGATATTCACTCAGTACAGCAGCACCAAAGACATAAGCAGAATGTGAAAATGTGATGTGAAAGACTGTGAACACATAGAGTTATGATAGGTACCATAATTACACCAGTAACTGTGAGACACAAACTGTGTGCAGAATTGCACTGAAATATATATACATATAAATGAACAAATAAAACACGCAAGAAAAGTAGAAACAATATATATATATATATATATATATATATATATATATATTAGATAAATGTAATTATACACATGAATTAGAACTGGATAGCTGGATAGTATGAATCTAATAAATTATGTTGCACAGCACAACTGAATAATGTGCTTCTCCAACTTCCTGTCACACAGCCCGGTCTCTCTAAAATCCACTGCAAAAGTCCACATTTTTCAGCATACTTAAGGCAAGTTCCAGAAAAAAAAATGGGGGAAGGAGGTGTTTCACTGAGGTTTCCTTAAGACGAAATGGAGTGCTACTCCTAAATTAAATTTTATTTTGCATGTCTTAATCCGGGGCTGCACAGTGGCTCGGTGGTTAGCAGCGTCGCCTCACAGCTAGAAGATCCCCGGTTCGCGTCCCGGTGAGGACGCCTGGGATCTTTCTGTGTGGAGTTTGCATGTTCTCCCTGTGCATGCGTGGGTTCTCACCGGGTACTCCGGCTTCCTCCCACAGTCCAAAAACATGCTGAGGTTAACTGATTATTCGAAATTGTCCGTAGGTGTGAGTGAGAGTGTGTTTGTTTGTCTCTATACGTAGCCCTGTGATAGGCTGGCGACCTGTCCAGGATGTCCACTGCCTTCGCCCTGAGTCGACTGGGATAGGCTCCAGTCCCCCTGTGACCCTACAGAGGATCAAGCGGTGTACAGATAATGGATGGATGTCTTAATCCCCTGGTTGTTGGGTGTCTAAGATCTTGTCCACACAAAGCCGGGTTTTTGTAAAACGGAACATCCTGCCGCCTCCGTCTAAAAAAAAAACTGACCTATAGACCATGTCATTTTTAGAAAAAAATTCATCCACACCTAACCACATAAGTGCGTTTTTAAGCACATTACATACTGTTTCCAAATGTAAACGCAGGTCGCATATGTTACGTAAGAACATATTTTGTTGCAGGCAGTGACGTTTCGAAATGCAAAACTCTGGTTATTGATGTCCACATGCAGACGCATAAACGGAGAATTCGCAAATCTCCACTTTGGTCGGAAGTTTTTAAAAGAATAATTTTTAATGTCGTAAATCTGCATTTTCATATGGATGACAGGCTAAATCATAGAAAAATATCTTCGTTTTGTGAGATACCCGGCTATGTGTGGACAAGGCCTAAGTCTCATCAACACGGAAGGCAAAATCCAAGGTTTTCCAGCAGAACACCACATAGTACCAATATGACCAATGTTATTCACTTCACCTGTCAGTGCTCATGATGTTGTGGTTTACTGGTGTGCTTTATAGCAACCAAAATCTGAGGACAAATGCAGCAGGTTTGCAGTTATACCCTGCTGTTAGCTTTTATTGCTAGTTTAAGCTAACAGACTCCCAGCGTTATCTCTGTAGTCAACACACGGATTCATATCCAACTCTCAGCGAGAGAGCAAATACATGTATTTTCCAAAATTGCACTAATTGAATGATGTTGAAAATCGGACAGCATGCGGAGTGTATTTGCCAAATTATATTCAGAAAATCAGTCAACAACAAAATCCATAAGCAAACATGCACAAAATCTATTTTCCAAATATGAACAAAACAAGCCCCCTTTATTTTTCTATCAACAAACTGAGTATGAGGGTGTATGAGGAGAATTAAGATGGGTTTTTGTTGTGCTTTTTAATTCTATGAGCTGTTTCGTCTCATCAATAGCACTTCTTGGTCTCTACATAGAAAAAAAGGTGATTTTCAGCATATTCTTTAAATGCTGTATCCTTTTCATGCAGGTAACAATCAGTAAACTGCGCAGTCCTCCTACCTGAAGAGTTATCTTTGTTCGCAACGTGAAAAGCTCCAGCATCACTCTGCACCTCCCGTTGTTGTGGGAGCATAATCCACTTTGTTACCTTGAATGCAAGCGAGAAAATAAAGGATCTTTT
>CM045447.1:26446740-26629204 GCA_024666655.1 Dascyllus trimaculatus | reverse complement strand
AAGAACGTCTCAATTCTCAAAAGTAACTTTCTCTCACTTATATCGCCTTTATAATCTTTAAATAGACCTTGCTAAAGCAAACTAGCTACCTACGACACTCATTGCTAATAGAGTGTACAAAAGAGAAGACCCAACTTAAAGTGAGTATTGCCAAATTGTGCAAGGTAATTAATAATACGCAGGATCTTTTAAATCGTATCGTTAAAGCTCTAAAAGTGGAAATAACTACAGAAACATCTTCAAACTGCCATATTCTCAATGAAATTCGGCATTAGCATTCTCTCTCCGCGGCGTTAGCGTCTATCTTGAAATGTTTAATTCGTACTTACCAGATCGCCGCCTCCCATCTTGATAAATTCCTATTTTCAGCCCAACAAGAAATGAAAAAGAATAAATCTGACCGTTAAATATAAATTGTGGAACAACGACAGTTCACAGCTAGCGAGAAAATGGAGCCACCGAGGCCCGTGTGTGACGCGTTTTGTGTACTTCCTGTTTTAGGTACAGCTCACGGTGCATTCAGGGCCCATGGTAAGCTCCGACATTGTAGCTCTACATGTACTTTCAGTGGGTTTTAGTCGGAAATAATTTGATAAGAAAATACTTTTGTTCCTATTTATTATGTTGTTGTATAAACGATGTCACGTATAACGTATTTTGCCAACTAATGTTGACATTGCTGCTATGCTTTCTGCCTGTGAAACCCCCGATGTTGTTATTTCTAACAGCGCGTCAGTACAGAATCTTGTCACTGAACGCAACAGTCCGTAGCTTATGATCTCTTAAAATAAAAGCAATTTCTGAACTAAAATTGCACCTGAAACTGAAGATGGCAAATTAATTTGGATTATCATTAATGAAAAGCTAGAATAATAATAATAATTTGTTTTTCATTTTCAAACCCATTTGGCTTCTCAACTGCTGCTACTATTGCATTAAAACAATACCAATCACACAGTAACATCCACAGTGTAATTTCTGAATAATTTGGAGACTTCAAAAACATCATCATAATAATATTTTTTGTAATCTGCAACTTCATCTGCAAAGTGAGGGCAAATTAAACTGCACACTCTACTTGCAAATCTGCCTTCTATAAATAAACGTTAGACACGGACACAGCATATACACATATTTTTATTTAATAAAGAACAATAATAGATTAAATACAAGTTATTACACCATGATATTTAACTTATTAAACGTTTTTGAACTTATTTTATTACAGTCTCCACAACTAAGACATTTTACTACAACAACCAGTTTAAAAAGTTCTCCATAAAAGGAAATATCATAAGCCTATCTAGAAGAACATCAAAAATAATAATAATAATAATAGTCAATACACAATAATTGACCACTGTTTAAGCACTGTCTTCCATTTCTTATTGTCTATACATAAATACAGCAATCATGAGCTGGCAGTAACGCGAGCTCCCTAATATATAGAAATCTGCCTAATGTCTGTGATGGTTTACATACATCCTAATATCGTTTTAAACTGTAAAGCTGCTTGCTACAGAACTATTGATCATACAGTATCGATTATGAAAGTTCACTATCCAAAACACGTAACCTAAAGAACTTATGCTGCTGCTTGTGTTGTTCGGTTGCATTTTATTTAATTTCCTTGACTGCTGACACAGTCTTTCTCTGGTGCTCATATTTCAACAGTGTTTTGTTAAATTATTTGTCAGCAAACACATAAAAACTGCAGCTCAGACGCACCGACAGCTGTTAATAAAATGTGATGAGAGATGAGCACTTCACACATTCTTTGTTGATAATTGGGACTATAGCTTGATCCAACATGCAAATGGTTAGGGGGCTGATGGTATTTGGTAAGGTCGCTTAATGAGGTCAACCTGGATAGAACAAGTAGTACAACCTTCTGCTTTCACAACGGCCTAAACATTTTGAGCTATTTTGAGATTGTCTTTTGCACATTTTTGACATGAATATCGTGTTCCGTCATCATTAGCTGGCTCTGTTCAGGCTTTTCTTTCATTGTTGTCCTCTTGGGGGCAGCAGAGCAATCTGTAAACATGACATTTACATGTTATGATTGTATTTCCACCTTTATGGTTAATGTGTTAACCATAAAGAAGCGTAATTACATGTTCAGCAGCCTCATTAGCGATTTTTTTGAAGTCCTCCTTTTAGATCTGTTTCAGTCTACACCAACTTCTTGAGGAAATATTAGGTAGTACATTTGCTGCTAAACTGACCAGCCACAACATTAAAACCACTACACCTGTTCTGCCCAATATTTTGCCACCAGAACAGCTCTGACTAGTCAGACATTGGATCCTTTGGGTCCTGTTGGTTGCAGAGTGGGGCTTCTGTGGATACTTTTGGAGGCTGGTCAACACCTTGGGATTTTGGTCGTGTTCCTCAAGCCATTCCTGAGCAGTTTTTGCATTGCGGCGGGTTGCACTGTCCTGCTGGAGGAGGCTGCTACCATCAATGCTTAGCAATGCAACAATGTTTAGGTGGGTGGTAAATGTCAAAGTAGCATCCACACAAATGCAGGACCCACAGTTTCCCAGCAGAACATTGCAATGTATTAAGATGATTAGTGTTGTCAGTGTTTTTTAATTAAAGACTTATCAGTTGGTCGATTATCAGCCAATATTGGCCTATTACAGATATATCAGTGTTGCCATATCTACATATACATATATATATGTGTGTGTGTGTGTGTACACCATATATGAAATGGTGTCATCACATGGTTTGTCCAGCAACAGCTCCAACTTTAGTGTTTACATCACTCTCAGCACTGTGTGCAGCACATGCAGCAGAGCATGTATTACAGCTGAGCAGATGATGATGCAGAGTCAAGTGATGTCTTCATGGTAAGCTGCTAAGTAGTTTGTGAGAAATACTGCTGGAAAATTAATGACCCAACCCCATGACTGAATATCAGGCAGCATGTCAGAAATTTTTACACTCTAAGAAATGTTATTGGTGTCAGCCCCAAAAATTCAGTATGGGTCAGGCTCTTGTTTTAATGTTGTGGCTGATCTGTGTAAATGCCAGTTGCTAGCTTCGCCTGTCTTGTGTCTAATGCAGGCTAATAAGCCCAAAGTGGGTTTTATCAGATGGTTTTTGCTGGAAAGAGCTGCCTGCAGCTGGAAACATGGTCAATGGGAGCTGAGAGGATCAGAAAACCCAAAACAATGAGCGAAAAGATGCTAAAACATGAAGCACAGTTGAGTGGAATAGCAGAGCTGAGTGATAAACCTCCACATAACATGTCTTTCACAGCACATAGTGATCCATTGTTACTATAAAAATATTAAGTGCAGCTTTTAATCTTGGGGCTGCGCTGGGCTCTGGATTAATCTGCCTAATGAAGGGTAGCTTCGTGCCAGAGGTTTTGTTCAATGGCAGCAGCTTGTAGCGCTGACAGGGTGGATAATGTGGATAAAGTGTGTTTATTTTGTTGCCAGCTGTGGCTGCTGTCATCAGCGTGTCCTGACAGAACCCTGGATTCATTTAACCCGGTGGCATTTTCTGTCCATGTCCGACTTCATCTTCTCACCTGACAGGAATTTTCACTGTTGAGGTTCAGTTTTTTTATGGTTATTTGTGAGTTTTTCATTTCACTGTAGTGGTTCTTTGCTTTGTGGTGTTTCATGTTGAACACCTGTTCACATTCTCCTACTGTGAGACAAGTGGTGACAGAAGCACACAATTTTTGGTAAATACTAGCATTTATAGTGCATGGATCTCCCATTTCCCTATTATATTATATTATATTATATTATATTATATTATATTATATTATATTATATTATATTATATTATATTATATTATATTATATTATATTATATTATATTATTATTTTGGCGCTCATATAGCACACCATTTTAATTGACGTTGCTCATCCAAATGGTTACTAACCTTTTGTTATTATCTTCCAGTACAGTAGGCTGCACACATGTGGTGACAGTCTTAAACATAAAAAAAAACATCACTGCCTCCTTTCCTTGAAATAGTTCACTTAAACCGCTGTTCTCTTCCGCACATTTGATACATTTTATTGTAAACAAGTCAACAAGCCACCTTCTGATGAACTCATCCAGCCTCTTGGTCTTCTGGTAGTTGTAGCTCTAGCAGCAATGGAGGTCCAGCAACAACCTGTTGCCTCCTTCGCCATCTTTTCACTTTTCAGAGGAAACTTTTCTGCACAGAATTCCTGTTTTTCATTTTGCTATAACAACACTGAGTTGACCCAGTTGGTAAATTCACAGGACCATAGATGAATATTTGTTCCATCCAGCTTTCATCTGTAAAAGTTTGTCCCAAACTTTCTTCTACTCTCTACTCTTCTATTGTAAAACTAGGACTCCTCTCTGACAGAGAGGATACTAGATGTTGAGCCCTTTGTCTTCTGAAAAGATGAACTTAGCCAGACTGCCCCGTCACGCTGGAGACCGACGGGTCTGTCTCACATTTTAGCTTCAGCGGAGGCTCAGCGCCGTCGGACACATTTGAGGACGACTGCGGAGGTGTTGAAGCATCGAAGCCTTTATCAATTCTGCCATCTCCGTTCACCCTCTCCTCACTGTGTCCTGGTGGCGACTCGTGTGTGCGCATGTGCTTGGCCAGGTGGTCATTGCGCATGAACACTCGGGGGCATAATGCGCAGCTGAATTTCTTAGCACCAGTGTGCGTCTGTAGGTGGCGCTGCAGTTCATCAGAGCGTGTGAACCTCTTCCCGCAGAAGAGCCAGTTGCAGACGAAGGGCCGATCCCCACTGTGCCATCGCAGGTGGGCCTTCAGGTGGGAGGTCTTGGCATAGGCTTTGCCACAGCCAGGGATGTGACAGTTGTGCATGTGCTTCCTCCTGCTGTCGTCGGTGCTCTGGCCCATCTGCTCGGCGTGGACGCAATTCGGGCAGCGGCACACGGCCTGGCCAGCACCTCTGGAAGAGGAGCGGCGCTGGGGTTTGGGGCGAGCCGACACCGAGGTCTCCTGAGGTTCCTCCAAGGAGAACGTTTCCTGCTGCAGCATCTCAGGGGCCAGTGGCTCCATCTTGAAGCCGTCCTGGGGGAAGAGGTGGGACGAGTGCGAGGCCGGAGTGTGCTGAGCCGGAGGCAGCGTGCACAACTGTGGGTCAGAGCCATAAGGCCCTAAAGATGGCTGCAGCCCCATGGAGCTGCCTGGACTCACGGAGGGCAGGCCGACACCTTGACCCGTCTGCAGGTCTATCCAGCTGCCTGGCTGCACATCCCTGTGAAGGTCCCACCAGGAGGGGATGTTCATGTCTTCTGAGTTGCCACTAGGTGGTGCTGTCCTTAACCAGGGCTCGTAGGGGTGGGCCATGAGGGCAGCTGCTGCAGGTAAAGACTGTGGATGAGGTCAGCTGCTCAAAGTGTTGTTCAGCGTCTTCTTG
Source organism: Dascyllus trimaculatus (assembly GCA_024666655.1). Lineage (NCBI taxonomy): Eukaryota > Metazoa > Chordata > Actinopteri > Pomacentridae > Dascyllus > Dascyllus trimaculatus. The sequence continues at coordinate 26,623,799 of CM045447.1, read as the reverse complement.
GTAACACTGAGAGGATTACCACATAGTGGAGTGGTGATGCTTTAAAACACCTGCAGAGAGAAAGAACAAACTGTTACCTCCTAAAATCACTCTTTCTCACTGCACCTTATTGTGTCTTTCAGTTTTTCTGCTTAAAATACTGCAAAGACGGTTCATTTCACAACAACTTTATAACTCCTGGTTTTAGGGCTGATTTAAACAGGCTGTTTTGATCTGTAAAACCAATGAGCTGCCCCTTCAGGAAGAAAACTCTCTCTGTGGCTGTGATTGACAGCACTGACTCGTCAATCACAGGTCCAGAGGGGCAATTGTATAAAAATATTTGCTGTTATTTTTTCCATTTGTACAGTTTTTTACAATATTTCAAAGATTGATACCTTTGCTCACAAGTTTTTAACGTAATTATTTTTCACAGTGCGTCTTAACTTTTATTTTATACCACCAGGTTCATAACAACCACAAATATGTCTGTGTAGATTGTCAGTCAACCAGGTCATGGCTGAAAGCTCTTCTTAAAAGTTTCAAGAACCTAAAAGAGAAGTCCAGTTGCTTTTTACTGAAGCTCCTGGAACAACTACATACACAAAAAATATCATTTTCACCATAAAGGACCTTAAGTCCAGATTCTTCACGACTGTTTTTTAAGGCTTTGAAATTACTCAAATTGTGTTGATCTAATGTTCCTGAACTTCAGAGGTTCAGGCCTAAATCCTCCTGTCTACAGCATTTAACTAGCCAACCCAAAGCACGCCTCCCCCGTCACCATGGATACTGTCGTTCTCACGCTGCGTGGCCGTGGAGACAGAAGAGGGGGAGACGGACGTGTCCAGGCACAATCCTGCCACATGCATCCGCTGCCAGGTACTTCCCATGGAGGGCCGTCAAAGAAAACAACATCGTTGGCCTGTGCAGAGGCAGCGGCTGGGGGGAGGTAAAGCCGGCGAGATGGGGGAGGGACGAGAGTGTTGACAGGAGAGCAGTTTGGTAAAGGAAGAAGTTCCAGGGAGGTATGGCTGCGGGCCAAAGTCTATTTGTACGTCTCTGAGGTTTGTCGAGATGAAACCTGGCAGACAGCAGAACCAGTTTTTTATGAATCACACATGATTTACAACAACAGCCCTGCAGGCAAGTTACAAAAAGAGCCCCGTAAAAACGCCCTGCCTCTTACACACCGGCGGCACGAAGCATCAACAGATGCAGACTGACGGCATTCGGGAGCCTGAGAATGGGGAGACCAACAATAACATGGGAACAATTACTTTATGTGTATAATTATGAAGCACACGCTCCGAAACAGCATCCTGTCGCCAGGAATGTGCGCTCGTGCACACCTCGGTGGGAGGAGGGGCTCTGATTTCCAGGTGACACAAAGCTTGTTAAAGTCGGACGAGTCTGTGGAAATTTATGGCATGAAGCTGCAAAACTTCGGCTCCAAACAATCTTGTTGACTTCCAGCCCCCGCGCACACACCCCATCCTCGAACATCTACAATTATCTTTACAGCAGGAAACAGTAAAGCAGCTTTAGAGGCTCCAGATCAGTCGGCGTGATATCTGACAAACCAAAGGTCAGAGTGACAGTGAAGGATCCCCTCTGTGGATCTCAATTTGTTGGGTCAATACAGCCAAACCAAGAGGATTACACTTCCTCCCCAAAGGTTGGGTCAAAGCCACTCAGAGATGCTTTCTAGTCCCAATGAAATCGTAAAGCAATTAGTTTGGAATTCCCTAATGAAAGGTCTGGTGTTAAAGGTCAAGCTGATTTATTTCACCTGGAGCCAGAGATGCTGCTGCTGCTGCTCTGTAATTTTTTTAAGAATGCAGAGACCCGACTCTGCTCTTACTGACAGGACCGTAAACAAAAAAAAAACGAGACGGCAGCATCCCTCCTTCGGTTCGCTAAAGTGCTGGGAGTGCCGCGAGCTCCAGAGGGAAACAGCTGGCGAGGAGGAGGAGGACGGTGCAGAGCAATGACAGAGCTGCTGGTCATAAAACCTGCCCGACCAAGACCCGGCAAGGCCCCCGTTTACAAGTCTGCCATCCAGGAGAGGCCTCAAGAGGCAGAAACAACTCAAACCTGAGATTTTATTAGAATTCGACTACTTTTACAGTAAAAATGCACAAAAATAAGCAGCGGTTTTGCTTCTGTTACACTCTGTGCTTCAGCAGAAAGAACTTCATCTGAGATTTTATTAGAATTTGACAACCTGGTTTCAGATTTGAGCGCAGTTTGGAGCATTTTTTAATCCTTTTATACAAGAGGACACAGAAACTATCAGTCGGTTTCACTTTACTAAGTTTTCAGTCATTATGGGTGACTGTACTTAGTGGGTTTCATGCCGATTTTGACAACTTTCACAGTAAAAATGACCAAAAATGAGCGGCCGTTTTGCTTCTCTTACATACTGCTTCAGCACAAAGAACTGCATCTGAGATCTGATCGAAATTCAACTACTTTTACAGAAAAATGACCACAGAAAGATTGAAGTTTTGCTTTTCCTACACACCATGCTTCGGCAGACAGAATTTCATCTGAGATTTCATTAGGATTTGAAAACTTTTCCAGTAAAAATGCATAAAAATAAGTAGCAGTCTTGCGTCTTTTACAAACCATGCTTCAACAGAAATAACTGCATCTGAGATTTTATTAGAATTCAACTATCTAAAGGAAGATATGAGCACAGTTTGAGGCACTTTCTAATCCTTATATGTGGGAGGACAAAGAAACTTTTACAGAGTTTTCAGAGTCATTATCAGTGACTGTACTTGGAATGAGTTTTGTGCCGATTTTGACAACTTTTACAGTAAAAATGATCAAAAATAAGCTGCAGTTTTGCGTCTTTTACACACTGTACTTCCGCACAAAGAACTGCATCTGGAATTTGATCATAATTCGACCACCATATACAGAAAAATGCACATTAAAAGGTTGCACTTTTGTTTCTTTTGCACACCTTGCTTCAGCAGAAAGAACTCCATCTGAGATTTTATTAGAATTCGACTATGTAATGGAAGATATGAACACAGGTCTGAGTGTTTTTAGTCCTTTTACATGGGAGGACAAAGAAACTATGAATCTGTTTCACTTCACTGAGTTTTCAGAGTCTTTAGAGATGACTATATTTGGAGTTTCATGCCGATTTTGATAACATTTACAGTAAAAATGCACAACAAATTCTGCAGTTTTGCTTCTTTTACACACTGCTTCAGCAGAAAGAACTCTGTCTGAGATTTCATTAGAGTTTAAACACCTGATAGCAGATATAAACACAGTTTGGAGTGTTTTTGAAACGTTTTTACGTGGGGGGAAACGGAAACATTTACTGAATGTCAGAGTCATTATCGGTGACTATACTTGGAGTGGGCTTCATGCCGATTTTGACAACTTTTACAGTAAAAATACACAAAAATAAGCTACAGTTTTGCTTTTTTTACACACCGTGCTGAACGTCTGTAAACCTTTTATGTGGGAGGACACAAATACTGTAGATCAGTTTCAGTTTACTCCATGTTCAGAGCCATTAGCGGTGACTGTACTTACACTGAGTTTAATGCCGATATTGACAAATTTTATTAGAATTCAACTACCTGATAACAGATATGAGCACAGTTTGAAGCGTTTTCTAATTCTTTTATGTGGGAGGAAACAGAAACTTTGAATCTGTTTCACTTTACTGAGTTTTCAGAGTCTTTATAGATGACTGTATTTGGGGTTTAATGCCAATTTTGATGACATTTACAGTAAAAATGCACAAGAGACAGTGCAGTTTTGCTTCTTTTACACACTGTGCTTCAGCAGAAAGAACTCCATCTGAGATTTAATTAGAATTTAAATACCTGATAGCAGATATGAGCGCAGTTTGGAGCGTTTTTTAATCCTTTTTACATGGGAGAAACAAACTTTTACTGCGTTTTCAGTCATTACTGGTGGCATGGAGTGAGCTTCACGGCCGATTTTGTCGACTTTTACAGTAACAAAGCACAAAAAAAATGCAGTTTTGCTTCTTTTACGCACAGTAAGAACCCCATCTGTGATTTTATAAGAATTCAACTACCTGATAAGAGACATTAGCACAGTTTGAACACAGATTTTTACATTTGCTAGTAACTTTCTGTGCAAAACCAATGCTACGTGCAGAGGAATTTGGACAATCTGTATATCCACATATGGAAGAACTTGATTTTTATGTACATTTTTTGGTTTATTTTTATGGTTCTGCTGATATTTCTCAAACTCCCCCACTGTGGGATTAATATAGATTTACCGTAACTCAGAAGTTGACTCAAATCACCAGATCTTTTCGTTTGGGAACCTGATAATTAAACTCCACTGCTCAGCTTCTGGTTTAACGCTGTTACATCAAGCTTGTATCTGCAAAATTCAGCAAACTTTAAAGCCATTTTCCTCCCATCTCCTCCCAGAATAACCCCACTTCCTGCCTCTTGACACTCAAACAGGACTAGTTTAGGTCAAATGGCACGTACAAGCAGAGTGTTTTAACCTGTACGAGCTGGGTGGAGTGGAGCAGTTAGTCAGGGGTCACGTCAGTTGTCACATCTGTCAGAATCGATATTACACGGCGAGAAAATGCTTGGCTGAGGTGTGAAAACAAACGCCGAAAACTGGTGTGACCAGCAAAGTCTGTGGAAAATCCTTTGCCTCAGTTTTAGAACTAGAATTCCATTTGCTCACCTGAGCGAAGGATCAACACAGAAAGCTGAAGACGCAGTGCTGATCTCTGCTAATCTGTTGCTCTGCGCTTTGATTAAGTGCACAGATAGTTTAGATATGGATGACAGCTTTACATCCTCAGTGATTTACGACGACCTGCGAGACATGGATTCACACACAGTTGCGTAAAATACATTCTCTGCTGCATGTTTCACCGCGATTTACACATCAGCTCTGGTGACGGGCGCTTTTTGGAATCCATTTATGTAGGAGGACAAAGAAACTGTACATCTGTTTCACTTTGTGTTTACATAGTCGTTATGGTGACTGTACGCTGAGTGAGCTTCATGATGATTTGGTCAATTTTAACAGTGAAAATGCACGAAAACAAGCTGCAGTCAAGCTTCTTTTACAATCCGTGCTTCAGCAGAAACTCGTCTGAATACGGTTTTATTTCTTTATGGTGTTTTTTTACATTTAAATGAACAAAAAACTTAAATATCATAACATTTCATATAATATCAGATTTTAAAAATGCAGCCCCTGCTCTCCTGCTCTGTATACATCTTCATTTATAAAAGGTACACACATACAATGGTGGAAATATACGAGAAAGTGCAGTTTTTTAGCACTTTACTTGAGTTTTTCCATCTTATGCAACTTTATATAACATCCCACTTCAACTTTTACATACAAAACACAGCAGTTTCAAGAATACTATGAAGTATAACTGTTGTCTTACATTAAATTATCACCCAGGACATAAAATAATTTAAATTAATTACACCTCTGTCATTCACAAAGTTAAAGTATGACTTACATATCCCTTTAGTTATTATATATTGATATAAGAGACTGTTCTGTGTGTTTGTACTTTGATTTTTACCAGTTTAAGTACATTTTTATTGCCAGTACTTTCATGTGTACATGTACTTGTTACTGATACTTCTACTACAGAACAGAACTGCATTTGGAATACGGATCAAGTACAGTCACAGTCATACAACTTTTTTGAATAAAACCTTTCCCATGCTAACATATTTATTAACTACTCCAACCAAGCAACACAGATTGACCTGAAATCGGCTTAATTTATTGCATATCAACATCTTTTAAAAACCTTTTAATAACTGTTAGACATAATAAATCCAGAATCCCACTTTAAAATCTTCTTGTTTTCTTGAATTCACTGTAAATTATCATATATTCTGAGAAATCTTCAGTTTTTCTCTAATTTTACATACTGAAGGACATGTGAGGATTCTAGTGTTATACTTTAAATATACCAAGTTAATTTTAGTTGGAAAAAAGAAGCACAAGGATGACATTAGAATGCAGTTTGAGACGTTCACACAGCAGCAAAATCTACAAATGTTATTTCCTTTTTATTTAAAAAAATGCAGGTTTGATTCCCCTCTTAGTTTGTTAAATGAAATATCATTTAAACTGAAGTTAAAAGATAAAAAATCTGAACAGATATTTAGATGTTCGTCACTGCTGCACAACATCTGCAGGTTAACTTGTATTTTATTTAGTTTATTTATTTTTTGATGTTATTATACCTAAAAAGCTGGACATTATATTCTTATACTCCTTTTACAATCATGTTTCATTTAGTTTTTGACCACATACCCATACTGTCCTCTAAAATACAGTAATTAGAATAACATTTAATGCCATGTGTCTCGAAGTCTAAAGAGTTTTGGTGCGTATTTTGGACAGTTTTCTGTATATTGAGGCTTTTATGTTACTTTAATGTTCTAAAATCGTCAATTTTCCTTCTCTACTGCTGGTTTTAAAGCTACGTTCCGCTCCTGCAGCTCAGTTAAAGCTCAGTAACGTGATTTCTGCTGCTACAGATGATATGAAGAGTTACGGTGACGCTTGAGACACTGACAGCAAATTAAAACTCCGACTTACCTGTTCGTCCTTGAACCTGCTGCCGCTGTTATATTTTCAGTTTGAGATGAACTTCGCGTCACTTCTGCTGCTTCTTCTCGCTTTGGTCGAAAAGTGCGCACAGAAAAATAATATCCTCGTCATATTTCATGCGGTTTCCTCCAGGTGAGGCGGTGTGAGGCGCGCAGGTGAGCGGCGCAGCGAGCAGTGACGAACCTTATGATAGGCTGCGCGTCTAGAGCCGCCGCAGGCCCCGCCCACCGGCCGCTCCGGAGATGCGCCTCCTCGGCTGGAGCTGATCAGAGGGGCCGTCTGGGAGCACCGCGGAGGACCTTAATCCAAGGAGAACGTGTCGTGCGCATTTTACGCATGTTCTATTTCACTCCTTCTCCGTGAGTCCATGAGACATGATGAAAACTGGAATAAACGACTGCAAAAATTCAACAACAGTCTGTGAAAGAATGTGAAATATTATAATCTAAATGCGCCATAAAAAAACAAAAAAAATTCTCATAAAGTTTTACAAAGTTCTAGTAATGCCAGTTTTTAAGTTTCCAGAATGTTCCATTTAAAGACAGGATAATGTTCTCTAAAAACATAGTTAGATTAGATTAGATTAGATTAGATTAGATTAGATTATACTTTATTAATCCCACAATGGGTAAAGCAGAAAAAAACACACAACATACCCTATACATAAAAAAGAAAATAAACAATCTACTATAAAGAAAATTTTAAATATACAATAAGATACAACAGTTAACCATTATGCTTTCTTAAATCGTTTTATCAATGTTGCTTTCAGAACGTTCTTCCCATGTTAACACTGGGAAACATTGTGGTAATGTTTTATAAAAGACGTTCTATCCTCGGATGACTATATGTCATCTAGAAAACATTTTTAGACTGTTGCTTTGAGAAGGCCCTTGGACATAATCAACGTTCTCCAAACATCCTCAGAACATTGAGGTATTTGTTAATATCTCATAATACAGGAACGTTTTATAGAAGATGTTGCATGTAGAACGTTCTTCCAGTGTCAACTTTGGGAAACATTGTGGTAATGTTCTATAAAAGACGTTCTGTCATTGGTTGACTTGACAATATCTAGAAAACACTTTTTGAATTCTGCTTAGAGAACCTTTACTACCATGGAACATAATGAGTGACCCTCAACAACGTTCTCCAAACATCCTCAGAACATTTAAATCCTCCACCTTTGTTAATATCTCACAATGCAGGCATGTTTTATGAAAGGTGTTTTGCCTTCAGCGGCCTAAAAAACATGTAGAATAGACATGTTGAATGTTGTTTTTAGGAACATATTCTTTGTTCCTTTCTCCAAGTATCCTCAGAACATTGCAGTCAAAATGTTCTGCCTTTGTTAATACATGACAATACAGGAACTTTTTTAAAAAGATGATCTATCATCACAGGGCTTCATAACATCTACAAAACATCTTGTGAATGGTGCTTACAGGACGTTCTTCCTTTGTTGCCATGGAGCGTAATCTGTGACCCCAACAACGTTCTCCAAACATCCTCAGAACACTGCAGTTGAAATGTTCTACCTTTGTTAATGTCTCACCCTTTTCATAAAGACGTTCTGTTTCTGTCAGAGGAAACACCAACATCTTGAAAACATTTTGTACATGTTGCTTTGAGAACGTTCTCCCGATGTTAACACTGTATAACACTGTGGTAATGTTTTATAAAAGAACAGTCTGTTAGGTGTTCCTAATGTGAACGTTGACATATGTTCTACTTCTGTTATTATCTCACAATATATCAATGTTTTTATAAAGGACGTTCTATCATCGGAGGTCTTGATGATATCTAGAAAACGTTTTTTGAATGTTGCTTCCTTTATTACCATGGAACATAATTTGCAGCCCCAACAACGTTCTCCAGAACATTGCAGTTTGATGTCTTAATTAATTTTTAGCCTCACAGGCACATTATAGGACGGGATGAATATCCTTAAACATCAGATGAAAACGTTTTCTTGAAAACATTATTAAACATTTGTAGTTGCTGTTAGACCATTGTGCACCAATATTCCTCAAGCAATTACCAAATGTTGCGTTCAGAATGTCCTCCTTCTGTTAACAGTTTGTAACGTTGTGGTAATGTTTTATGAAACAACATTCTATAATGTGTTCCCAGTTTGAACATTGCAGGCAAAATGTTCTACCTTTGTCAAAATATAATATGTATATAATATAATACAGGAATATTTTATAAAAGACGTTCTGGCATCAGGGGACGTGAAAACACCTTGAGATGTTTTGCTTTTGAAGTATCTCGCAATACAGGAACCTTTTTATGAAAGGTGTTATATCCCTGAAGGACTTGATGAGGCCTTGAAAACATTTTTTGAATGTTCCTTTGAGAACGTTCTTCCTTTATTACCATGGAACACAATCTGTGACCCCAACAACATTCTCCAAACATCCTCAAAACATTTCCGGCAAAGTGTTCTGCCTTCGTTGATACATTAAAATGCAGGAACGTTTTATGAGACTTTCTATCATCAGAGGGCTCGATAACATCTAGAAAACACTTTTTTGAATGTTGCATTAAAAACGTCCTCCCTTATGTTAACACTGAGAAACAGTGTGGGAATGTTTTGTGAAAGAACGTTCTATAATGTGTTCTCATTGTGAACATTGCAGTAAAATGTTCTACCTTTGCTAATATGTCTCACAATACAGGAACATTTTTATAAAAGTTCTGCCCTCGGGCGTCTTGACAGCATCTTGTAAATATTTTTGAAGGTTGCTTTGAGAACGCTCTACCTTTATTCCCATAAAACATTGTCCAAACATCCTCAGAACATTGCACTCAAATTATTCTACCTTTGTTAACATATCACAATACAGGAATGTTTTTATGAAAGACGTTCTGTCATTGGAGGACTCTTGAAAACATTTTCTTTAATTCTGCTTTGAGATCGTCCTCCCTGTACTGACATTGGGTAACACTGAGCTAATGTTTTCTAGAAAAATGTTCCATAATGTGTTAACAATGTGAACTTTTGCAATTGAAGTGTTCTACTTGTCAATATTTCACATTACAGGAATGTTTTATAGAAGAAATTCTATTATCGGAGGCCTCGATAACATCTAGAAAACATATTTTGAATGGTGCTTTGCTAACGTTGGTTAACATTGTGATAATGTTTTATTAAAAAAACACTCTATAATGTGTTCCCAGTGTGAACATTGCAGCTAAATAGCTTTATTTTGTTGATAAATGACATTACAGGAGTGTTTTATAAAAGAAATTCTATCACTGGAGGCCTCAATAACATCTAGAAAGCATCTCTTGAATTGTGCTTAGAAAATGCTCTTCCTTTATTACCATGGAACATAATCTGTGACCCCAACAACGTTCTCCAAACATCCTCAGAACATTGCAGACAAAATTTTCTACTTTTGTTAATACATGACACTATAGGAACCTTTTTATAAACAACGGAATATCCTCCCTGTGTTAACTTTGGGTAATGGTGTAGAAATGTTTTATGAATAAAAGTGTTCTATAATGTGTTGAGAGTGTGAACATTTGCTTATAAAATCTTTTTAAAGTATATTATACTGTAAAATACAACCCAGTTCTAACAGTAGCAGTCTGATTTTCCAAAACACTGTTAAAAATCGTTAAATCTGATGCTTCTCTGGAGCCAAAAACAAGAATAACCATGAAGTTACTGTAAAAAGTGGCTTGAAGTGTGAATTGAACAAAAAGTTTCCACTCAACGGTTCACAAAGCTAGAACCATTTATCTCCAAATTTGGTGATTTCAAATGTAAATTTTTATAATAAGCTGAAAGGTTTCTTTTAATGGGTTGAGAATATCCTCCTCCTTGTGAAGATATATGAACTGTTACTAGCAGCAGTAATCATACATCATGATGTATCACCACAGATGACACCATTTTCTGCAGAATACATACTTTTACTTTTGCTATTTAGCAAAAGTTGCTTAAAATACGTACATATTTTGACTTTAATAAGGTTTGAATGCAGGTTTTTTTTTAACTTGTAGTGGAGTTTTTTCACAGTACTCTAGTGCTACTTGTACTTGGGATCTAAGTGCTTCTTCCACTGCTTAAGACTTGTTTGGCAAAACTTACTTCTTTCACTCCATTCGTGTTCTCGGCTGCAGAGCAGACAGGTGTGTGTCTGTACAACAGCTGCGGTTCTGCATAAAGTCTAATATGAACACAAAAAACAGTATTTAATGATAAAATAGAGGAAATTCTTCAAAACTGTCACCTGTTTTAAAAAGTATCACTGAGAACAAGACCTGCTGAGCTGAGAAAAATGACTTCTGCAGGACTGATTTTTATCTGTCAGGGTGTTTAGTCTGAACAACTGGATAAATAACAGAACTTATTAATAGTTACTAAGCTTGGAATCAATAGTTTGGCCTTATTTTATCATCGGTTTCATATTTATTTAAGCTCTGTGTGCACACTGACATAGTTGCACTACCTGCCAACAGTGTACAGAACCAGTGTGACCCGTTGTTTCTGTTACATTCATATTTGTTCTATATAATTATACATTAACTAACCATTTCATTAGGTACCCATGCAACATTCAATGCAATCCAATACAGCAGCTCTACGGATGTCGTCATGGACCTGTCAGGGGATTATTCCAGTTTTATTAGCAAGCAGAATATCACATTTTAAAAACAATACAGTCCAATCACTGCTATTTATCATGACTTCACTCATAAACAGACAGTAGAATTAGCACATTTTTGGCGTCGACAGTGACTGAAAGTGTAGAAGTGTCACAAAATTAGAAGTTATGGCAGAGCTGCTCTATTGGATTGCATTAGATTTCTCAGATATACCTTATGAAGTGGATATTAATATGTGTATTTACCCCTGAACATTGTTGTGTTGTGTTTAAATGCATTGATACCTCCAGAACCAATATCCTTGTAAACATATTCAGCTGATAAACCTTAATTCAATTTAAAACAGAAAACATAACTAATGGTCATCTTGATAGCTTCTTCCAGATATTTTACTTCACTTCAGTCTGCACAAGTTTGTTTTCTTCCTTTTGGACCTGAAGCAATGGGAGTAAGTTTGCAGAATTAACTGTAAACTGTTTTAAATTTAATTCCTACAGAGTTTTTCTTTTAGGTTCAACATTATTATGTCTTATGTCACATTCGGTATTCAGATCCTCTATTTAGGTAAAAGTATCAATACTGCATTGTAAAAATACTCAATTACAAGTAAAACAAATCCTGTACTTGCAGACTGTAATTAAAGTACTGACTGACATACTATAGATTTTGTTAAATGTGGCATCAATATATTACTAATAGTGAAGCATCAGTGTGTGAGAGCAGGTTACTGTTGTAGCTGCTGCAGGTTGGAACTACTTTATATCCAGTTTTATGTTCATGGGCAGAAAAGATGAGATAAATCTGATGATTAATGGCAGAAAAAAGAAGAAAAAATTCAGTTCTGATACACAGACTTTTAATTTTTGCTGGGATATTGGATCGTTTTATTGAATTAAACCCACGCAAGAAGTTTAGACGGAGGAATCCTGTTTGATGCAGCAGGTAGCAACTCAAAAGAGCACAAAAACTGGAAAACACTGGTTTAATCTTTAACTGTGTGTTGTGTTTTAAAGGTTTGTTATGCCATCCATTGTGTAAAATCTTAAAAAGCTGTCAGATAAGTGTAGTGGAGTAGAAAGTACATTTTTCCCCCACTGATCTGTAGGATTGTTCAAGTTGAAGTATAAAGTAGTACAGCACAACAGTTCTACATGCACTCCTCTGATGCTTTAACCTCCACAGCTCTTTAAATGCAGTTCAGACTGAAACACAAACACTTTGGAAATCTTACTTTTCCCCACCAAAAAAAACATCCATTTGTCTTTGCATCAACTCTGCTTATTCATATTAACACTGTGTGTGACTCACAATACGATCAAACTCCCACTAAACACTTACAGTTCGAGCTAAACGTCGACTTTCTTGTAACACGTTTAATTGATGGCAGCGGCTTTGAATGTTCATTTAATAGTTTTTTTTTCTCCCTTTGAGGTTCTTTTTTCTTTTTCTTCTTCTTTTTTTTTATTTTGCCTTCTCGCTGAGTTAATTCCTTTCCTGTCGCAGCATGTCGGTGGAGCAGCTTCAAATCAACTGACAAACACAGACCACAGACAGGCCGGCGGGAAGTCACTTCCTACAAACCTCTGCTCATCTTTCTCTGAGGCAGCACTTTGGCGAAGGCTGAGTTTGATTACTCAACTGTTGTGTAAATGGAGATATAGATGATAGTCTAGCTTCATAGATGTAATTCTGACCCATTAAGAGTCTATTCCTTGACCAGAAGCTGTGGCAGAGATTTAAGCACAGAAACAAAGTTTGCAGGTGTTTAAATCTGAAATCAAACTCAAAACCTTCCAATCTACTTCGAGAAATCTAAAAAGTTTAATCGGAATTACAATAATCTGTCGTATCCCGGTGAACTGCAGACCACACACCACGTCTAAATGGTGTTTACCAACGTCTTTAAATAGTCCGGCACATTTCCTCGTGAACACAATGCTGCACCATCAGAAAGAGGCTGCTTAATGACGTTTAATTACAGTGCCATCTCGAGTCGGGGGCTTACAAATTTTCCTAATGATTTAAACGTGTTTAGATAGTGTGTTTGACAGTTTTTATTTCTGTCTCTGCTCACTGACTTTTTGTTTTGTCTTTTCTGTTACTCGACTTTGTGTACATGGAAATGTTTGCGGTGCCTTAAACGCTCTCGAGCTGAAGCTTCTCCTCAAGTGTTGACATTTAGTTTCGTCACTGACCCAGCAGGAATCTCTGGGAGTTGCATTGTGGCTGCAATGCTTGTGACCTTTACATGTTAATGCAGTCATACAGGTTACTTGTCTAATTACAGCAGAGAGTCATAGCACTGGTTAATAAAAACATAAAGGCTGCAGGGCGTGTGCTGACACACATCAATCAAAATATGATTTTGCAACATGCTGCCAGTTTATGAATGTCAGCAAGAATATTTGTCCCCCATTGGGAGCAACTGTAAAGGTTTTTATTAAGATAGAGCTGCAATGATTAATCGATGAGGTGTCAGCTTGATCAAGTCAAATCATTTGCTTCCAGCTTCTTAATTCTGAATATTTTCTGGTTTCTTTCTTTGTCTATGGCAGTAAACTGAGTATCTTTGCGTTTTAGACAAAACAAAACATTTTCTGACCCAATATAGAGCAAACAATTAGTCGATTAATTAAGAAAATAGTTGCATTTTTTGACAATTGAAATAATAAAATTGCACAAATAATACACAACGCTTATCAAATCAAATCCAGTTTATTTATAGGGCACGTTTAAAAGAAGCACCAGAGGTGACCAAAGAGCTGCACATGCGACAAATTAGGTGCAAAAAGTCATCAGTTAGTAAAAGAGATTTATAAGACATTCAAACCAGACGAAATCTGAATCAAAACAGGATAATAAGCTGTATGATGAAAGTTAAGATACAACAAATGTAAAATACTAAAAATTATAACCATTAAGAGCAACCACAAGTCCTTGACAACACGTATGTCTTGAGATTTGTCTTAAAAAGATCAACAGAGGAGGAACTTCTTATTGTGAGATTAAGGTTTTTACATGTTTCTTCGTAGTGTGCAGCTGAGACAAAGTTAAAGGGCTGGAAAATGACAAAATAAAAGAATAAAGAAAGAATAAAGGAAGAATTTAAGATGAGAGGATTTTTACTTGTTCCTTTAAAGATATCATTCACAGTTTTAGCATATATGTTTTTATTTGATAGGGATGATGCAGTTTAACATGGTTCCAATACAGAGATGAGTGACAGTTTATAGCTGTTGCTCATTTTTTACTTTTCACACACACAGTACTGTTAAAATGCACATATTTCATTCTCACACAGACATGAAAATACAGTAGATTTATTTTGATGCATAAATAAAATACCTACAGGCCTGCGCTGTCTTCAGTCAGCCCTCAACCTTTGTTGTGAAAACTTATGTCAGTAATCTGATCCTCGATCGCTCTCTCTCTCTCTGAAAGCTGAGATGAAGCTGCTGTCGTGTCTGTGCAGTAAATATGAAGACAGACCTTCATATCTTTGGAATTATTTCAGAGCAGAATACTTCCAGCGGTCTTTATTCTGCAGAAAGATTGTAAAAAGATGGAAGAAGCTCGTGTAGCTCTGTTACTGAACTACATTGAAGTTCACATGTTTTATCTTTACATGGTGTTTTTTTTTAATGACAAAACTGAATTTGACCCCCATTAAATGTCTGTTTACGGTGTAAACTTGTAGGGCGGCTCAATATATTGCTTTATCATCAGCATGCCGATGTGTGCTATAAAGACATCACAGAAAACGCAATATAAAGTAAGGCACAGCGGCTCAAACGCAACATTTTCTGCTGCTTGATACGAAAACACAGTTCTCATTTTCCATAATTAAACTACAAGAGGAATCAGTCTGATAGGTGATCATTTACTCTGATTTAAGGGTTCTTGGATACACAGTTTTGTAAAGACTTTCTCTATTTCAACGACACAGAGTTTGTTGACCTGCAGGTTCCACATGTGCACAACGAAATGAGAAACAAACACAGAAAAGGAGGATTTGTTTGAAAAAGAGATCAGTTGCTTGGAAATATTTTAGTTAGTTAGTTCAGGTTCTCTGTCTGCAGTGGTGTTGCGTCTACACCTGGGAAGAAAATCAGAATTAGCATCAGCAGCACAAAGCTCTGTATGATGAGTGCAAAGAGGGACGTCTTTACCATATAAGAAAGGTTCCAAACAGCTTTTTTTTTTTTTAAATTTAGCTTTTTTAAAATTATTTTTAAAATTTATTTTCTATTTCTTTGCAGACGCACTCCCCTATAAAATCACACCAGTCATCCTATAATTTTTAATATACACATAATCTGGTGAAACTTGTTGTGTTTTTTCATATCAGTTTTTCTGAGTTCTAGGACTACAACCGAGAAAAAAGAAAGGAATAACTGAATTCAGCAACTGAAAATCTTCACACAGCTGAGTAAACCACTGAGTGAGAAGTTAGCAGATGCTGACATTTCTTCCTTCTGTTTTCAAGGTTGAAAATAAACCTTTTTATTCTCATTTATTTAAAGAAACAGTCTGACATTTCAGGAGACACATTCAGTTTCTGTCTCGCTGAAACAAACAAGCAGCAGCTCAGCTTAGCAGAGAGGTCGGACGCAGCAGGAAGAAGCCTTTCTCTGAGTGAAAGTTAAAAATCTGCCAACCAGTTAACGGCTTGTATCTTGTTATCAGCCTGTACTTCTCATTAAAACACAGTGTGAAGATGAAAAGGCGGCCTAAAATAGAGTTTTTTTTCTCTTTACACATACATTAATAGGTTAAAACTGAAGCACAGACAAATTACAGCTTGGCAAAACTCATAATAACGTAGTAATAAAAAGGTATTAGCACAGTAATGACACAATATTAACACAGAAATTAGTGTCAAAACAAAATACAGCTTGGTTACAGAACATTAAAAATGCAAATTTAAAAAAATACTCTAAATTTGAAACCAAAGTTAAAGAACACACAGAAATGTAAATGCACATTCATTGTTATAAGGCTGTTATTTACTCTCTAATTTGCAGTTTTGATTAGGAAGAATATGTAAGTTTTTGCTGGAGTTTTATTAAATCTTACTCTGGTGGGTCGACAGAGACACAGAAAACCTATTATGTTCCTAATTTTTCACAAGTGTTTCTGACCCATAGAGTCCAGTTTGGCCTCCCTGTTGAGTGTGAGGATGTTTATTCAGGTGGTAATTTTAGTAAATATCCTCAAGATTAGAGGTCAGTCCCAATAAAAGCACTGTTTTCACACTTCATGGGGTATAAAATGTTGAATAGATTAGCTTTATAGGTGTAAGTAGGTGAATTTTTGCCCAGTCTTTCCTGTCTTTATGCTCAAAAATCCACAAAGTGCTGAATTGTTTCTCAGCAGCTGTAAGTAGTTCTGACTTACTATTCCTGTAGCTGTCTTCTCGTGTTCTACACACCCTAAATATACCTTATCGCTACTCGTTAGCATCTATTGTATATCTGATTACAGTAATTAGTCAGGAACTAGTTTTTGGAGCTTTTGCCTGTCGTTCCCTTGAAGGTCAGAGCTCCCAGTTTTGTGTGTGAGAGTTTATTTTTGTGTATACAACTTGGGGCTTTCCTGTTTTGTACACAGGATTCCCACCGTGAGGAGCCGGTTCTGATTCTGGTTCACTCGGTTGAATGGCTGGGCTGACTTGCCTCTAGTCCCACGGGAACCACACCGGTGTCCCAGACAAATCCTCCTGCCAACACGCCAGCCTCCAGGGAGCTAAGCCTCACTTCCCCTCCACAGGCAACAAGAAATCCAAGCAAAGTAAACAGTAAGCACCTAGTAGTCAGCTTCCTTATCCTTGTTAATTATTCAAAATCCCGGAGGAGAGACCGGCCCACAGTTGTCTTCTGAGTCACTTTTTTTTCTCTCTCTCTCTCTCTCATACAGGCACTCACTCACCACAGCAGCCCCCCTCTCCTCCTGCCTCCCCTTTCAACTTCAAACCCAGTCATTTCTGCGAGCTGAGCTTTGATTGTACCAAACACCTGTATTTTTCGAGAAGAGACTTCCTCGCGAGCCCCCGCCTCCCATCTTTGATTGTTAAACAGCAGTGGCGCCGTCATTACTGTCTGTGCGACTGATGCCGCCCAGCTTCCCCTCCCATCTTCCACCTTCTGCCTTTCAACCGGAACTTTAATTGCTCGGGAGGAAAATTTGGATTGCTTTATTTTATCTAATTTTCAAAACTCCCCCCGCCCCAACACCTCTCCCCCTTTTTTTTTCTGTGTGCGAGTTGTAAAAACTTGCCTCCCTGGATAATCACAGATTTCCCAACAGCCATAAACTGAGTAATGCGAAAGAAATCTGCTCATGTGAGGAGACTTTTTAAATTTGTAGTAGCCAGATGGACACAGACACCCAACTTTTTTTTTTTCTCCTCCAGCTCACCAGTAATCCTCCAGGAAGACAGACAGACAGACGAAAACACACAGACACCTTTGCAGCAGTAATACCATGCTTTATTAGACGGCCTCTTCTGCTGCCATCCTGTCTCCCCCCTCAGATTAATATCCTCTGGGCTTCTCACCAGCTGTTTCCGTCCCTTAACACCCCTCATCTTTCTCCGGCCGGCCCTCCGCCTCACATGGCAGCATGGCTTACAAACGTACAAAATCTTTAGCCTAGGCGCTGTGGGTGTACATGTGCAAATGGCAGCTCTTGGAAATACATCACGGTGGCCAGACGCAGTGCTGAGAAGTTGATGAAATCTTTGCACTTGCGTGGTTTGCACCATCTCATTTGCGCCCACTGGATGAGGGTCGGACCCAGACAGATGTAATTTTATGCTCAATCGGGATTATAAATTTGTTTTGATAAAGTTCAACCGCTCAAATATACGTTTTTACAAGGCCAAAAACATCCACGACCCATCTTATGCATCCCAAATCATCACTTCATCACTCAGCCTAAGTGTTTGTTGTCAGGGTGGTTTGATATATAGGTGTATTTACAAGGTTTGTTTTTCACTCGTCCGTTTAGTTTCACTCTGCCTGTGCTTGTTTCTCCGTGTGGATGTGTGAGTGTATATGTGTGCGAGGTTTTGCCTGGGTGTGTCTGCCTTTGGCTCAGGTGGGTGTTTACTTCTCATGGTGTTTTGTGTGAGGGCAGACAGGATGTGCGATGCTTGTCAGCACGCTGCAGGAGATGAAAGGCCGGAGAGGGAGTGGAAGTAGCCGCTCTGCCGTTCAGGTAACAGGTTGTCGCCTCAGACATTTCTCAACAATTTGGGCCCTGTTGCCTTCAGCATTCCTCGTGAGCCATGAGGAAACGCCACTCACCTTCAAGAGAAAACTCAACACCTCTTCCAAATCTGGCACAAGTGAACACGAGTGGGGTCCAGGTGTTTGATCTTGAAACCTTTACTCGAACGCTTGGAGGAGCTAAGCTGGCACTCCTTGTTTCCTATGTGCTCACCAGTGCATGTAAACTGTTATTAAAGCGCTTCAATAACTCTGATTGCATCACCAAAACTTTGCAGATGCAACGTGAGTCACTTTTAAGAATGGGATGTGCTGGTATGTATATGGATGAGCGATGGTTACCGATACAACAGCAGTCTTGGGGTGGCATTGTAAATGACACTGAAACAATGGTGTCAGGCTCTGCAATGCAGCTGAGCGGGTTTCCATTATTAGTTAGAACAAAAACACATGTTTGACAAAGGTGAAGTCATTTCTTCACTTTGTGTTGTGCGTTACTGTACAGTGGATGGGATTACTGTGGGCTGCTTTACCAGTTTATACAGTCAGCTGTGGGGATTTCTAGAAAGTGAAAGGAAAAATCTGCCTAATAACTACTTTCTGTTCAGAGAAAAGGTTTTTCCCTAATGTCATTTACAGTTAAAACATCAGTGGTTAGCTTTCACTGGCAGCTGCATTTAGACCTGAATTAATGATCTTTTTGGCCGCTTGGGCAAAAACTGTAGTTTCTCATGTTGTCACTTGGCACTGGCTCTAAAATGACGGAATCCTCATAGACCCCCATGTTAAAATGTCCAACTTTACAGCAGAAATAAACATGTTTACAGCCAGGTACAAAAAACGGTTTAGTCTCTATAGCTAATATCCACATTAAAGCTCTCAATTACGAAGGGGTGAAGGTAAAACCTAAAGACAACTAGAATAAAAGACTCTAGCATCCGGCAAGGCTGTAATGGTCTTTACATAGCTAGAAACAAAAATGATGTGAATTAAAAAAGTTCTTCCTCTTCATTCTTGTTCTTTAGAATATACCTATAGATGTGTTTGTAGCCATCTGTTTTAATGAGCGTTTTCAGTTTATGCAAAGAATCCCAGAAAAGATCTAACACAAAAGAGTCTTTAAGCTTTGCTGAAGTGAAAAAGTCGCTGTATCAACAAAAGCAAAATGCAACAAAGTGCAGCAGAAACATACAAAGCAAAAGCATTAGATGAATATGGAACAATGAGGAAACTGTAACTTTCCTCACAGCATTATAAGAAAACAGTCATGAAAGCCATCCATACTGTCCATGGTGGCTGGTCCAGTGCAAAACGGGAACACTGCAAAACTGCAGTTCCTCAAATGGACAATTGACGCTGGTTCCAAAAGAGAGTCAGTACCCATAAACCTCCTTGTGAAAATGTCCGACTTTACAGCAGAAATAAAGACATAAAAAAATCAGCTTTGGTCTCTATACAACTAATTTCCCAATTTATGTTCTGATAGTAAAACTAAGAGACAACTAGATTAGAAGATTTCCCTAGACAGGCTTTACTAGCATATAATGGCCATTACACACCAGGAAACCAAACTGTTGTGAGTCAAAAGGATTCATCCTCTGCATGCTTGATTTCTATAATATACCTATAGATGTGTTTGTTTCAATAAGTGCTTCCAGTTTATGCAGAGAAACCCTGAAAAATCTGAACACAATAAACTCCTTGGGCTATGCTGAGGTGAAAATATGGCATATCAGTAAACAGATAAAGCAACAGCATCAGATGAGGAAGCTTGTGATCTGAACAAATCAAAAAAAGCAATGTTGTCCATTGTGGCTGGTTGATTGCAAAAAAAGCAACACCGCAAAACTGCAGTTTCTCAAATGTTCACTGAGGCTGTCTACAGAAGCCAGTCAGTTCCCATAGACCTCAAATGTTAAAATGTCCAACTTTACAGCAATAATAAACATGTTTACAGCCTGGTAGAAAAATGGTTTTGGTCTCTATAGCTGACTTCCACATTCATGACAATTGTGCAAGGGGTAAATTCCTATGTAACTAGCCCATTTAAATTGAATTAAGGCTTAAAGTTATGCATTGTTATGGTGGGTGCCATCATAGGATAGTCCATGGCCTGCTTCAGCCTTAGCCGAGGAATCTGAAGCTTACAAGATTG
Source organism: Dascyllus trimaculatus (assembly GCA_024666655.1). NCBI lineage: Eukaryota > Metazoa > Chordata > Actinopteri > Pomacentridae > Dascyllus > Dascyllus trimaculatus. Next base: position 26,603,189 of record CM045447.1, on the reverse strand, counting down.
TAATGACTGTTCAGAAAACCTGTGGGTGACGTCATGGAGAGTTCGTCCATCTATACAGCCCCAAGATGGTGACATAAGACTGGAGGAGGAATGTCAAGAATCAAGCTGTTCGGCATTTCAGTGTTTTTGTTTGTTTGTTTTCAGTTAAAGAAGCCACAGTGAGAGTCCAGGCCAAAACAACAAACCAAAAGTCCCTGCGTAGAAATAAAATCGCAATACTAACTAAATTACTTCAGAACAAATGGTACATTCCTAACCCTGACTACCCACGAACACATAAGAAAAACAACAGAAGAAAAGGGAAATCACATAAATAGAACATAGACATAGGGGGAAGCAGAGCAGTAACAATCAGTGTGTAACTTAAACCAAGCAGCACTCTTGAATTTTATCCTAGCAACAACACAAGAGTGCTGCATTCAAAGTCCAAACCAAATAGCTTATGAAACACTACTCTTGGTGAAAACAGGTGGCAAAAGATGACCAGGATTCCTAGAAGTGCAGGCCTCAGGGTTTAAATTCCCCTACTAGGATGGCGATTGGCTACAGGCTCCTTAATCCAGCCAATAGCATGAGAGAGGAGGGCGGGACTAAAGAGGAAGCCTTAAGAGTCTGACTCACTGAATGTAGGTTGAAAGTATAAGTCTGCCATTTGCCGCTCCTTTGATGCACCTATACCGCTATCTACAAGCTACCATTTTCACAGTCGTCTTTACTACAGGGAACAATGACAACCTCCAGGCAGCAACCTACAACACTGAAAATTTTAGCCTTTGACTGAGGTTTGGACCATGCAGACCTGCTAATATTTTTTTTGCTTAATTATTATTTTTTTAGTTCCATGTTCTGTCTTTACTATTAAATTACTCCTCCTGTTGTTTTAGGCTGTTGTTGTGGTGTCGTTTTAGTGTCAGTATCAAAATATTTACACAGGTGCCTGTCAATTATGGTGGCAACACCCTAAAACATGCCCGGTTCATCGCCTATTTTCCTGTAAATGGGAAAATAAATTACAAAATAAACATTATTCTGTACTGACAGAGACTTTGAACTAGTGACTTAGACCTGAACTTACTAAGAGAAATGTTTACTGAGGTAACAAATCAGGTTTAAAGTAGGGTAATTTTCTCATTGTCTATTTTCAGAGGAGTCGCCCCCTGCTGGCTGTTAGAAAGAATGCAGGTTTAAATCACTTCCACATCGACTTCACTTTTTAGAACTGGAGGATACGCCCATCTTTTATATACAGCAAACACGAGCATTATTTCATGACAGCTCTTTGGTGGTTAAAATCTCCACGATGTTCCCTTGTTAGTTGCTGATGCTGACTTCTGGTGGTAGGCAAGTAGGTTTGACGGGTTTATCAGTGCGTTTTCATGGAACATATGTTGCTTCTTTGTGCTGCAGAAAAGAAGGATACGAACAGTCATATGTAAAATGGAAGCAATTGGGGCAAAAGGAAATTTTTTGGCTCTGGCACTGGAAGAAGACATAGTGAATTTTTCCAAACCAACAACACCAAATGTATTTCAGTGGCTCACAACAGATAAAGAGGAGGCTTGGGGAAGCAAGTCACAACTCTGGAGTCAGGAGGGACTGAAAAACTGCATTTTTAAAATCTGAAATGTGTCCCTACACCTTACTGTGAAGACATTTCATTGCAGCTACTTTCGACTGAAGAATCAGTCTCTAACTAAAGGCTAAAATGTGCAATTTGACCTTTTAAAGTCAATCAATGCATTGCAGAGAGCAGGGAGAAAGTGCTGGGGAGTGAATGTGACTAGAAAGACTGAGACAGGGAGTGTCAGCGACATAATTCAATGAAACACCAGCGATGGGAGATGCCTACTCGATAAACTACTAACACACAAGAATTGGCTCAACTTTAATTACACTGATTAGCCAACATGTGATCCAGAGCGCTGGTGAAAAGCAGTGGTGTGCAGTGTTGGTGTCACAACGCTGAAGACTGGGACCTTTTCAGACTGCAAACATGAAAACAAATGCATTTAGCTGTTTTCACACTGTTTATTTCGCCCAGTAAATATGTGGTGGTGTTCATGCAGATGTTGACTTGATCTGATTGTTTCCTTTTTTTTTACATTGCTTTATGCTTGTACTCTGTATAATTAATAGAAATACAATAATATCTAACACTGAAGCAGCTTAAATATCTGTACAAATAGTTAATACATTATACTAATACATAAATAAACAAGTACTTATACGCTTATTCCATCCCTAATGCAGTTTGTTAATGTGATATTTGACAAGAAGAACTTTATCTTGTCCAAGTTTTTTTTTACAAAGTAATGCCAATTGATCAAAAATTGCATAAATATGTGTCCTCTTTAAAGTGACCAAACTAACTGAACACAGGTGAAGCCAACTGTTGCTAGAATTCACGCACTTAGTGAAATGAGGATGATCAGAGTGCGGTGAATGTGTCTCAGTGATTGTAATATAAAAACAACTGGAAGGTCCAGTCACTGGTGAATCAGTACTCCTCAATATAACTACACCATGAAGACAAAAGAACACTTTAACAAACTATGAAAAGTTTATTGAAAAGCACAAGTCTCGGGGTGGATACAAGAGAATTTCCATGTCACTGAATATCTCTTGGATTACAGTTAAATACATCATTAAGAAATGGAAGGGGCCGCCGTATAGCTCACCGAGTTAAGGCGTTACCACGTGGGCGCAGGTTGCCAGCAGCCGGTCGTGAGTTCGAGTCCGGCTCACGACCCTTTCCTGCATGTCTCTCTCCTCTCTACCCCTTTTCACCTTGTCTATCAATTTAAAAAAAAGGCTTCAAAGAAATGGAAGGAATATGGCACATGTGTACATCTGACTAGAGCAGGTCGTCCTCAAAAACTGAGTGACCAAGCAAGAAAGAGTTGAGTAAGGGAGGCCACAAAGACACCACTGACTCCTCTGAAGGAGTTAAAAGCTTCAGCAGTACATAAAGCAACCGTTGCCTGTTCTTTACCAGTTAAAGCTTTATGGAAAGTGACAAAGAGAAAGCCACTGCTGAAAAGGCTCATATTGAATCTCAGCTAGATTTTATCACAAGGCATGTGGGAGACTTTGAAGTCAATTGGAAGAAGGTTCTTTGGTCTTATGAGAACAAAATTAAGCTTTTTGGCCATCAGACTATAAGCTGTGTTTAGGGGACACCAAACACTGCACATCATCGCAAACACACCATCCCCACCGTGAAGCATGGTGGTGGCAGCATCATGACATGAAGCATGGTGGTGGCAGCATCATTACATGGGGATGCTTCTCAGCAGCAGGCCCTGGAAGGCTTGTAAAGGTTGAGAGTAAAATGAATGCAGCAAAGTGTGGGGAAATCCTGGAGGACAACCTGATGCAGTCTGAAAGAGACCTGCAACTTGGAAGGAGATTTATTTTGTGACAATGACCTAAAGCAAACAGCTAAAGTTACGCAGAAATTGTTTAAACTCCACAAGGTGAATGTTCGGGAGGGGCCGAGTCAGAGCCCAGACTTCAATCCCACTGAGAATTTGTGGCTGGACTTGACAACAGCTGTTCACCTATGATCCATGTGTAATCTGCACAAGCAGTTTTGCAAAGAAGAATGATGAGAAAGTTGAAGTTGAATGTTTAAGTGTCCAGATGTTCAGGCTGATTGAGACCTATCCACAGTGGATTAATGCTGTTACTGCAGCCAAAGGTGCATCTATTAAATACTGACTTGAAGGTGGTGAACACTTGTGAAATCACTTGTTTTACATTTTTATTTTACTTGACATTACTTTGTAGATTTTGTTTTGTAAATTCTTGTCAGATAGTGAAATTATATTGATCATAATTAAATGCTAAAGAGCAATAAAAAGGTCAAACCTTCAAATGGGGGTAAATACTTTTCATAGTCACTGTATATTTCTGACAACATGTATCTCCTCCTTATGCAACCTTGTTTACTAGAGGGAATGCAAGGTCAGAGGTTTTGTGGAGCTCATCCTTTAAGTCACACAGACATGAACTCATCAGTGAAGCCTGCAGGCATTTTGCATTTAATTACACTTTTTAAATTGATATCAAGTGAAATAAAGCATAAAAATTAAAATCCTGCTTTGACGGTGGACTGTGCAAAATGTCAGGATTGAACAACACGACTGTAATTATGAGTGTCGCAGATAAACAGGAGAATGCATCATCGCTCCGGCCTGCAGCGGCTTTGACACAGGTGTGGACCGAGTTAGACGCTGATCTGAGTTTGCGGCCAGACGAGACGAGACCTTTAAGTACAGACCTTTGGATTGCGCGGTCACGTGACTCGCTATCTCCAACCTGCCTTCTCCCGGCCGGCGGCGCGCTCCCCACCATTGAAAAAAAAAAGGTAAACATTTTGTGCAGCGGCTCCGTCCTCTTCCTGCACCCACTTTTACGCGCGGTCACCCCCGCAGATCCGGCAGCAGAAAGCCCCGAGAACCCCGGCGGCAGGCGCAGGAGAGCCCCGGGCAGCAGTGACAGGCGGTGAGCGGCTCTGCTGGGCCTGATCTCCGGGACAAACACGGATCTCCAGCCGTCGGATTCATCTGCGACATTGTGTTGGGTTTCTTTTTTTTTGTTTTCATTTTTGCGACGTTATTTCCGGATTGAAAGCGATTCGTGGTCGCAAAGCGATAATAGAGCAACGTGGCTGTGGGATTTAGCGAAGATTACAGTCAGTAAAGTGCTGCACAAGACTGCCTCCTAATCCCTGTGTGAAAGGGATGGGCAGTGCACCGGCTGGGGTTGAGTTTCTGCAAAAAGCTGGGTGGGGAACGGAGGGATCTCTTCCTCTTCACTCCACACATGCACATTATGGTCAGAGGGAGGAGGCTGACACTGTGTGCTGGATGTCCAACACACTGTCACACTCTTATTAGTTTGTGTTCATGAGGTAGTTGAGTTTTAATTCCTTCCCCCACGGACAGCCTCACTTCTCCAGGGCTCTGTCATTTCATGTGTTTGCTCTGTTTTTGCAGGATGGCAGAGGCTCCCAGGTCATGTGACTGTTTTGTGTCCTTGCCCCCTGGATCCCACCACGACCATGTGATTTTTGGGAAGAACTCGGACCGACCCCGGGACGAGGTGCAGGAGGTGGCCCACTACCCCGCGGCGTCTCACCCTCCAGGCTCCCAGCTGGAGGTAAAGCAGCACCAGGACGCTCCCAGGGTCACTTAAAACACACAGAGAAGTTGCTTTTCAGGCTCTGGTGCGCTGCAGGAAAGGAAAAATCGAAATGTCTGTATCACCAGTTAGACTTCATGTCGAAACATTCCTGCCCGTTAATAGTTAACCAGAAGTTACTTCAGCTCCTGTTTGATATTTGTCACTGAGCTTCACATTAATGCAGTCTGACATCCATTTCTCATCAGAATTTGACAACAAACTGTGTTTTTCATCCTAAACAGAGGCCTTCAACTCTTCCACTCCCGTACAAGTTTGCAAAATGCCTAAAAACCTCTTAATTGGACAGAAAATTGAATATATAACTTACTAAGATCCTGCCAGAAAGGAAAGTTTCTTATGAAAAACATAATATTTCATTTCAAGTTTGCATTTACGTCTTTTTTTGTATTAGAATTCAACGACGAACTGTATTTTGCAGCCTACTAGAGAGGCCTTGACATTAAGCCTAAAAAAATCCCAATTTCACGCTTACTTAAATATATGTCAAAATAAGATCCTGCCAGAAAGGAGAGTTTCTTATGAAAAGGCCATTTTTTAGTTCTGACTAACCACCTGTGGCTTTATCTGTCCATCATCACATCCCCACCGTGAATCATGGTGGTGACAGCATCATGACGTAAAGCATGGTGGTGGCAGCATCATGACGTGAAGCATGGTGGTGGCAGCATCATGACGTAAAGCACGGTGGTGGCAGCATCATGACGTAAAGCATGGTGGTGGCAGCATCACGATATGAAGCATGGTGGTGGCAGCATCATGACGTGAAGCATGGTGGTGGCAGCATCATGACGTAAAGCATGGTGGTGGCAGCATCATGACGTAAAGCATGGTGGTGGCAGCATCATGACGTAAAGCATGGTGGTGGTACCATCATGACGTAAAGCATGGTGGTGGCAGCATCATGACGTAAAGCATGGTGGTGGCAGCATCATGACGTAAAGCATGGTGGTGGCAGCATCATGACGTAAAGCATGGTGGTGGTAGCATCATGACGTAAAGCATGGTGGTGGTAGCATCATGACGTAAAGCATGGTGGTGGCAGCATCATGATGTAAAGCATGGTGGTGGCAGCATCATGACGTAAAGCATGGTGGTGGCAACATCATGCCTTGAAGTATGGTGGTGGCAGCATGATGTAAAGCATGGTGGTGGCAGCATCATGACGTAAAGCATGGTGGTGGCAGCATCATGACATAAAGCATGGTGGTGGTAGCATCATGACGTAAAGCATGGTGGTGGCAGCATCATGATGTGAAGCATGGTGGTGGCAGCATTATGATGTGGGGATGTTTCTCAGCAGCAGGCCCTGGAAGGCTTGTGAAGGTTGGAGGTAAAATGCATGCAACAAAGTGTGGGGACATCATGGAGGGCAACCTGAATAAGATCCTGCCAGAAAGGAAAGATTCTTGTGAAAATGTATTTTTTCAGTTCTGACTAACCACCTGTGGCTTTTTCTGTACATGTAAACAACACAATGGGGTTTAAAGAGTAAATATGAATAATAACGGCCTTAGATTTGATGGAGATAGTCTGATATGTGACAAATCTACTGTGCTTTCTGTGTGTTTTTTACTTGCATACATACTTGCAGTTTGTCATTCAGTCCTCATGTAAATGTTTTTTTTTTTTTTAAATCAGAATCAGATAACAAACTGAAATTTGATGGTCATTTCTGTTCATCGTAACATCCCAAAGTAAGATCTAAAATTTCCTTTTGGACATTAAATCATAACACCGAGGTTTTAAACAAATAAATTTAGGCACCTGTTGCTCAAATACAAATTAAAATACAAATAAACTACGGGTATTTTTATGAACATAACTTCTTCCGCTCTGCTGAAAATGAAAATAATGCCATCTGAAGCTGCAATTAGACTTTATGTAAAATAAATATTTCCTATTTGTGCAGTTTGTCGCCCAGTTCTCATATAATCTGATAACAAACTCTGCCACAAGTTTGCAAAATGCCTAAAAACACTCATAATTTGGCCGTAAATTCATGATATAACTAAATAAGACCTTTTTAGAAAGAAAAAATTTGTATGGCAAACATAATATTTGAGTCTGAGTAACGTGTTTAGGCCTCTGTGGCTCAATCTGTGTTTAAAATACATTTAAATGACGACTCCTTTTACAAAACTCAGGCTCTGGTGCTCTGCATAAATGATGAAACTGCAGTTCGACTTTATTTAGACACATTCCTTCCTGTTAATAGTTAACCAGCAGTAACCATAGCTGCTGTTTTCCTCTCAATAGTGGAAAATCTGTCGCTGAGCTTCACATTAATGCAGTCTGACATCCAGTTCTGATCTAACTGTTCCTTTTTTCTATTAGAATCTGGTGACGAATTATGACCTCATGTTTGTGGAGACATATCGAGACAAAACACAGCTTCATAGTAGTTTTTTGCTCGTGTAAAATCCTGTATTTGTTTCTTGACACTCAGTCATTATATCCATATCCATATATTTTTGACATGATGAATTTCGGCATCTGTAGCTCGAACTATGTTTAAAATACATTTAAAAGGATGATATTTTCTTAAACACAGAGTCAGCCTTCTTCTGGTAATTCCACATTTGTCCAAGTTTATTAAAGGGATGTGATGCAGGGAGACGGGGAAGAAGAAGAGGAAGTGATTGCTGCTGTCTCCAGAGTCAGACTTTGTTATGATAGCAAATAAATGCACGTTTTTTTTATAATTTAACAACAAACATCTGATTCAACCCTTATTCAGGGCATAAATTCAAGTTATGCAGATGTGTAAATGTGTAGAATATTTTTGAAAATACAGTTATTTGCTTTCCTACAGACAGTTTGATGAGAAGTTTGACACCTCTGTTATCAGCCTTTCAAATATGAAGCTACAGTTAGCTTAGCTTAGCCTGCTGGATGGTAAATAGCAGTCACATTTTATCTTTATTTAATCTAAGCTAAAGTAAAGTTGAGGGTGACACTTCAGGGTGTCCCCTGCCTTCGCCCTGAGTCGACTGGGATAGGCTCCAGCCCCCCCACGACCCTACAGAGGATTAAGCGGTGTACAGATAATGGATGGATGGATAACTGTGTCATACTGCACAGAAGACATTTGTGAGTTCTCTCTACTTCTGTCCATGGTTGTTCTGTTTCCACAGAGGTGCAGAACTTTATATTGCAGTGAAAAATGAGCCCACAGTGAGAAAAAATGGAGCAAAACAAAACGCCTAGAAACTGCTTGTTTTTCAGAGGAGAAAGTAACAGCATCAGTCCCTCTGCTTCCAGCTTACTCTGTTTTTTAATCACTGCAAACTGAAAATAATTGTGTTCTTGACAGTGTAAGAAATTTTGTTCTGGGAAATTGTGAACTTTTTAAAGTCCACAATTTCTTGACATTTTATTGACCAGATACGTCACAGGAAGCAAAAAACACACAGAAACTACTTGAGGTTCAGACGGTTAAACATTTGTCAGTGACTAAAAGTAATTAAATCCATTTAGGACACTTGTGTGATCTTGTAGGAATTTCATGTTGCATTTCATAGGAAATTTGAATATACTATTGCAGTGAAAAATTAGCCCACAGTGAGTAAAAATGAGACTGCTTGGAGGTCAGAGGTTTAAGTGTGTGCTATATTTAGAATATTTTCTGCTTTACATGAGTTGCTCGTCTATCACTGCCTCCATCGGTTTGTCATTTACTATCATTTGTTTGTTTGTATCTGAACTGAAGCATCAAAGCTACACAAACAGACAAACTTGTTACGCCTGAGCCCACATTCTACACCAACTGATGAATCAGCGATAAGATGTTCGGCTTCACATGCTGCAGCCAGTGCATGTAACTCTGAGGTCACCTGTGCAGTTTAACTTCAGTATAAACTGTTTGTGTCTGCAGTGCACATACATCCAGATCCCTCAGGTGGAGCAGACCCACGCTGTCGTCCTCAGCAAACCTGCCTGGATGTGGGGGGCTGAGATGGGAGCCAACGACCAGGGAGTCTGCATCGGGAACGAGGCCGTCTGGACTCGAGAGCCGGTCGTTCCTGGAGAGGCTCTCCTGGGCATGGACCTGGTCAGGTGAGCCGACAGCACTCAATTAAAAAAAAGCTCAGCAATGAAAGGAAGTTAATGTGAGTGCTGATTAAACACAGTTTGCAGTGGAAGTATTAGCTTAATCCTCTTTGATCAGGAGGGTGTGTCGATTGTCACGAGCGTGTTATGACAGGCATCTCATATTTGAAAACACTAAAGCATGGAGCGCAGCCAAGTGACTGAGCAGCATTTCCTCCAAACAACAACCGATCAGACGGTAGATAACGGCAGGGTTTTTGTCCATCAGACTGGGCCTGGAGCGAGGGGACAGTGCCTGGGCGGCGCTGCAGGTCATCACCGGCCTCCTGGAGCAGCACGGTCAGGGCGGCCAGTGCAGGGAGACTCCAGAACCCTTCAGCTACCACAACACCTTCCTGCTGGTGGACCGAGCCGAGGCCTGGGTGCTGGAAACCGCCGGGAGGCTGTGGGTGGCGCAGAAAGTCTCAGGTGAGGCTGAAGGTTTGGCAGGTTTGAAGTTTATGGTTGCTGTTTTGATACTTTTGGTGCTGCAGGCAATGCAATGTTATGTACAAGTTCTGCTGATGTTTTAAAGGAAATTTTTTGACCCGCTGAACTCCAAACACTTTCTGATCATTTATTTGCTGCTGTCACATTTTTACTCACTGTGGGTTCATTTTTCACTGCAATATAAAGTCCTGCACCTCTATGGAAACAGAACAACCATGAAGAAGGTGAAAAAACTCAGAAATATCTTCTGCACAGAATGACACAGATGCAGGCCGCCGTTTAGCTCGCTGAGTTAAGGCGATACCACATGGACTCAGTCCTTTAACAGCGGTCATGAGTTTGAGTCCGGCTCCAGACCCTTTGCTGCATGTCACCATCCTGTCTCCTCCACTTTCACTCTGTCTCTCTATCCAATAAAACAGAAAAACCCTCCCCCAAAAATAAATAAATAAATAAAAGAATGACGCAGTTATAATGGTGTACATCACACAAAAAAGAAAGAAACAAAAGCCGTTTTAAAAAATATTTATTTTACAAAAAATGGAAAAACCTGGAATCAACATGTGCAACATTTTTCCAAGTGTCCACAGCTGTTACCTGCACAGAATTTTGTGTGTGTGTGTGTGTGTGTGTGTGTTTTTTTAAACAGAATCTGGTTAAAGCAAATTAAATAGGACATGTAGAATAAGGCTATTTTAATGCAATGTCACAATATTAATTTAGAATTTGGTTAATATTCCTAACAAAACTGAAAGTCAGACATGATTATTATTGTTATTATTTGTAGCTTCTTGCTTGATAAATCCTGTCATTTTGGCCATTTTTAAGAAAATAATTTCAAACCCACTGGCAGGATTTTAGGTTTCAGATATTCAACCAACATATTAGGGATATTTATTTCTTTAAATAATGTTTCTATCAGGTTAAGAGTGACCTGGAATGGGCTACAGGATGTCGTCAGCACTGCAGCTTATGTTGCATGATAACGAAGAAAAAACTTTCTCAAAGAAAATGTTTTCAAGATGCTCTCAACGCCTCACATGATTTTTATAAAGCATTCCTGTAATGTGAACATTTTGCATGCAATATTCTGAGGATGTTTTAGGATGCCGTTGAGGAAACACGTTTTTAGAATGTCCCAAGAAGCATTTCCACAGTACTACATGATGCAACTCTATCACCAGACATGCTCAGAATGTCTTTAGTTTTTCCTACCTTTAAGAAGAACGTCCTGGGAGCTCAGAACAAAAGAGCTCCCCGCTGAACACATTGCTAGGACTTTGCAGAAATTTCTTAACACAAACATGAAAAATTCCTGCTGGGTTGCCGAGCTTTGCATAAAGATTGGAAACAGGAAGCATCAGCTCATGTAGCTCAATCCCAAGATAACAATAACCCTCTTGGGATGGGAGATTATTAGTGTCTCCGCTGGTTATCTGACAACCTCACAGACCTCCCTCATAGTCAAGAACAAGAAAAAATACATTTTCCAACATGTTAAACTGTTCTTTCATGTCTTTAAACCTGAAAAATTCTTTATTTTAACCCATTTAAACTGACAAATTTAAATTGAAGCTGTGACGTGAACATTGCTTGACAGTCTCAAGCAATTTGTACAAAAACAAAGCTTAAAGCTAAAGGTTCTCTGTGGACGTCCCTACAGCCCCAGAATGTCAGAACAAAGCAAACTAAACTTAAGCTCCAGTTTGTTGTTGATGAGTCTAATTAATCAGACTCTGTCTTCACTGCAGCGGCGTATGAATTCTATTGACATTTCCGTTTGTGATAGAGCAAAACAAATGAGAAAGGTTCACTGTGATTTTGCAGAAAATGGTGTTAAAATGTGGAAACATCTTTACTGAAATCACTTCACACAACTCAAAGTGTGTTGTGTTCTTGTCACTGTCTGTCTGCTGAAGTGATTTCATGCAGTTCAGACGTGTGCTGTGCTGAAAGTGATGCAGAAGAGTCAGATCTAGGGAGATTTTTGTTGCTCATTTAGACGTGAAGCTGACAAGTTCAGATGCCGGATTCCATGTCTCAAAAAGTCTGTAGGTTTCGTCCTCTGAGGACCATGAACGTCTCCTCATACCTCAGTCTTGACTGTCTGTGTCGTCCTTCAAGCTGCGGCTAACCCAAACTAAAGTTGTGCATCAAGTTCTCTGCTGCTTAATCTGCCTAAACCACACATGAGGTTGGAAAATCCATACGAAATATTGAAATGCCAACTGACTCTTTAATGTGGAAGCTAAATTACATGGTGCGTAAAACCCGTTTAGATCTCAGTTCGTTTTCACCGTGAGACCACAGCTTATGTAGATGGTTGTATAATTCTGAGTGTAGTTCAGATAAACCTCACAAAGTGCTCCACTTACTGTGAAACATGTTCTACACAAACTGCATGTTTCAGGCTAATGAGTGAAGATTTTCAGCTTCCTCAACACACTAACGGTGAATTTCCTGCTTTCAGATCCGGTGAAGAACATCTCCAACCAGCTGACCATCGGTACTGAGATCTCGGCTGAACATCCGGAGCTGCGCAGCGTCGCTCAGGCCAACGGCTGGTGGGACGGCGAAGGAGAGTTTAACTTCTCTCAGGTGTTCAGTCCTGAAAACCCTCCTGCCCGGATGGAGCTGGCCAAGCAGCGCTACAAGGGAGGAACCGAGCTGCTCCAGCAGCACGACGGTACGACTGGATTTTACCTTCAATTCTCTACTGCAAACATTATTTTATTATATTACTGACTGTTATCCCCTGAAATTAACTTAAATTAACATATTTAAATACATGTAAAACATATATTTTTTACAAAGAATGATTTTGTTTTGAAAGCTGGCAGGTTTCATACTGTTTCTGTGAGACATCAGAAACAGTATATTATATAAAATGTTAAATTTATACAAGATCACACAAGTTTTTAATCCTCTGAACTCCAAGCAGTTTCAAAAGTTTTATGCAGATCTTTGTGTCCCTTAAGAACAGACATCGGATTCAGGCCATATATGTAAGTTATATATGGCATAATTATGTGTTAAATACTTTTGAAATTATGCGTATTTGCTTTTTAATAGTTTAATAAGAAGATTGATGTTACTCTCATATCTGTTAAATATGAAGTCAATGCCAAGAGATAGCTAGCCTAGCCTGTAAACAGCTAGTCTATGTTGGAAGGTGCTAAGGTGCTATGCTAAAGTGGAAAAAGATCGAAAAGGTTTAGTCACTTTTCATGATCTCACAGCATCTCGGAGCTGAGTAATAGAAGGACTGTCAAAAAGTAAAAAAAATAAAGTTTCTCTCTCTTTTTTTTACAGATTCTGTCTCATAAATGTTGTAATGTTGGTGATTTTATAAAGACATCATGCCTTTCATATTGCGCTGGTGGGTTTTGACGTTCGGAGGGGTAAAAAGCACATATAGGGGTCTTTTGACTAATAAATTGTAAAAGAAGAGAGAAAAAAAGCTCAAAACATCTCATTTTTGATTCATTTCTGCAAATTGTGGGTTTGAAAGCTGTCACATTTGCATTTTAGCTGGAACAAGCTCTTACATAACACTTCTAATTTAGCCTTCTTCAGGTAGTTAAAGGTCTTTGAAGTATAGAGCTGTTTAAATCAGTGCTCAGCCTTCTGCTGAAAGCCCAGTCAGTGTTTAAATATACTTTTAAATATCAGTGTTGCTTTATACAAATGCTGTTCTGTCTGTTATTGTGACTGTGAAAGCTTCAAAGGACTTCAGAGCCATGAGCTGGTGTTTTTAATGTTGTCTCTGTGGTCTCAGGCTCGGTGACGGCGGAGGTGATGATGTCCATTCTGAGGGATAAACCCAGTGGAATCTGCATGGACTCTGGAGGTTTCTGCACCACAGGCAGCATGGTGTCGGTTCTGCCCACAGACACCAGCCTGCCCTGCATCCACTTCTTCACTGCCACCCCAGACCCCTCCAGGTTAGTCGCTAACTGAGCTAAGAATTCATCTTAGGTTTTAAACATTGAGTAATGCTTTAATCAACAACGTATATCATGTTACATTCATGTGCAGCAGTGGCTCAGTGGTTAGCAGCGGCGCCTCACAGATAGAAGATGCCCGGTTCGCGTCACAGTTAGGATGTCTGGGATTTTTCTGGGGTCTTTCTGTGTGGAGTTTGCATGTTCTCCCCGTGCATGCATTGGATAGACTCCAGCCCCCCCACCCCCCCACCCCCCGCGATCCTACAGGGGATAAAGCGGTGTACAGATAATGGATGGATGGATTCATGTGCAGGTTACAATATTGGAATTTGCAGCTTCAGAAGTTTCTAAAAGATTTAAAATCATTTAGAAGAGAAGTTTTAGACCAGTGGTTTCCAATTAACTCAAAGTACTACACTACAGTCGACTTGTGTTTAGTGAACTGCAAGTCAGAAGAACACCATAAGAAATATTTACTCTGGTTCAACCCTCTGAACTTTTTCCTCTGTGCTCTGTGTAAACACTGCCTGCAGTTCAATCAACAAGAACTACTGAAATTTTGTCTCGTGACTCTTGGTCGCAGCTGAATAAGTCCTGTCTTCTCGCTTGTGCCGAGGAACACAGAATTTTTTGTTCTTTACAGAATCTGGGCAGAGTGAATGGTTAATTTTTGGCAATTTTTAAATGAGACATGTAGAATAAAGTGATTTTCTTGAAATGTTGCTATCTTACGCTTAGATTTGGTTACGTTTCCCGATGGAACAGCATATCACAGATGAGTAGTTCAAGGACTGTCGGATTCTTTCTGTTTTTACAGTGTCTGCATATGAATACTGTTTTATTTTTCGTATATTGAAAATTCAAGAGGTTGGTAAAAAAAAAAACTTTGATATTGGATGCATTTCTGGTGTATGGTTGCTTCTTTCTGGGGAAAAACTGCAATAGGGGCTGATGTATTTTCTCTTTATGGCATCAGAAGCAAAGTTGTTAGCATTAGCATCAGTAGCTTCATTAAAGAAACAATGGTAAGTCACAAAAAATGCCAATAAAAACTGCTTAAAGATGGAAAACACACTGAATATGACTAGTTTCGTCGCTATAGTTGAATATGTTTTAGAAAAGTGTGAAAGACTTCATGGAAGTGTTGAGACTTCAACATTCTTTCACTTCTCATCTTTACTTTCCAACATTCTGTCTCCTCTTTGGGTCGATGGGATTTTCTGAGTCTACGTTTCTTTCTCTTTCCTGTTTCCCTCCACACTAACCCTTCCCACCCTGGTAGGTCTATATTCAAGCCTTTTATCTTCTCGGACTGTTCCACCCCAGTGCCAAGGGTGGTCTCCCCACAGTTCGGCCCGGACGACCCGGTCAGGAAGCAGCCTCGCTTCCAGAGCCAGGTGGACCGCAGACACGACCTGTACAAGGCCCACGAGGTGGCGCTCAGCAACATGGACTCCAACCCGGTGGGTGGTCACAACGCACAGAACCAGGCAGGGCTGGAGGGTTTTATTCTGCTGGTCTGGTTGCTGATAAATTACAGTTGGCAGAGGACCGACACTCCCAGCAAAGAGCAACACACAACAGAAGCTCACAGCATCAGCGTAGACTAAACAAAAACACTCTACAAGTGCACATTGAAAGCCAAAGAGCAGGGTTTCAATCGGAGCAAGCAGAGCTCTGCAAAACAATTTTCCACTTAGGCCTTTTAGCTCATGTCCAGTCTGAGATTATGTGTGCGGTTTTAAGGTCACCTGGAAGTCACAGGAAGGAGAGTGTCCTGTTTAGACTGAAACCTGCCACAAAATGTCCAGACAACATGTTTTTGTGCATCAGATAACAAGTAGTTCCATCTCAGATCATCTCATTTTAAATCAGCTTCTGCTCAGCCTTCCCTGATTTACCTGAAATTATTATTGCGTAAAATATGGATATTTATTTAAAAAAAGGGAATTTTTTGCTTGATATTTAATAGTTTTTAAGATAATTTCTTTTTTAAAAAATGCCCTTCAACACACTTTTAGCACGTTTTTTTGCACATCAAACTATTACAGAGAAAAGCCTGAAATTTTCTGTTATTTCTCATCATGATATTGATTCAGAATCTGCAATATTGGACAAGTAGATCAAATCATCTCTGATTAGGAGTGAGTTGAAATTTTTAAAAAGTTGAAATCTTCATAAAGTCCCATCTTTGAGCTCCCATTAACCAAAAAAAAACTTAGAATGCAGAAGCCAGCAAGTGATATTACCTGAACCATATGTAGCTACGTGTCACAATAATATAAAACAAGATATATAAAATGCTTTTTATTATCCAATAGAAATAGACACGTAGGAAAAAGTTGTTTTTGTTCAAAGCTTTATAACTAATTGAGCAGGTATGACAAGTTGTACCTCAAAAACAAAAGTGTTGGTAGATAACTAGATAAATAAATGATATATCAGTGCACAATTTCATTGCCATTTTAAATATTTATAGTTTATGATGAGAAAGTTTCAAATAAGTGGGAGATGGTGGAGCAGAAGGCCCTGAAGAACTCAAACATTAGCTAGCATAAGCCACTCGGCAGACCAAATAAGCTGAGCAACATTATGATTTCATTATAATTTGTAGTTCATGTTATAATTTTATCAATAATTGAATGCATGGACAAAATAAACACTAGGTTGCTTAAATTATAAATTCAATGGCAATAAAATATTTAATTTAAAAGTTTTATTTAACAACACTCCAGATAGAATCCCAATTATCAAGGCAAGCTTGCAATAAATAAAAACTTGCTGGACAGAGATCACAGCTTAACAGTGTGTTTCCTACATCACATGTGCCACATGACTATAGGTGCACAACACTGTTAAAGGCTAGGGATCTGTATGTGAACACTAGCTGGAAGTTATTAACCGCCACAGAAGTCTCTGTCATGGTGCTCCCTCAACCCCACAACGCTCCAAGTGTCCACAGATGTTACTGAATTTTGCTGCTCACAGTTATAATTAATTAATTTATGTAATATTGTAAAAACATGCCTTTCAAACCCACCAACAGGTTTGTTTTATTCAACACTATATCAATATAGAGGGCCTTTGAGCCAAATACCTCTGCTGGTCCAGTACTGTCTGACTCAGGTGTTGTTGTTTTTCTGACATCTCCCTATTTTCTCTCAGGATGACGGTTTAGCCGTCTACAACATCCTGAGGGATCT
Organism: Dascyllus trimaculatus; assembly: GCA_024666655.1. Lineage (NCBI taxonomy): Eukaryota > Metazoa > Chordata > Actinopteri > Pomacentridae > Dascyllus > Dascyllus trimaculatus. The sequence goes on along the minus strand of CM045447.1, from coordinate 26,586,292 downwards.
GGAGTCACAGTGTCTGAGCGAGATCTCAGCGATGCTCAGAGGAGAGATACCCGGAGACGAACTGGGCGACTTGTTTTTTGACTGCGTGGACACAGAGATCAAGTTCTACCAGTGAGGAGGTGGGAGTCGCAGCAGATAACTACTGTTGCATCATGTGCATGAATAAGTCCAGGTTTTCTGGGCAATTTTTAACTGCAATTTGTAAAAGTGAATAGATAATTATGTTCACATAGCAATACTGTTGTTATAATATATTGGTAAGAATAGCACAAAAAGTACCTCAACCTCTTCCACTTCAGCACAGTTTTGGTGAATGCCTTGAATACACTAAAATTGATTTTAAGTCATTCTGTAGCTTTTAAAATATAGGAATAAACAAGAAGAAAGGAAAGGAAACTAGAAAGGAAACTCTCATGAAAAACACAATATTTCAGTCCAAGTAACCACCTGCAGCTTTCAGGACTGTGGAGGGTTTGGTTTGTGTTTGTGTTTTCTTTTATGGCAATTTATTTGGGCAAGCCCGAGCACATAACACACTGTCATTAGAGCCTCCCCACAGTTTGGATGAAACATCAAGAAGTCAAATCTATTATGAAGCTTGAAAGTTGTGATTCCTCTATGTGTGTGTATTTGCTGCTGTGATCCCAGTAGAGTTCAATGATCCTCTAATATGTGCTGTCCTCTGTTACAGCGCCCTCTGGTGGACACCCCCAGCACTCACAGGGTGGCAGCAGAAGGCCCCGGGACTGTTAAAAACTTCCTCGTGTGCTCGGCCTCCACCTCGCGTATCTCTGACCCCATTCCATCCTTAACACAGACTAAATGTCTAAATGCACATGTGATTGGAGCGTATTTAATCATCTGTATCACCCTGGGAGCAGCAACTGCACCTCATTAGTGACTTTAATGACGTAGACTACACTGGCGCCATGTAGAGCTGTGTGACGTTGCACAAATACTGTGAGTTTGGCAATTTGTTTAACATTTTTGTTTGTTGTTGCAAATGAATGGGTTGTCACTTTGTTCGATGGCTACCTGTAGGAGAGATTCTAATAAAGAGTGTGCATAGCCTGTCCTGAGTGAGTCTCCAGCTTTTTTGAGTTGCACATGGGCACTGTTGGAAAGCACACTTACTCAGGTTTTGTGCTTATTTACAGTTCTGAGGTAGTTTACTTGAGCATTTCAGTATTATTCAAGTTTATACTTCCACTTCCTACATTCCAGAGGGAAATATTTCTTTACTTTCTGCTCCAGTACGCGTATGTGACAGCTTTTTAATGATTATTTTACTCAAGCTTTTAAAATGCAACACATTTTTAAAAGATTATACCAGTGGTTGTTACTACCCAGCCTCTAGGGGTAGCTGGGTGCAACAAAAATAAAACCAGGTTTTATTGGTGCGGTAAAGCAACTTATTGTTTAGTGACAAAATTAACATAAAACAAAGACAAAGTAACAAATTTGGTGGGTGTTGCTAAAATCAAAGAGCTGAATAAAACCAAACAAAGGCTAACAGAGTTACTAGAAATTTACTAAGACTAAATAACAAGACACAACTAAACTCCCTAGCCAAACGTAAACACAATGGCAACACCATACCCAACAGAAATTACAAACGAGTGCCCAGTGCACAAAACTAAACCAAAACTGGTGCCTCTAAACATACATCATAGCGTCCTTTACACACAGGAGACACTAATGCCTGTCTAAACTAATGCAGGAGCTAACAGAGGCCACTGAAAAGTCTGCACCAAGACGAACTAATGCCTCTCCACAAAGTTAGCAACCTGCCTGGCTAGTAACACACAGAATCACAGTCACAAGAGGCACCAGAGCAAACAGTTCACATTAAATCCCTGTCGCCCCTACTGAGGGTTTGTTGGAGGCTTTTATGGTCTTCAGGTGCGGAGTGACTACAGTGGATTGGCTGGAGGTGGAGGGTGAAAAGTGGTGGTCCAATCCGGCAGGTCCAGAGGCGAGGAGATGGGGTGCTGCAGAGCAGGTCCTCAGCTCAGCTAATCAGCCGAGATGGCTTTCAGCTCGGGCTCTGGAGCGGTCTTCCCAAGTCAGCCACAGCTGGGCTTACAAACACAGTTTTAAAAGGCCACCACATAAGAAATACGGCACACTGACATCAGTGGCCGTAACAGTGGTTTCTAGCTTCTTTGCTTTTTAAGTTGTTCAGTTCCACCAAACTAGCATTTTTCCTGCTTAAGCTCCTCACATTATTTTATTTGAATAATATGATCCAAAATCTCAGCAAAAGTCAAAAACAAAGACTGCAAACAGATTTCTTCTTTCTTCTCCCATTAATCATGTTTGGAGCCCTCTGAATAACCTGAATATAAAACTGGATATAAAGTAGTTCAAATCTGCTGCTGACACTCTGATGCTTCACTGGTAATATTATAATTGTGGCACCTTTAATAATATATCAGGCAGAGGGACCAAACAGGACATTTATTGCAATACTGAAACTACATTTTTACTTTTACTTGTCTTTCCTGCAGGACTTTCCTTGCAATGGAGTATTTTTTACTTTGCTCTATTTGTACTTTCCCTTAAGGATCTGAATACTTCTTTCACCACTGCACCTTTACCAGTGGAGGAGCTGCAGTCAGTTACACAGTCTGCCTTAAAATATGAAAACTAAAAGGAAAATCTCATGATGATGGTTGTACTTTTTATTTAGAGCCACCAACAGGTTATAATTTATGCAACTGATGATTTATTTTCTATTATTTCCAGTTGCACTTGAATGTTACAGGCTTAATGTTAGCAGTCATTCATGCTGAACTTTGTATGGTGCTGTTAGAGGACTTGCTAACTGTAGGATTTAGCTCCATGTAAGTTAAAGTCCAACAAACTCCAGTCACAGTCTGGAAGTAAAACTATTGCTAATTAATAAAATTTGCAACATAATCGATGTTTTGGCTACTTGGGCGCAAAATGAAAGTAGGAGGAAACTAGAGTTCTGTTATGATGACTCCAGACTTACATCCTCGAGGTGTGAATGGTTGCAAAACTGCCAGGTGAAGGATGACGATGAAAATAATGATGGTGAAATTTCCTGGGGAAATATGTCATTACTGCAATGTAAGTACCTGATAACTGGTGCTGCAGACTCCCTCCTCTACAATAATTGAGATCTCGCCCCACGAAGTTCAACCAACATTAACATCTTGAGTCACTCCTCACCCAGCAGTTTCATAACCATCCACACCTCGAGTTTTAGGCCATTTATGGACCATTAACCATGTGAGTTCCCAGGCCACAACTTTAAATACATAAAAGGCATAAAAAAAGAAAACTAATGCAGAAGTTTTTTTTCTAGAAGAAATGGAGAAAAAAAAGGTTTACTATCAGAAATGTATTACTTTACGGGTTATACTGTGTTATTATGCAGCAATACTATGTGATGAAAGCGTGATGTTAATAATAATAATAATAACAACAAACGTTTACAAAGTGCTTTGACAGAAAATTTAACAGTTAGGATTAAGTTAAATCAAAAAGATTACAGATACAAAAATGCAGTATGTCAGCATTAATAGATAAAAGTAAAATGATTAAAGCAGTAAAACCTCAATAGTCAAGTCATTGTTATTTATACTGCACATTTTAAAGAAGAAATATTGAGTCAAAATGCTTTGCAAAAGAAAAACACGATTATTACGAATTTACTGAACAGGTTTAAATATGAAGCCTAAAACCGTATAATATTTTTAATTATGAGTTTCTACTACCTCCATGACATTAACTGTAAAGTAAAGTAGGCCATTGTTAATTTATTTAAAATAATGTTCTGATGCTTCTATTGAATAGTGGAACAGCTTAAATATTTAATTGACAACATTTTTTAAATTAATCTGAACACCTTTCCTCTAACGAAGAGCAGGAAAAGGGCTGTAGTGAATTTGCCAACATGAAAAAAATCATGGAGCCATTATGATAAAAATTTATTTCAGATTCTGTGAGGCTTATCTTCAACACAAACCAAAATAAAAACAAATTTTGCACCAGTATGTAGCTTAAAAATGTGGGTTTTAATTTCACCTTCATGCTGTTCAGCCTCCATCCAGGAGGAGGCGGCAGCTTAAACCTCTGCTGCCTGACCGGGGTGGCGTCGGTGGAAAGGGTGCAGAAAACCAAACAGCCCGGGGTTCAGGCAAAACTTGGCTGCCAGTGCAAGCTAACTGGGTTGCCTGTTGTTCTTTGGGGGGACGGTTAGAAATAGACAGATACAGTCTGAGCATTTTCCCGTGGTTTCCTTTAACCTCCGCTCCCCCTCTGTAAAGAAAGTGGAGTCGTCCAACGGTAAAGGTAAATTAATGGTAGTGCAGCGCTATGTTGCTAACTTTAGCTTTTACTTCAGCTTTAGCTTCACGAGGCAGAGAAAACTTAAAAAGATCTGTCACTAGGTGCTGGAAACTATCTCTCGTCAAAAATTCTTATTGTGAGTTGCATTAATTTTTGTTCTGGCTAAAGCTAACTAGCTAAAAATTCTCTGCTAGCTGGCCTGCTAGCAAACAGGTAGTGGAACTAGCCAGTTAAGCTAGGTCGAAGGACACTAATATCGCCTTTAAAGATGGATCAGTACGGTTGTTTCAGATCAAACATTCCACTGCAGGTGGTTTACTGCACAAGTAGTCTCTGGGTGAAGGTAATTAGTGTGTCTGCAATCTCTGCACATCTGTAGTTCGTGCCAGAACACGGTTTGAGTCTTACAGATTTACATAAATCATTTTATTTTTTATGTCGGCATATTAGGGGTGACTCCTTTTAGTTTTCATTCATAGTAATAAGATATAAATTATTAATTTGCATCATTGTGTTGCATGATTATCACCGAATCCTTCATGTGCAAGATTGAATACAGGTTTTCAATCTGACAGTGAGATCATCTGTTGTCGGTTTTAGTGGGATAAAATTGTGTATTTGTCCATGTTCCTCGTTAGGGTTAGACAGACAGGGTTTAATGATGGCTGATACAGACGATGAGAAAATGATATTTGAATATTTAGGTATTTGGATGTACATTTGCAGTTAAAAAAATAAAATGTCACTGTCAGCTTTAGAATAGCGCAAACTCCAACACTAAACTTGGTTGAAGTGACAACACTGAAGTTAGAACTTTGTGGTTAAGGGAAACTTAATTTGCAGTGCTGAGTGACTGATGCTTGGTATTTCCCACATTTCAATAATGTAAAACTGTGTTAGACATTTGATGTGAAACCCTAATGCAGTTTAACACCCACTTTCAAATTTGTGAAAATAGATCTCATTGCTTCTAATTGCTTCACATGTATACTATATATGGACTAGTCAGATCTGGACATTGTCCTCCAGAGGCCCATTGGGACAGATTGCCCAATGGGTTGGAGTTGTTTTGGTTGTATGAAAGGGACCTACACAGAATTAGACAGGTGATTTTATTGTTGTAGATGTCCTATATGTCCTGCAGGGGTGTGTGTAACATGAGGGCTTGGGCTAGTGTGGTCCAAAAGCAAAGTAGCAGCAAAATCTCAGTTTTTTTGCCTTTTTAATAAAATAAAAGTTTCATAAATTTTAAATTGGGTTTCAGACAGAATTCAAGGATTACCTAAAAATGTTTACAATGTGGAAAAAACAGAGAATCAGTTGCTCAACTTAAGCTTCCTTTTACTTTTTCCTTAACTGCTGAATAACAAGCTCCAGACCAGAAGCTAACTTTAGCAAAGAGGCTAAATGTCTTTGTGATTTTATGTGTTTGGCATGTTTAATTAAAACAGAACTTATAACATTCATCACTCAGTATGTCAAGTAACCAATCAGATACTAGAGATGCGGAGATCTGCTTTAGAGCCTTAGAAGTATATTTTTAAATTAATTTATTTTACTTGGAATTGGTTAAAATGATACCGATAATATGAAAAATGCCGAACATCACAGTTCCTCCTTAATTTCCTCGGCTCCTTCCCTCACATCTTAACACCTGAGATGTGGGCGAAGGAGGTGAGTAGGAAACATAAGGAGAGAGGAGTTAAGGCAACAGGTGTTAACAACATGAGGCATCATTTTAAAGCGGTGTCAATTTAATATGACATGTAGCACAGTTTTATCATTCATCTGTGGTTTGGTTACAGCTGACATTCATGAGAATTTATACAGAATTTGTACAATTTTAGTTATAATTCAATCTGCTCTGTGACAGAATGTGATGACAATGTACAGATTTCACTGATTTTTATATTTTAATAAGTATATACACACACAGAATAGTAATGATAAACAAAAGAGCACAATACAAACACAGAGCGATTTATGTTGTGATTCAGTGATATATTGTCAGGACATGGACTGACAAATGTCTAAATATATTATATATGTTTATTCCAGTGGTGTGACGCCTTTTTTTAGACATCACAGATGCCAAGAAGACACAATGAGGATACACCTGTGCTTCTTCACTCCTCCAGTAGCCTCCTCTCTCCTCGAGTTGCATTTTGGAATTGGACACATCCTTCAAAATAGCTCCATTTCTGGGAGATAGGGAGGCTGGACATAGTGAAATTAATTTCTATTTCATGATTTTAACTCTTTTTCCCTTTTGTTTTGTTGCTTCCTTTTAGCTGCTGGAGTCGCTGTGAGACGATGTACTCGAACAGGTCTGAGTACAGCCACAGGCGACAGTATAGTGACAGAAGCTCGAGGCAGTGGGATGAATATGATGACAGACGGGAAGAAAGGCGTGAACCTCACCGAGATTCGTACCATAAATATGGAGGGGATGGACACAGCAGCACAGAGAGGACATGCAGGAGCAGAGAGTACAGTGGCTCTCCGAAGAGGCCCTACAATAAAGACTCACTGAGCAGAGACTGGAGCAGAAATAGCCCAGTGAGGAGACGCATGTCTTCACCCATCAGAGATCCGTCTGAAATGAAAAAGCGACGGTTTGCAGAGGATGATGAAAGCAATTACAGATACAGAGGTGAGCCTCAGGAAAAAAGCTACTGGCAGTCAGACAATTCTTCACGTGCACACGTAACCAAGAGTTTTAAAGATGCACCGCCGCAAGAAGAGGATTTCAAATACAGGAAAACGCCTCAAGACACCAGGCAAAGACATCGGCATGAGGAGTTCACATACAGACAACGACATGATGATTTAACTTACAGACGGTCGTCTGGGTGTTACAAAGATAGAGATGGACGTGAACGGAGCAGAGATCGCTCTCAGGAGAAGACACAGTCGCAGGATCACTCTACGAAGGTCAGTCCCGATTTAGGTTTCAGCACCAAGGCTTGACAATGAAAAATCTATCAAATTAAAAAGTTTCCTTTTCAGCTGATTGATAATTATTGATTAATTTTTTAATAGCATATTTTTTAATAAAGACCAACAAAAAATGGTTTGATTTGAATTTAACTACCTTAATTTCCATTTTACTTATGAAGGCACACAGCTAATATTTTTTGTTTAACACAACAATGATAAAAACACACAAATAAATTTAATTAAATAAACATGCTGAACCATGTGTTTCTTTGTTTGTGCTCAGACTATGTTTAGGTAGGTTTGTAGCTTTTATTGACTGCATTGCATGTTTTTCATTTCAACTCAGTTTTTACTGATGTGAACCTCCCCTCTTAGAAGACACTTTATTCAAGAATGTGTCAAGTTAGTGATGATCTTTGCCAGTTCTAGTAAATTGCATAGAACTCTTAAAATGATAATAATATAATAAATATGTGAAGAATAAAGGAATGATCTTGATACACATTTTAAAAAGAAAGCAAATGCAATCAATTTTGAGGTGAACTGACCTTAATAACAACATCAGTAAGACGCAAAAAATATACTTAACCTCAACCTTTGGGTTTGTTTATGCAGGAAAACTCTGTATTTTCATAATATGTTGTCATGGTGGTTTACATCTGATGCGTTTAAATGAAACTATCAAACAGTTTTATGTTGCTATTGATGAAGTAGCTATTACTGGTACATACTTTTATTGTTTCATCGCCCAGTCCTATGTTTGTATCAGTGTAAGAACTGTTTTTATTTTTTCTCTCCTTTTGTGGTTTAATAAAATGTTTAACTGTGTCAAACAGAATTACACCAAACCCAGAGAGAGGGCTGACAGCCCGTCCACGTCTTCACATCATGAGGATTATCGTCAGAACAGAACAAAGTTTCTCCTGAATGAATCCAGTAAACAGGTGGGTTGATTTTACCCTTTAAGTTGCAACGGATCTTTTTCACAGCAGACTTTGTGACTCAGGTGGATCTACTGACATTAACAATAAGTTTTGAGCCAACATGTGCAACGCTGAGTCTTGGACGCGGCTCAACCAAATAGAAAACAAACATCCTTCATGGTCTTATTTACAACTATGTGTTTCCTGCTTTGACGTGCCAACATGTCTGCTGTGAAAAAGATTGGTTTTAATTTAAAAACGTTATTTTCCAATCTGAGGAGGAATAGTTTGCCTATACTCTGATTTTACTGCCAAGCCAAAAATGGAAAGCTTTGTTGCATGTTCTGTTCTTATAATTTGCAGCTATTCAACAGTGTAACTTATGTCCATTGCCAAGTTCAGTGTAGGTCAAGGTTTTTCCTGCATAAAACCACATTTTGTTTCCAGAATTGAGAATTTGAGATTTGTCTCATGAAATGATCAAAATAAAAGGAAAATGCGTAGATTTCTATTTCTCTCTTGGCAAAAACATATTAGATTTTTATAATAATACTGCAGCTCAAAATATGATATTTGTGCCTTACATTATTAGGACATGTTGATGTTACAGCTGAAAAAGTACACATTCTTTTGATCACTGTGTGAGAGCGATAATGGGCAGTACAGCTTTGTTCAGCTCTTGAATATGAGATAATCTGTTCAATCGTTAATCCTCTGAACCCCAAGCAGTTTCTGGGTGTTGTTTTGCTTCTGTCGCATTTTTCCTCTCTGTGGGCTCATTTTTCACTGTAATATAAAGTCCTGCATCTCTATGAAAACAGCATAACTATGGCTAAAAGTACAGATAACTTAAAAATGTTTTTTGTGCAGTAAGACACGGTTAGAATGACAGACAGAAATCATAAAAAAAGAAAAAACATAATTGAATTAGTTTATTTATTTAAAAAACACACGTACACTATGTTTCCAAGTGCCCCCAGGTGTTACCACATTTATAGCATGTTTTGTCTTTACATGCAGTAGATATTTTACTATTTATTTAGTTTGATTTGTTTACATATATGTCTCCTATCTTCTCTGTGTAAACACTGCCTGCAGTTCAATTGAAAAGTCACAGAATTTTTGTCATGTGACTGCTGGTCACAGCAGGGTCTCTAATGGCTTCGTGTTTGCATTGAGAAGTGCAGAATCTTTAGTTTTTTACAGAATTTCCTTGAATGAAACATGCATGAGATTTGTTTTGATAAAATGTCATGATTTTATTCTTCTATTTGGTTAAGTTTCCCAGCACGTCACAGATGAGTAGTTCAAAGCCTGTCAGAAAGTCAGTAAACCAAAGAATTGTTTGTATTTCTACAATTTCTAGCTCTGATGAATCGTGTGAATTTATTTCTTCATTTTTCTTCTGTGTTTACCATTAGTCTTTTGAGAGTGACATCTCCACCCAGAGTGCTGCTGTTCCTAAGAAGCAGTCCACAAAGGGTTTCCAGCGTTTCCTGGATGTTCTCAACAAGGGCGTGAATGTCGACGTTCTCACCAAGATAGTGACTCAGACCTCAGCAGAAGTCAAAGATCGAACTGCATCTCCAAGTTCCTTCATGAACTCTGCAGATCGTCCGTGGAGGCAACAGGGAAGCCACCAGAACAACTGGAACGAGAACAAAGGTTCCCACCACAGAACAGTTTCTCCACAACCTCGTGACAGGTCCCCCAGTCCACACAAACGTCCTCTGTCCAATGATAAGCCTCAGCAGCAGAGCGACAGCCGGCAAAACTACTTCAAAAGCAAATCCAGGTCTCCCTCAGTGCCGGAAAAAATGACGTTGACACCTGAAGATGAGCACAAACACAGACAAATGCAGGATGTTTTGCAGGCTATTGGCATGGATTTGGGATTCGAAGAGCTTGGCCAGATGTCCCATCGAATCCAGGAGCGGCTGTACGGGAAGAAGGACAGCGACAAGGGCCGTAAAGTGAGTCAGGAGAGCAGCACACGGCGGGCGTATTCTCCGAAACGTCAAAGCAGATCATCGTCATCGAGCAGGTCGAGTTTTAGCTCGTTACCTCAAGAGTATCGCATGAAAAAAGGCTCGTACAGCGCACAGAGGGATGAAGCAGAGGAACATCAGATGCATCAGGCTGTTGATTATGGCCGGACCATGAGCTCTTTACAAGACGGTGAGAAATGTGAAATTAACACCCAGGAAAACTCTGCTGCATTGCAACCATTTTCTCCCACTTCCACCTACCCTGTATCAGAGCCTCCTGCTGCACCCGTGATGCCAACATATTCCCCCGTCAGCTGTTCACCGCTGCCATACCCACCTCTCTCTCCGGCTCTGTCTGCAGGTATGCCTCCACTTTTACCCCACGCTGCCCCCAGGGTTTTCATGCCCCGCCTGCCTCCCTTCATGCCTTACCCCCGCATCCACCCTCTGAACATCTTTCCAGCTGTGCTCACTCAAACAAGGCACCTGTACCCACAGCACATGAATCATCCACAGCCGCCACTTTTCAACCTGCCAGATGTAAATGCAGTTCAACCGCTGAACACAACACAGAAATCAAAGACGCTGTCGAGGCCCCGCTGTTTGCAGGTTATCCAAACCAAGCAACCTGGATGAAAATATTTGCTTGACGTGGAAATGAGACTTTAAATCAGACTTCAGTGAGTCTCTTCTGAACCACAAATCACATTTGATCAACTCAGCAGAGAGAATCAACATATTCGCAAGAAACCTGGCCAACAGCAACAACACATTAGCCGTGTTTCCATAGCGTGTTGCATTAAACTACTGCATTAGAAAAGGTTCGTGGAAACGGTAAAATAAGAAAAAAAAACTTGCACAATTTTGCACAAAAATGTTTACGCTCGCTTGAGTTAGTTTTTGACATTTTTAAAAATGAGGTAATGCGCTTCATGGGAGATTGAAACACCTTTTCTGACTACGTTGTGACGTATCAAACATTTAAATGGCATGACTAGAAGAAATGATTACAACCTGCCCGACTGAAAAACTATTTCTGAAGACTCTTAATTTTTCTCTCATAGGTGCAGTTTTGCTTGTTTGTTTTTTTTTCGCAATTTTTTTAAGCAGTTGGCAAACGACTGGCTTTGTTTCTGGCTTTTTCTACTCTGTTTATGCCTTAACCTAGCCTATAGCGCCACCTTCTGACAACGCTACGCAGCCTGGCTTTTGGAAACGAGCCTAATTCTCGTTTCATTCTACAGATTTTTTGTGACATTTTTCAAGCTGGCTTCGAATTCACTTGACAGATATATGGAAACACGGCTAAAGAAAGAAACAGCATTTAATCACACATGGTGGCTCTGGAGCCTTGTCCCAGTCTGCTCTAAACATAGTGCACATGTCCCAAGAGAAAAACACTGAAATTATGTGTAGAAAGTGTTTTTTATTGATCTGAGAGCTTTGTCTACTTAATTCTGTTCATTAAAAGTAGTATAAACACAATAATTTGATACATAATGACTGTTGTTGAAGTTGTATTTGTCCACAGAAAGCCTTTATCCTCATAAATCAGCACCACGGCCATCCTGCAAAACACAGAATCTTCTCTACACTTAAGCTTCTTTGTTTGTCAGGTGGATTTTCTCTTTTTTTTCTGTATCCACACAGGAAACTGTATAAATATTGAATTACATAATATTAAACACTATAATTCAAAATCAATACTGAAGAAGGGTTCTTGAATAAGTAGGAAGTCTGTTGTCACTGGAACCTCTGCTCAGAAAAGAAGAACATCAGAATATGAGCAATGAGGACGTTGTAAAACAGGCTGGTTTGTAAAGTGGTAAGTGTTTGTTTTGTCTTATTTTCTAAGCCCAGCAGATGTTTGTACATATAGTGTGGACACCATCCTTAAAAAAGGCTGTGTTGTCTTCTGTGATGGCCTGCTAGGAGCCAAACCAAGTATTTATGCTGCGTTGTCTCACATGAAAGGTTTCTGACATTTCTAATCAGTTTTTGTTTTGTAAAAATATCAAAATGATAGATGCAGAAGGTGTTCTTCAGTTTCTGTTTGATTAATAGCCAAACATGTAGATATTGTGCATTTTTACTGAACAAAATACTAAAATAATCCCTTTGGATTGATAAAATTTGATGTCAGACCAGCAGAGAGGTGGATGTACAGCTCATGAAAAGATCTGGAAAGCTACTGACTTGTACCCTTTCCAAACTGCGCATCTGACAGTTGGTTTGTTTAATAATTAAAAGATTATCTTGTCTGTAAATGTCTAAATATTTTAATTAGACTATCCTAATAATTCCTAAGGCTAAACTTAACCCATTTTAATTCCTTTTTTGTGCTCAAAACAGGGTGTTAATTATGAAAATGGTTGTCAATTAATTTTGTTTGAGCTTGGGAACACTTGTTGGTGTCTTGGGACTTGATAAAAATAATGGGGAAGGTTAATCGACATAAAAACTCAACAGGAGGAAGAGGCAGATATGTTGGACAGCAGTAAGTCATCGCTAAATGATGACTGAACTTCACCGTTTGTTCCCCCAATAGCTAATAATAAACATTTTACAGTCTCGGACACTGAGAAATCACTTGTAAGAATGTCGGAGTGTGGAGTATTTTCAAATGTAGTAGAGTGCAACAACAAAGTACCATAAAATGAACATATTCAAGTAAAGTACCTAAAAAATTGGATTGAAGTACAGATTTTGAGTACTTCACAGCAGCTGTTTGTAGCTGCAGTGTCGGTCCTCCGTCCAGCGGGTGGCGCTGCTGCTGCTGCTGCTGCTGTTGGCGGCGTCCAGTGTCCAGCACCGAGGAGTCGTTCTCAGTAGACACAGCCTCCCCCAGTTCAAGCTGCTGTCAGTTTACTTCTTGTCCTTCACTTGTACTGAAATGTCCGTATTTTAGGCTCCACTGTCCTTCATCGGAAGAACACACGTTTCAAATTAACATTTCATCCACGATGTAACGGAAGAAGAGTTGGTTTGAGCAGCGGCAGCAGGTAAACAGTGTGTTAGCTGCCACGCTAAGCTAGCTGAAAACAGTTTAGCTGTTTGTCGGTCAGTAACTTAACAAGTCAGTGATGTTTGGATATTAACATGTAAGAAGTCAACATGTGAGCTAACATACTCTCTGTGTTGAGTTTTGTTAATTATGCGGAGGTTTGTTCAAAAGAGCTTCATGTTTATATTGAATAAGGAGCTAGCTGCTGCACTTGGGAACGTGAAAAATGAGAATGTACATTATTGTTTTTTACATGTGTGTATGTGTACATACTGCTGGTTGAAGTACACGTCCTACTAGTCAAATTGAAGAAAGGGTTGAGATGTAAGTTGCAATAAGTTTAAAAACAGGAAGCTTGTTTGTTTTAAGTCTCCGCTTATCCGTTATCCACACATTTTTACAGGTTGGTTCAGGTAACAACATTAATATTTTCATGATAACTGGGCGTTGTTTTCAGCTTTAACATTGCCTTGAGGTTTGGAAATGAAAGTGCCTCTTATGTAGTGGGGCCCCCCGTTTCATCATGTTTGATCTGATGAATTGTTCTTTAAAATCCTCTCGAGATTTGCACTTCAGAGTTGATAAAATGTGATCGGTTTTGTTCGTGACTCTTACACTGTGCTTGTTCAGTATGTATACAGGTTATGTACTATTTACACCACACTGCTTCTCCTTCATAAACTGCAGGACAATGAATCCCCATGAGTGGAAAGATGCCATTCAAAGACTGCAGAGACACCTGGAGCCACATCACCAGAATGCTGTCAACAGCAGTGTTGGAAATACCTCAGCAAGTAGCAATAACTGGAATACTTACTGCGAATACACAACAAGGTGTACTGTTGTTCAACCGCATGGCAGCAATATGGGATGGACGAAGCCCAGTCCTACCGTCTACAGGGAAGACTCGAAGCTGGAGGAGCCAGACGGAGAGGCGCTGGAGATGAGCGAGGAGGACGAAGAGCTGGCAAGAAAGAGGCAACAGCTCAGAGAGATAGAGGAGCGAATTATACACAAGAAGGCGTCCATTGCTTTGAAAACAGTTGGGCAGTTTGTGAAGAACACAGCAACAGATGTTTCCTGCGAAGGTGAAACTCTGAGAGATCGGGTGAATGTCATTCTGCAGCAGCGATGCCCTCTCGGCTTCCTCTCAAAGGTGAGGAGGAGGAGTAGACTGACTTTTAGCTTCCAGAGGTCAACTGCTTTTCAGATAATACACTGTATTTTCTTGTAATGCTCAGGTCCAGTCATGTAAAGACAGAATGAACTCATCCAGCCTGAGCAAAGAGGGTTTGCTGCAGGAACAACATCCCCTAAAGCTCAGAGTGAAGGCACTAATGAAACAGAGACGTAGTGATGCCTTTGTTCTGCCGTCTAACAGAGAGGAGGTTTGTAATATTTCTTGTTTAATAAAAACCACTACAGTGCAAAGAAATTGCATGTGTGCCACAATACAGTGACTTTGTGTGCTGCACGAAAACCCACACTATTGCACTGTGATAAAATTGAACAGCTTGCACAGGGACTACAGGTGGAAATTAGCACTAGTGCTACAACCTGGTACAATGCATCTCTCCTTTCTGAGGTTAGTGTATATTGTACACTGTCACTGTTCAAATAAATAAATGAAATGAACAATTGCAGCACATCTATCTGTAACAGTATGTCTCGTCGATCCTGCTGTTGCTGCAATCTGACTCTGGATAAGCAGAAGAAAATGGTTAAATGAATGTTTAATTGCACTTTACATATTCACATTTGATATGCAACAGAAGTGAGTGTCATTCTAGTCTCGCTCCAACTCACTGTCAATCTGCTAAAAGGAAAGAGTGATGTCTCTGTATATCTGATCTTTCCCAGGCCCCTGAAGTCACTCTGCCTCCTCCCAGCCGAAGCCTCACATCACCAGTGAAAGAGGAGAACAACGTCAACAAAGGTTTTGAGCGCTTCCTCAGCATCCTGAACAAAGGAGTGGACATCAACATGCTCAGTAGGATTGTCAACGATGACAGAGTGAACTCTCCCTTAGAGGGGGAGCTCCCGAATATTCAGTCCTCAGACGTAGAGAAAAAGTCTGATTCAGTCTTTGGGAGTGAGAGCCAACAGTCAGACAGTCAGACCAATAGTTCAGAGACAAAAACCGACTCAGTCACTGAGAGACTCTCCTTAACTGATGCAGAGGAGAAGAAGAATGACGGAAGACATCACAGTTTGGGCTCTAGTAGTCGATCAAAATCTCCACCAGCAGCAAAGAAGAGGAAGAAGAAGAAAGAGGAAGAAGAGAAGCCAAAGGTGGATGAGAAGCAAGAACAGCTGCAGAACATTCTTAAAACTTTGGGTTTGAGCCTGGAAGTGGAAGAGATGAGCAAACTAGCGGACCGCACTGAGGAGAGGCTATATGGGAAGAAGAACGAAGGTAGGCAGAGGACTGACAGCAGAGGGGAGCAGGAGAGTCAGCAGAGGGGTTCCGACAGAGATTCCTCCTCTTTTTCTTCCTCTTCCTCCTCCTGCTCCTCTTCCAGGTCTTCCTCTCGGAGCTTCAGTCGGAGCCCGTCGCCTCGTCAGCGACAAGACAGCGACCATGGCAGTGAAGAACCACAGAAGGACAGGGAAAAAGATGGAATAAATTCCCAACAGATGTCTACTTACCCACACCTGTATACACAAAACCAAACTTTACCCCCTCCCCACCCTGCTTTCTCTGCATTTCCAGGTTACAGTCTGTTGCAGTATTCCCAATACGCCAACAACCACAGCGGCACCTACAATGCTGCGACACATTCTCCCTGGCTGCAGACTGCCATTCCTTACCAAAACTTTTCTGTCCCTATAGTCCCTGTACTTAAAAATTCCTCCCGTCACCACCATTGTCTTGAAAATGTTATCTCATTTGAGAATCCGGACCTGGCCGAGAGCGAGGGTCAGGGTGCGGCGGCTTCTCGTCCTCGCTGCTTAATGGCTGTCAAAACTGAACAGCCAAAGAGGCAGCCTTGTCTGACGTATCTTGCTGGAGGCCAAACGAGGAGAGGGAAAAGGAATATTCAGAGACAAAAGATTAAATATAAGAGAAAGAAACTGATAAAACGGGAAGCACGACGGAAGTCTGCAATGAAGGCAGCGGCTTTGCAGGCCAGCCAGGATGACTCCAAAACCATGCAGTCAGGTGAAGAGAAACTGCAGCCAACGGACGAGGAAATAAAGGTCAACCTCAGGAAAAAGGTTTGTCAGCTCCTTTATCCATATCATGTTAGGAGGCTGGGTTAAGGAGTATTTGTCTCATTTGTGTTTTTAATTTGTTAGCAAGATATATAAAAGACAGATTTTAATCAAATTTGTTGCAACACCAAAACCTGCTGGGAGGTTTGAAAAGCATGTTGTCTTTTTTGAAAAATACTGAAATTACAACTTTTATCAGAACAAAAAATTTTTGAATTTTCTGTTTTCCAACGGTCCTTATGGACATATCATGCGTGCCATGCATCAGGATACTTAACCAAATCTAAGGTTAAAATTGCAACATACTTTAAAAATCTTTTTTTGTTTTACGTGTCTTGCTTACAAATATGCCAAAATGTAATCATTTGTACCAGATTTTGCAAAAAAGGAAAAGAAAAATTCTGTGCTCCTTTGCACAACTGAGAAAACTTGATTCCCTCAGCTGCGACCAACACTAAAATCACAACAATTTGTAGACTTATCGACTGAAATGCAGGCTGTGTTTACACAAACAGAGACGATGACAAGAGAAACTGAAAGGAAAATGAAACCTACTTGATCAATAAAATAAATGCCGCATGGTTTAACAACAGTATACAGAGGAGCAAGTTGTTGAAAGATACATTCAGCATGAAAGATCTTTGTAAGGTTGTTTTTCAGAGTAGAGTGAAAAATGCTGTTTATAGAGATTATGAAAACGTAAATAATAAAATATCTAGAGTATGTGGAGCCACTATGTTTATTCCAGTGTTGGTAACAGCTGTGGGCATTTGGAAGAATGTTTTACATGTTGATTCCAGTTTCATAAATTTTTGTTCATTAATTATTTTTTTAATTATTCATGGTGTCATAACAGCACAAAACAATTTTTAAAAAGTTTTCTCAGCTTCCAGCCATGCTTATGCTGAAAAATGAGCCCACAGCGAGTAAAAGCCACCCAGAAACTTCTTGGAGTTCAGAGGGTTTATTTAAAGCTGCCTCCCTTTTCCACCTGCCAACCATGACAGGTGTTCTGTGCAATGTGACCAAACCCTCCTCCTCCACACACCTGCTGTGACTGCTTGATTCTAGCTGGGGAGCGTGTGATGTGTGCTTACTGTGTATAAGGGACATTATGGGGGGTATAAATCTGTTAACACTTCGTGGGGCTTGCCTCCCTTTTGCCATCATTATAGAGAAACAACTGAGAGAAGGATGGAGGAGGAAATCTGCAGACAGACTTTTTTCATTGATCACTCTATTTCAGCATTTTCTTTGTTTTGTTTAATCACTCTTATCTTTATTTTCCAGCTTGAAGCATTCAACCAGAAGATGAAGCACACCAGCCAGCTAACTCCCTGACATCTGAGAATGGTTGAAGTGAGTAGTCGTCATGGATATTTCCAGCCCATTGCATTCTGGTGTTTTTCCTGTTACTGTGGCTAGTGTGTCTCTTTGGGTCATGCAGCACTGATATGAATATGCCTGCACTGATGGGTGTCTAGGGTGGAGAGGTTAGCTGGAAGAAGATACACACATGTAGTTGACAAAGCGGTTGTCCTTGTGCTAATGTGAATGTTTAAAAAATAAATAAGTTTATATTTATTCATGTGAAAATCTTTTTTTTTTTTGGAAAGCTGCAGGAAGCTTGCTATTTTTCCCCAAAATATGCCTTGTAAAGCCTTGTTTCCCCAACTCTCTGAAATAGAGCTGGCAAGTGCAAAGTGAGCATGACCCAGAGACCCAATAGACACATTAAGGGGAAGTACGGCAAGTTGAAATAGTTTGGTGCACAAGTTGCAGTTAAAAAGTGCAGAGTCTGCGCCTTTAAAGAGCTTAAAACTATATCTGATCTAAATTTTGCCTCTGTTTTGGCTGCAGTAGTGTCTCCTACTCCCACGCCTCCTTCACGCCCCTCTCTGGAAGAGGTTGTCCAGTTCTATGCGCTAATGTTTTCACAGAGTGCATAGGATTGGCTCGTAGCAGCGCTGTGGTTCAGCCATACCAATTTGAACCAGAGTCTGACCCAGAAGGAGAGGCTCCTGAAGAAATTCAAACTCTGCGGCTGCAGCAGGACGTTTCTGAATGGCTAACTATGTTAACAACAGTACCTTACGTTAGCTGCCATGCTAAAACCACATTCAACAGGCTATCAAGCTAGGTAGGCCTATACAGTAAAGCAACATAAAATGGTAAAACTCACAGCTCCCACGTTTGTAGTTGGGTCACAGACAGCTGATACCAATCCATGCTTTATCTTCAGATTCTTAGCGAATCCTGCTTCGTACTGGCCCTCATTGAGAAAGCAGTCCGCAGTGAAGTGGTGACACACATCCAACATTTTAGGAGTTGTGGGTTCATTTCCATTGAAAATAAAATTAACCCACTGAGTCTTGAAAATCTCAGACGAAGGAGATAAAAACAGACTTCTGTGCTCGTTTGTGCAGCCAAAAACGGAGCAAATGCCGTGCTTTGTGGTTGCGCTCACGGGAAGTCCAGGAGTACTGAGGGCTGTTTTGAATGTGTATATCCTATGACTATGTGTATGAATGTTGATTTGTTCACTCATGAAAAGCTGATAAGAGAGGATAGACTTTTCTCATTTGGGGGGTGGGGGGATGGTAGACACGCTTGGGGATGCATATTACTTTTAGAAAACCATTCTAAAGTAAATTTTGCACAATATGGGACCTTTAAGTTTATACGCAGCGTTAAGTAACTGTTTATGTATTTATCATTGTTTCTTCTTTTTTCAGAGTTCTGTCAGGAATGTCTTTGATTTAAAACCGTGGTGAGCCCTGGCAGAAGATGGACCTCATGTTTTAGTATTTAAACAGGCAGTTCAGTATATACTTTTTCACGGCATTGTACGTCTCTACATTTGTACTTAGTCATCTCTTAAAAATGTAAGTACATCTTCAAAAAGAATATTTTTGTGCGATTAATTACCAGTTTGCAGGTTTACATTTCTATGAATGTCACTACTTTGTAACTCTGTGCCTGTTGGACTTTTTTCCATTGTATAAATTTGTTCAGCAAAATATATTTGGAGGCTCTGTTGCATTTTTTTAATGAACTGTGCATTTTTTCTCATATGGTTTTAAGATTGTAAAAACAGTCAGATCCTGGTGTTTTACAGTCACCTTTTACGAGCACGCTTAGTTAAATCTTTGGTGTTTGGTTGACGCATAGTTTTCAGTATAATCAGGAAAATTTGTGTTGAGGGCAGATGCTATTTTAGTTTATTGTTGTCCATTGTACATTTAATATAACTGTTCAGTCAGAGGATATATCCTAATGACACTTCTTGATCCCCTGACGTTTTATTTAGCGTCATCTTCATCTGTACTCTGATGTTTGACACGCACTGCTAACATTTGCATGCTAAACTAACTATCAAATCTGTATTGACTGTATTTAAGCCTGATAATGACTTTCTTTTGGCTCTGTTTTGGTCTCTGCTAACTCCTGACTTTATCTGGAGCTTTAAATTTAACACAGATTTCCCCCTATGGCTGAATGATAATGAGGTGCAGTCAGACCATTCTATAGCACTGACACTGTGAAGATATTTCTGGCTATGCAAGACGATTAATGCAGAAATATTACTTTAGCACATAGAAGACTATTTAGATTCAGCTCCGTCACTGACTCATGACAGATATTTGACTGAAACTTATGTTTTTGTAGTTTTTCGGCTGTTTTGTTGCCACTTCCTGTCAAATTCTTGTCAGAATTTGTGGAAGAGCTCAATCAAAAATCAGTTTATTCCAAGAAACAGTAATGTAAGAGAAAATAACTGGCTGACACATAACAGTACTGAATACACAGTGCTTCTTAGTACATGAACTGGGTCTGCACCCTCTCCTGACTGTATCTGGAGCTTTAATCTCCTAAATGCTCTACTGTCTTCCTAATCTCATTTGAGCTCAGTGACTTTTTTAGAGCTTTTTTTTTCTGTTACATTAGACAATATTATGACAGCAGGTAATTTATGGTTCTAGTTTGAGGCAGTTCTTTTAGGGCCTTTTCTCTTATAATTGGACTTAAAACTCAGCAGCCTAAACTACCTCTTAAATAGTTGTCTTAGAGGTTTGTCTCTAGATGAACACTGGAAGTCTGAAAAATTAGAAGCTGAAAAAGTATTACTTTTTTGGTAGTCGTACAAATACTGTACTAGAATCAGAATTAAAAATGTGTATATTTTTCACTGTCGAATGTAAGATTCCTAGAAACACTGAAGGCATGACCTCCTTTATATGCATGCCAAAACCATGTGTGTGTCTATATATATATATATATTATTGTCTCGCAATTTACCCTTAAACAGGGTAACTGGACCAGCTCTCCGTTTCTAGGGTTAGGTTCTAAACTGCTCATAGGTATTACCTAATAAGTTCAGCAGAACAGCTTAAGCTGGTGGTGAGGGGACTCGCCTAGCTCTCACTGTCTCCATCCAGACGCCTACCCCGCTTACTCTGACAGAAAACTAAACTAAGTAGCCTCAATAGTCCAGCTTTCTTGTCAGTCACGTATGTTAACGACAGCTCCCTCCTCTGTTGACAACGGCTCTCTGTTGACAACCTTTCAGAACCTTCAGATCTCATGCACACATCCATGAGGAGTCTATGAACTCAGGTAAACAAATTAAAAATCCATAATGCTTCTCTTTAAATGCATAATAAAAGCTTATTGATTAATGATAGCAGGGGCAGCAGCAGCTCTTGATCAAACACAAAATACATTTAAAAATTTGATCAGGTTCAAATAATTTGGTTACTATTGCAGAACTGAGCTTTCCTAATAACATCTCCTAATTGTATGTTTTAGAATGGACAGGGTAGACAGCTTGGCCTTTAACTGCCACGCCCGGTCCTAACCTGATTCTGGCAGAATCTCTTAACAGAAACACCAAACCCTGTACAGAGTCCCAGCTGTCCTGTAAAAATTCTTCATAACTCAGTGGGAGTGAACAGTTCAGATCCCAATTCAGTCTTGCAAAATTCCGTTTAATGTCCTTGGGTTTGTTGTGGAAAAGTTTCAAAAATCTGACACAACGGCAAAATGAGCTGAGGAAAGTCAAGGACTCTCCAAGCACAGACTGAACGGCCTGAACAGGCCACTTCTTCTGCTATCTCTCACAGAGGGAAGGATATGTTGCTCTGTTACATCTTCAGCAAAATTGCAGACTGATCTAAACTGTTCTTTTTCTTAGTAGAGTAAAACTACTTATCCTGGACTAAAGTCAGATCGAACCATCTTCTGCGACGTCCCCGGAGAACTCCAACTCCAACTCTGTTTAATTTGTGTCTGTCTCTCATTTTTATACTTTCCTATATTCTTCAGAGACACATGCACCTTTCTCTCCTCCCAAAACACACTTTCTTAACTTTAATCATTTTTTATCTTCCCAATAATTATAAACTGTTTCAAATCATTACCTAACATAAGAATAATATCAAATCATCATTAAGCCTTGGCGCAATCAGATCATTTTTATTTACTTAGCCTCTGTAAATGTCTGCTCTGGGATCTCAAACCTTGACTCCACTTGACAATAAATATAGCCTATATGTATATAATGCGTCATTTTCAATTAATTCAAATAATGTTTTGTAATTATTACTTATTTTTTTACAACTAAGTAGGTGGACTGACTTGACTGATTTGGCTTGAAGGAGTGAAAATTGCTGTCATGAAATTGGACAACTACATGTATTTTATTATATTTATTCATACGTTACACATGTACAGTTGAAGAAATGTGTCATATGCCATCACCACCTGCATTCGTGCAAATACCAACACTATTTGCTTGCAACACGATGACAAGTTGAGTTGTGAGTCATATTTTTGAGCAAAACAAAGCAACAACTTCCCAATAAATTAAACTGCCTATGCAGCACTACAGCATAGGGAGCCTTCAAATGTGGCTCCTGCAGACACAGTTTTATAAATATGACGGTGACTCTAAAGTTCGTCTTTCTCCTCTCCTTGACAGTAGCAGGCCGCCCTCTGGCTGTTCATGTAGGGTCTGCAGCCCAGAGTCCACACTGTGTTGAACAGGGTGTCGGCTACAGTTTCACATGCTGAAAAAAGAGCAAACAAAAAAGACAGTCAGAGCAGAGCCGGGCAGGATGAGCACAAGAAGGTAATGTTCACAGATTTCAGTCATTGACACTGAGATCTTAAGATTAATTAGCACAAATAAAAAAACAATGAAACACCATTTTCTTCCGTTCTTGTAGTAACACAAGATGGTTTAATTTGATTATAGCTGGTGAATATTAACCTTTCTAAAACAAACTATACACAAAGCAGAACCAGAAAACCCAAAGAACAAGATAAAAATAACCACAATGAAGAGACAGCTTCACGGTAAGTTTTCAGGAACTTTCTAACCCTCTCAACTCCAACCAGTTTCTGGGCATTCTTTTGCTCCTGTCTCATTTTTACTCAATGTGGGCTCATTTTTTACTGCAATATAAAGTCCTGCACTTCTATGGAAACAGAACAACCAAGACTAAACAGAATGTTTCTTGTGGAGAACGACACAATTACAAAGCCACTAATCATTACAACAACAAAAAATGCAGGTTAAATTTCTTCATTTGATTTTGTATTGTGTTAGCAATACTGGGGAAAATGGTCATGACATACTACTGATAATTTAATACTTAGATATTTAATTTATTTCTCTACTTGTTTCATTTCCGCTCTGTGTAAACACTTCCTGCAGTTCAGACGAACAGTCACATGACTGTTGATCACAGCTGAGTCAGTCATAGCTTCACAGATGTGTCGAAGAGCACAGAATTTTTATTTTTTTTACAGAACCATTTATTTTTTGCAAATATTTTTCAAACGAGACATGTAGAATAAAGTGATTTTGATGAAATATCACATTTTTAAGCTTAGATTTGGTTAATTTTCCTGATGTCACACATGATTAGTCCAAGGACAGACATAAAGTGGAAATTCTTACAATTCTTTTTGTTTTTTTCTATTTCTGGGTCTGACAAATTGTCTAATTTTGGCAATTAAAAAAAAAAAAAAGTTGACATGCATTTTAAACCCGTCGGCAGGTTCAGAGGGTCAAAAAAGACACTGCTGTTTCCAGTCTGAGATCTTCTCAGAGGAAATTCCATAACTTAGGTCTTAAAGATGAAGTTGAAAGGTGAAGAAGAAAAAGGGCTCACTGGATGAAGAAAAGATTAAAAGGGTCGCTGACCTTCTACTTTAGACACGAAGCCGAGGCTCTTCTTGAGGTCCGAGCAGATGCTGTGGAGGCACCAGCGGAACTTGGAGTCGCAGCGATATTTGTTGGAGCCGCAGGTGTCGTAACACATGTCCAGCTGGTTGCAACACTTGGTCATGGCAGGGATTCCCATGTCCATCTGACGGGAAACAAAAAGGATTCCTCTGGTAAATAATGCAAGTGTAGGCCTCATGCCAAACATAGAGAGCTCTGGATGTTTAAGGATGTTAGGACAGTTGGGATCAGATGTGGGTTATACATTTTCTCCTGTCTAGCCCCTAATGTTGATCTAGTCTTTTGATGAAAATTGACTGTTTTGTGGGTTTTGTTAGTCTGAAGGAACTTGTAGGAGCTTGTTAATGAAACATAGATATTTAAATTTTCATAAGGATTTGAGGCTGTAAACATTGTCAGGTCCACGTGGCTCCCTGTACTTCCACGCTTTATAAAGAAGTTAAAAATATGTTGACAGAGTTTTAATTATAATCAGTGTTACGGATGTTTTCTGTTGAGCACAAACGCTTGCTTGTTGTTGTTCACTGTACATTTATAATAATCATCCAGTCAGAGGATGAATCCTAATGACCTTCATTGATCCCTTGGTGTTTTAGCGTCACCACACAGCGTCACAGTTTCCAGGTGTCAACTTCTCTATGCTGAGAAGTTTGAGACACAGCGCTAACATTAGCATGCTAAAATGCTAAACATCAAAGCTGTAATGGAGGTATTTAAGCCAAACATTTGAGCATGTTCCGACTGCAAGAACCGCCCCACAGAACCGCTTTCAGGACAGTTTTCAGGCGAGAAAAAGTGCCTGCTCCAGGAAAGATGTTTCTGAGATGTTTTCCCAGAGAAACTTGTGCATGGTGTTTGATGCTGATTAGTTAAACTCAGAGAAGACAAATGCTGATGGTTATACCTGCAAAGGACAGCAAGTGCCATTTTTCTGCCCTCTTGATGTTCTTGTTGAGTAGCAGTCTTCTCCTCTCAAACATCACCGTCTAACATAACAAACCTCCATTCTTCTATAGCCTACGTCCTGACAGAACTGGAGTTACGTCCAGTAGCTATTATTTGTCAGTGTTTTGGTGCATTTGGACTTTACGTTGCGATCGAAACATTTGGATCACCATAGTCACAATATTTATTAAAGTGGGTTTACTAAAGTACTGTTAAGTCGAGTTTAACCTGACAGGAAAGTTGAAATTGTCAGGTAAAATAATACACCAATCTGACTCACCAGATGTAGACTGTAGGTATAATCCTGGCATTTCTTTCCAGTATCTGTGTGTTACCATTCTCAAAATCCCTACTGCTAGCGGAAACAGAATCAACAACCTCCAAGCAGTGACATACCGCATTGAAAATGATAAGTCTTGGTGTGGATCATGCATTAAGGTGGGCCTCCAGTTTTTAATGACAATCCTTGCCTCCCTGCATGGAAATTTTCCACCAAAACAAGTTATCCCCTCACCTTATTTTTGCAGGAACACTGTTCCTAAATCTTGAGCTTAGTTCTGCCCAAGACAATTGTGATTGGTTTAAAGAAATATAAAAAACTCAGACTTTGTTTTATGAGGTGCAGTCAGACCATTCTCCAGCGCTGACAGAGCTGTAGAGAAGCTTCTGACTATGCGAGACTTAATGTAGAATTATTTCTTTAAATGGTAAATGGTCTGCACTTATATCATGCTTTTTTCTACCTTAGTGGCATCCAAACGTTTCTCAGTATGTTTCGCATTCATCCATTCACACACACATTCACACACTTTCCACTAAACCGTCCACTAAAGACAGTCTTCTAGATGTCTTTAGTGGACATCTAGAAGACGACTTGGATGGAACACAGTCAATAATTCTTGAAAGATATCTAATTGAAAGTAATGTTTTTGTAGTTTTGTTGCCACTTCTTGTCAAAGTTTTGTTGTAATTTGTGGAAGCTCAGTTAAAATCTGTTTATGTCAAGAAACAGTAATGTAAGATGAACTAAGATGAACTAGCTAAATAGTTTCTTCGTACATGAATTGAGGCTCAGCGTTGACTGTGTTTTGGAATCTAATCTGTTTAATTGTCCCTGAATAGACAGAATAGACCCACCCCTTCTGGAATAGGGAGGCCAAAGAAGTAGGAGGTACATCCGTTCGGTTCAGGCATCTGGTATCCGGGCCGAGGAAGAGGAGCTTTACCTGAGGGGGGCAAGCAAGGCAGAAAAAACATCAAATATAGGTCATGTTTCACAACAGGCCAGTATGAGGGAGCTACACTCTGATGACCTCGTAGGTTTAAAACCGATCCATGTTTGCACATCGAGGGTTCATCATTTGGTTCATGCTGATTTCTGACACATTCATCCAGAGGTCACAGTCCATTTCCAGGCCCTCGCCCAGTTGATAACAAAGACGATAAGTGGAAGAGTTTATATTATTAGTAAATCCTATCAGAGAAGAGGTTTGCTGTGGCTTATCTCACATGATAGCTTATTAAAGAGCAACACAGGAGAATCT
This sequence comes from Dascyllus trimaculatus, assembly GCA_024666655.1. Taxonomy (NCBI): domain Eukaryota; kingdom Metazoa; phylum Chordata; class Actinopteri; family Pomacentridae; genus Dascyllus; species Dascyllus trimaculatus. The sequence continues at coordinate 26,560,160 of CM045447.1, read as the reverse complement.
TTGCAAAGATTTATTGTCTGGAAAGCTTTTGTTGTAGATCTTTGATTTGTATGTTAATATAAGTAATGTACATTCACTTCTTTAAAGTAACTTAAAATCAAATTTAAATGAGAGTTTGCTGAATTTCTCCATCCTATGCACTGGACAATAAGGACTATATTAATATAAGAGAAGTAGTTTTCTGCTTGTTGGAGACAAAATTTTGGATATAAAGCAGCTACAGAATGACGTATAACACTGAGTATGTACTACAAGTAGATGTAAAAGAGGAGTAAAAGAAGCTACATGATAAATAAGACAATACAGTGTTGTGTCCATGGACTGTGTGAGGATGCAGCTTCAACATTCTGATATAAAGTGTTGTGACTTCATCATCTCGTTTGAACGCTTTATTAGGCAGAACACGGAGATAACAGTTTATTATATGCACTTTTTTAAAAGAACATGTTTTGATGATTCTTTATCTATACCTATTACCAAAAACAGAGAATGTATTCTGGGTTTCCTGCAGTATTGTGTTCTTAATACTATTTCAAAGGCTTCAAAACATCACAGGACTTTTATAAATTTTTCGACAACATGCTCATTAGAAACACAAAGCAGATATATTATCTATATCATATTTTTAACTCACTGTGGGCTCATTTTTCACTGTAATATAAAGTCCTGCACCTCTATGGAAACAACACAACCATAGATAGAACGAAATGTCTTCTGTTCAGGATGACACAGTTATAATGCCATAAATCATGAAAAAGTGGAATTTCTTTCGTTTTTTTCTTACAAAAATTTTAAAAACTAGATTCAACATGTACAACATTTTCCAAGTGCCTACAGGTGTTTCAGTACTGGAGAAAAAGACTACATACTGTAGATATGTTACGACTAAATTTTAAATTTTTGTCCATACATCACCACTATCTGCTCCATGTGAACACAGCCTGCAGTTCAGCTGAAAAGTCCCTGAATTTTTGTTATTTTACTGTTGATCACAACTGTGTCATTTGTAGTTTCTCAGGGTTAAGGTTATTTTATGGTTTTATTTTTGTAAAATTTTAAAATGAGACACGTAGAATAAAGGTCCATGATTAAATATCATGATTTTAGGCCTAGATTGCTGATAGAGGGGCGCATCACAGGTTATTAGTTTGAGGACTGTCATAGAGTTGAAAATTGAACAACTCTTTCTGTTTTGATAGTTTTTGGCTGATGAATAGTTTTTATTTTGGGTAATTATACATATAAGATAACATGACATTCAAACCCATCTGTGGGGTTTTGGGGTTCAGAGGGTTAAAGGGGAAGCTGTAATAAACTTTTGTATTTCAGTTATTTCAACAAATACACATTGCAGAAACTGTATATATGCATAATTTGTGGGCCACACTGCCTGATACAACATCAATATAAGCATCAGTTTAAGCCTAAGCCACAACTTTTCTATTTAAGTGACTCACCATATCTACAGCGGTATTGGCAAACGCCATCACGTCCGCCCATGAACTCCAGCATCGAGTCAAAGTAGCCGCCGACGGCCTCAAAGCCACCTCTGAGGGAGTCCAGGCCCCAGTCACCCTCCTCATCCTTGCCCTGATTGTCCTCAGAGCCTTGGCCTGGTGGTGGTGGTGCTGCCGGGTCTCCAGCCTCCTGACCGACAGTACCGTGGATGAACAGGCCCAGCAGAAGTAGCAGGGTAGCGACACGGGCCAAGCGGATCATCCTGCGGCTCAGAGTGAACAAAGTTATAATAATGACGCTTACAGAGGCGATACTGAAACTGTCTGTGTGACCTGAACTTTGAGCCAGACTCAGGGACGGCCTCACATGTGGAGGAACAAAGTCCGGCTTCTATCTCATCTTTTTAACGTGTCTGAGCTTGTATCATTGCTGTTGATTGATGAGGAGCAGATTGTTCACTGGTCAAACAAGCTGATTTAATTACATTATAGTCCATTTATTTTATACTTAACCCTTTCTGAGCCCCAAAACCTGCTGGCAGGTTAAAAAGTCCTGTTGTCTTTTTAAAAAAATCCGCAAAAGTACACCATTTATTGGAGCCAGAAACTGGAAAAACAGAAAAAATCACTGGATTTTCAACTTTCCGACAACTCTTGAACTAATCAAGTGTGACATGCCCCTCTGTTGCAAAAACCACTTCATTATACACATTTTCTGTTTAAAACTTCGCCAAAAGTAAACCATTTGTCGTGACCAGATTTTTCAAAAAGAAAAATAAGTTTGTGCTCCACAGTGCAACCATGTCCCACAAAACACATTTTTCTTCATAGCTCAAGAATTCAAACACTGTTCATGCAAAAATTTCACAAAAATGTCTAATGAGGATCAAATGATGACGTGGTGTCATTTCACATCCAGGTTAAAGGCCACCTTCACTGTGACATTAGAACATTCTGAGAAAACACTGATTCAACATTAGCACACAGAAACAGAAGGTGGATTCAACTGCAACATGCTAAATGTAATTTCACTTGGAATAACACAATAAAATATCAGTCTAAAGCTTGGATGGACACACACAAGGGTTCATTTAATATAAATAATATAATAATAATGAAATAGGGATATTGCACTGACAATATTGCACTTGGAATGTAGAAACAGATTTTTGTTATTGTAACAGCTGTAGAGAGTTGATTCAATGTGTGGCGTTCAGGGCAGCAACAGCTCTTGGGTAGAAGCTGTTTTTTAGTCTGTTGGTTTTTGACTTTATTGCCCTGAAACATCTCGCTGAGGGTAGGAGTTCAAACAGGTGGTGACCGGGGTGTGAGGAGTCCCTGATGATGCTGCGGGCTCTCCTGAGGCAGCATGTGTTATAGATCTCCTCCAGAGATGGGAGAGGGCAGCCAGTCAGTCTCTGGGCAGCATTTATGACCCTCTGGAGCTGCTTCCTCTCAGCCATCGTGCAACTGGAGAACCATAACGAGATCCCGCAGCTCAGCACCGACTCCACCGAGCAGCGGTAGAAGGACAACAAGAGCTCATTCTTTAAGTTGTTCTTCCTGAGAATCCTCAGGAAGTGGAGTCTCTGTTGTGCCTTCTTCAGTATCGCTGCAGAGTTTGAAGTCCAGGTCAGGTCCTTGCTGATGTAGGTGCCCAGGAACCTGAAGTCTGGCACCATCTCCACCCTGTCCCCATGTAATGTAATGACTATAACTTCCTGTTACCAATAGGTGGTGCTATGACTATGACTCACCTTTGGAACATCGATGTCTTCAGACTTGGACTTTTGTCCAGCATATGAAATTTTGGCCAGATTTGATCATGTGCAGCTGACATATAAACTTCATTAGCCATGGCGAGACAATTTGCTGCACCGCCACGGACACAGTGTTTGACGAAAACCTGCAATTTTCCCCATGAATCATCATTGATGTCCTAAGGCTTATGTCACCACATTTGAGGTTAATATGGTCAACCGGTTAGCAATGAACATCAAAGTGTAAAACATGTAATTTCCTGTTGCCACCAGGTGATGCTATGACTGTGAATGGATATTGGCATATAGATGTGATCAGATCAGGACTTTGACCAAACCCTTAAAGTCTGATATAGATTAAAGCATGTACAAGGTAGTTAGATAGCACTTGATGTTTCATGGCGAAGCATCAAAATTCCAGGGGCCACCATGGCCACGCCCCTTGACTTTTGTGGAAGATTTTGATTAATTTTTATTAAGGCCCTTTTGTATTTGAAGTGCCTTGGAGTTACCCCTTATGAGGATATAGCTCTTGAAAGAGAGCAGAAATCACCAAAGTTCTCACAGTTAATGCAAAATGGCGGACTTCCTGTTGGGTTTAGAGTATGGCTATCAATGACTTTCTTGTGCGCCCTGATGTGCTACATATGCCTGCCAAATTTTGTAGATGTAGGTGAAACATCCTGCCCGTAGTAGATGTTACAAATGTTGCAGGGGGCACTATGCATTTAATAATTGATTAAAATAATAGTTATTTTTACATGAGATGATACCAGTGCTTCAATTGCTGTGCTAAAGTTTGTTTTCAGTTTATTTACTTTCATGTAACTCAACACATGTACCAGAAAATGCAACTTTTTTCCAAGTTTAGTTCAAGTGTTTTTTCAGCAAAAGATGTACTTATCAAATCGGGTACTAACAAGTTCACAGCACAATAGAGGAAAGCTGATAACAACAACCACACAAAAGGATATAAATATTCAAAAATATGGGATGAAAACAATATAAATCAGTCTAATGAGGGGCAAATTTAAAAAAGAATAATTCTTGTAAGCATTGCGTTCAAATCAAACAACTATTATTATTTAACAATTAACAACTTTTGTTTGTGAATAAAAAATCATAAAATAATTAATTTATTAAAATTAAAAACAACTGAGATTGTTGCTCATATTTTCATACTAAACTTAAACGATACTGAAAACATAAGAACTCAGTGTCCGGGTTCCCCTTCTCTCTTCGTATGTGGTACAGTCCACAGTAGTGACGTATGTCCCAAACACGGAAGTAAACAACAGAATCATGAAGCTGCCTTATGAACACACGTGAAAGACAGTTCACTGGACTAAAGTTTATGTTGTTTTAGGTCGTGGCGGAAAATGTGGATTAGAATAGATAAAAATTAAACCTAAACAGCGCTTATTTTAAGCTTTATCTGCGGGAGGAAGCGTTTGTTAGCTTAGCATTCCGTTAGCATCGCTCCGCGTGCAAGTAGTTGTTCCAAAGTTTGTTCGTTTTATTTCTCCTGACGTCGCCTTTTAAATAAGGAGAAACTAATGAAGATAGCATGGCGTTTGCAAATCTGTTCGCGAATCTGTCTGCTCTCCGTGAAGATGTGAAGAGTTCTGGAGAACCAACGTTCACAGAGCGGTAAGTAGCTACACAAGAAAAAAAACAAGTTTAGTTTTAATTTCCTGTTTTATATCTTCACTCTGTTTGTTTTATAGAGAAGAGATGGCGAGAGGAAGAAGAGGCAAAGGCAGAAAGAGGAAAGCAGAAGAAGGGAAGCCTAGTTCTTACAACAAGGTCAGTTTAGCTTGTAAATTACTCATTTAACGTGTGTGACCTTCTTCTGGTACTTTACATACAGTGGTAGCATTACGACACGCTACTTCAGTTTTAGTGAAAAACAACAGTCATGCAACTGCATGCTGTTTAATATACACCTTTTGGATCGTCTAAAAGAAATGGTTGAACTCCCTAACAGTGGCTGCACAGTTTATTAGTGATAAAAATGTGTCTTCTTTGTGTTTTGGGGTCGATCGTGTATTTTTACAGGGCTGATATTGATACCAAATATTTATAGTCAATGAGACTGTTAACAGTTTTTGGAACCGATATACATTTGATGTGGACTTAGCGCTGAAAGTCAGACTTAATGCATGCACAGGTGGATGACAAATTAAAGGAAAAGCATGACTGAGGTGCAGTGCATGGTACAGCGGTGCAATTACCATCCAATCATGCTCTGTAGCAGATAAAAAGAGACTAAGAAGGCTCAGTTAGTTCTGACTGTGTATTAAGACGGCAATAGAAAAAGGGTTCAGTGTTGGGGCACAGATGGCAGGAGCATCAGTCAAGAACAGTGACTGAGGGCCGTCTGTGTTTGTATCTGTGGGGGGTACATAAGTAAATAAATTATGACTGTGAGGCTCATGCATTAGTGCGATAAAGAAATAGAAAAAAGCAGCTGTTCCCCAGGTAATTGAGAATGCCAGCCCAGTGGAGTTCCAGATAATAGACAAATCAGTGCCAAGTCACATTAAAGCTCCAATACATGGTGACCCAACAACTTGGTAAGAAACTTACTTTAATTTGTCACCCCTGTGTTCAGTTGTACTGCATTAGTTCCAGCCAGGTCTACCTGCAAATGAATATATATTAAAAATGGATTTTATGTGGTTAATCTGACCAATGTGATGTTGTTTTTATGGACTTGCCAAGTTAAAGCAGTTAAAGATTTTAAATGTAAAATCCCCAGTATTAGCAGACATCTCTATAAGTTTTTGTTTCCCATAGAAACAACATTGTCAAGTCCAGACAACCACAACTTATAACCTCAAAGATGATAACATCAAGGCCATAAGCTGTCATACACCAAGTACTGATAGTGGACCTGGAGGCTGCACCAAGAAAAAGAGAAATAACCATAGTGATAAAGCTGCACCCAGTATGAGGCACCGGCATCAGAACTACAAAACTGGAAAGAACAAGCAGCAACATCAGGAAAAGAAGAAGAAGTGGCAGAAAAATCAGCATACACTTCCGGATAAAGGGAGACAGGCCAATGGAGGTGGAAGAGCAATGTTGGGAAAAGGTGGAAGATGCCGTCAAGATACCAGCCAGGTAGGAAAGGATTCAATGTGCTTGTCAGAATAGATATTCACCATCAGCCTGTTATCTCCTGCAGCTTGATGTCCAACTCAAAGAGTCATTCACATCAGTTATTTTACGGGTTTAAAAGCCATGTTTTCTTTAAAGAAATATCCAAATTTAAACCATTTATCAGAGCAGCAAACTGTAAAAACCAGAAGAATCGCCTGATTTTCAACTTTGCAGCAGTCCTAGAACTAATCCTGTGTGACATGTGGTTCCATCAGGAAAATCAACCAAAGCTAAGCTTGAAATTGTTACATTTCATCAAAATCACCTTAGTCTACATTTGTCAAAAATGAACCATTTATGCCAGATTTCCCTTAATTCTGCTCTCCGCAATGCAACTGAGAATATATGATTCACTCAGCTGCCACCAACAGTCACACGACAAAAATTCAGGAACCTTTGGGCTGAACTGCAGAGGAGATGAGCGCTGAAACAAATTAGAGAGATGGCAAGATGAAATTAAATGACACATTTGTTCAGTAAAATAAATGCAACATGACTCAGAAATCGTATACATAGGAGTAAGTCGTTGGCAGACACATTCAGCATGGTGAAATAGTCTTTGTAGAGTTGCAGAGTACTGTAAAAAGTTGCAGAGAGTATAGTTATTCAGTAGCTGTTTCTAAAAAAAATGTCAACATACCGCTAAGAATCGGGTCAAAGGGACAAAACTTGCCACCTTGGATCTAGTTGTTATATTTGTGTGTTCTCTTAGGATTTTAAGGTGAAGCCACCGAGGTTCATGACGCAAGAGTTCAAGGACCTGAATGTTTTGGAGGTGGACGGACGGTTACTTTGTCGACATTTTCTTCGGGGACACTGCATCAAGGCAGGTTACACCACGGATTAACATGCAGGATTGAAAACCTCCTTTGTTTGACTGCAGTGTCCTAAACATTGGTTTCTTCACAGGGCGACAGCTGCCAAATGGAGCATGTTCAGGGTTACAACGATCTCATCAAAACAGCCTGCAAGTTTTACGTCCAGGGATTCTGCACGAACGGGGAGAGCTGCCCATTCATGCACAATATCCTTTTGTTCAACAGTAATCTGTGTGTTTTCCTATAATAAACTCATTGTGCTGCTAAGTTTTAGAAACTAGGGGGTGATTAATATCAAGACTTTCCTTAGCTAAACTGCACAGTCCTTTCCTTGCAAGTTTTTCCATAGAAAAGGAAAGTGTTTGCAAGGAGCAGATTGCAGGTTTTCCCATGAACCACTAAACGACACCACTAAACGACTGTTGGAGGAGGTGTGTATGCAAAAGTTGAGCCATGCAAATGTTCCAAAAACATTTCACGTGCATTGCTGCATACTAACACAGATGTTGGTTCTGTTTTCTCACTGCAGGCATTAAAACGGGACAGTGACTTTTATGAACTTGCAAAGAAAGCTGAAGAGGAGTCATCACGACAACTGCCGAGCACAGCCGAGTCGGAAATTACTGAAGCAAATGAAACCCCTGCTATACGAACACAGGAACTCAAGTAAATACTTGAAGTGTTCACACTTCCTTTTAACTCTGCATATGAGGTGTGATCAAAAAGTCCTTGCTTCTAAAAATCAAAAAACATAGCTGATTTAAATTTGGCCGCCGTCCCTTTGAAGGTAGTTCCTTGTCAACTACTTGCAACATTTGTAAGTCCCATTATGTAAACGTGTCAAACACCGTCTGCACATGCCATTGTGGCACAATTTAGGTTGTTTGCACTAAATGTTTTCCATCAAACACCTCAGAACTTTGCCTTAACAGACCCTGGGGCGCGAATTTATGGTGCACAGCAGAGTGAATTTTGAAGAAAACTACAAGCATGCTCCCAAGGCTCCTGACCTTGCTCTCCATGTGTAGTTTTGGTAACTGTACTTTTTCCTCTGTAAAAACTGCTGTTTCTTCTCGTGAGGGTAGGTGCAGACCCAGCTTTTGTATCAGTGATGACCTTCACATGATGGTTGGATCATCCTGACTAGGAATATCCCGATTCAATCAAGGCTTTTTTTTAACTGATTGGTATTGGCGTGAACCTAAGGCAAATCCTTTATTTATGTTCACAGTCACACAGGTGGTGTAAATTTGGATAAATATCTTGCAGCATTGTAAACCAAGATTTGATGAAATTGTAACACCAACTGAGCACACTGGACACTAGTTCTGTGTTTATGTTGCTGTTTTAGACACATCATACAAGAGCACTATCCTTGTTGATTTCAGCTTGATTTAACAGGTGCGCTGGCCGGTGGTCATTAAGCATCACAGAGGACTTGGTCATGGTGCCCTTTTATTAGCTAAATCCCCCCCAGTGGTCTGCTTGTCACGTAGAACTGCCCAATTCCTCTGGTCGCTACAGTATTGAACAGTAAGAGGCTCTACCTGGTGGTGCACCTAGGTACTGCAGCCAGTCTACAATACTTGGGCTGCGTTACGAATCGCCATCTTTTTCTTTTTACTGTAAGTTCTTACTGTAGCTGCCCTCAAAAAAGTACTACTTTATCATAATACTGTGCCCTAAACTTTGACCAGTACAGTCAGTTGTGCGATATGAGCTGTTTGTGCAATCTTAGCGGCTCAAGCTTATATACAAAGTGTGTATTATGTAGGAAAATGGTATCTGGTATCTGCAGGTAAGGTTTATGGAGAAATTGCTAACATGCAGTTACCAGTGGTTGCAAAAATGCATGACCGTGACGCGCACCACAAACAGCCCTAGAACTTTTTGACCATACCTCATAAGCATTTATCTATTGATTAATCCAGACAGTTGGGATTAATATTCTGATATTTTTATTTCTCAGGCTTAACTTTTACAACAGCAAAGATGCTGCAAAGGAAACCTTGTTGTGTCTGACAGAAGAACAGCCTGATCTCACAGATGAAACTTTCCTTCCACATGCATCCGACGCTGCCCAGCCTCAGAGCCCTCCACCAACCAATAACAAAGAGCCAGTCTGTTATTCAGTGGAAGCTTTTCTTGGACCTCAGCTGTCTAGACCATTCCCCAGTTTCTTTACCGCTCCTGGAAGTCAAGAATCTACGTCTCTCTCTGTCCCACAGACGTCTTCTGATGTCACTTTGGGTTCCACAAACCAAAGCAAAGCTCCGTACTCTGTGGATGCCGTCCTCAGTTCATTTAAATCAGTGGAAAATTCAACTATTGGCCAAAGACCTACCACTACAACTGTAAACACTGTGTCTTATACACCAAAAACTGACTGTGAAGAAAGCAGTAAACCTCTGCTGAGCTCACAACATGAGAAGATTTCGCTAAATACCAGAGATGAAGCGAACAAATCCCAGCGAAAAATGTTCAAGGGTTTGCCATCTTTCCAAATGCACACCAGCCTGTTTTCAAAAACCTGCACGGACCTTTCTCTCACCTCTGAGGATCATAAGAATCGATGTGGTGATGTTCAAGAGTCAATAAAAACTGCTCAAAGAACTTCTCATGAAGTCAAACTGGAGTCTTTATGTTCTCCTGTCACTCAAGTAGAAAAGTCTGTGTCCTCCAAAGGCAAAGGAGGTATGAAGGAAAGTCAGACATGTCCTCCTGCACAGCTGAAGCCACATCTCTCTGGTCTGACGTCTGATTCACAATCTTCAGTTAAGCCTTTTTCTCCTTCTGTAGGTTTCTCAGAGCTTAAAGATCGAGCTGCTATTGAACCTCTTTCTTGTTTCGATCAGAAAAGTGACACTTCAGACTTTCCCAGTCATCATTTCGCTGCAAAACAAGGCACCGAATGTGGCCCCAAACTTGGCACACGGCAACATTATTCTGCTAAAACCTCCCCAGAGTGCAGCAGCGAAATGACAGAACACAGTGATTTTTCAGATACATGTATGGAGAATCAGAAAAGACCTTTTTATAGCCTTTTTGCAAACCCAATCTCCGACAGCATGACGCCAACTCATTCTCGAGGCGTTGTTCAGGCTCCACGCTGTGCAGATTTTACTAGTAGAAATCTTAGAACTGCAGCTGAACCTGACAAACCTCCATCCACATCCTTCCTCAGCCTTTTCGCAGCCCCGCTCATTGACACAGCTGCTTCATCTCCATGTTTGCAGTCTCAGGCTGATTATTCAAGGACTTCTCACTGCACACAAAAGTCAGTTGATGATACATTTCATTTATCCAAGTCCCCCCCTGCATGTGAAGCTGGAACTGATGCTACACAAACTCCTCACAGGCCGACGTCTCCTAATTTCTCCTCCAGTCCGAAAAATGAGTCTGTAAATCAGCTGGTGAATCCTGTTTGTGGCCTCATGTCCGATTCTCTCAGTGAGATTCCCACCAGTCCAGCTCCTCAAAGTCTAAATCCATCTATAGCCTCAGCTCAGCAGCAGCTTCCCGACATGTCATCCCCTAGAGGTGAGGACGCTCTGCACATGCGCAAGAAAACTAGAGTGAAATTTGTTCTGCAGAAATGTATTAATGCCTTTTTTTCATTTTGTGGACTGCAGATTCAGTTCTGAAAAGCCTCTTTCTGCGTCTGAGTCCATATCGAGAGGATGGAGAGCAACGGCACAGTATTCAGATCAGTGCCCCTCCAGGTACACTGTTTATTCATTCCTGCTAAAGACATTTAGATTTCCTGAACTTCAAGCAGTTTCTGGAAATTTCATTTGCTCCTGTCTCATTTTTGCTCACTGTTGGCTCACTTTTCACTGCAATGTAAAGTCCTGCATCTCTATGGAAACAGCAAAACCATGAAGGAGAGAGAACTCAGAAACGTGTTTTTATCAGTGAAGTGACATATCGTCATAAAAAAAATTTCACTGAAATTTTATTTTGCAAAATTAAAGAAAATCTGGAATGAACATCTACAAAATTTTTCAAGTGCCAACAGGTGTCATCGGTATTTGAAAAAACCTAGTGAGTCTACATGATATAGAAATTGCACTGCTTACATTTTTCTTCTCTTTTCATATGTTTCTCCTCTCTGCTCTGTGTAAACACAGCTTGCAGTTCAGCTGAAAAGTCCACAGTTTTTTGTGACATAACTGTCAAACCCGAGTCACCAATGGCATCACAGCTGCAACGAGAAGTGCAGAATTTTTTTTTTTTTTTTTTTTACAGAATCTTAGTATGCAAATTATTTAATTTTGCAGAATTTTTAGTTCAAATCTGATAAATGGTGTAATTGGTGCCTATTTCACACCTGGAATTGGATTTGTTAGCATTCCTACAGAGCTGTGCAAGACTTTGACTCAAATGAGAAAGTGTAAAATGATAGGGAGTTTATGGATCAGGACAAAAATGTTTTTTTTTTACCCTCCTGTTTGTTTCAGATGGAAAAACAACCACAAGAGAGCACTAGTTCTGCATCAAACTCGACTCACCTCGGAGACGGTAAACAGCAGCGTGTGGAACCAGTGAAGGATCTTTTAAGACTTTAGACACCACTTTTTTATCCACTTGTGACATTATTAACTACTGTGTGAAATCGCAGTAAAAAAGTCTTTTTTTACACCAGTGTGGAAAAACCTGAAAGTAGGTCTGAAGTGATTCAAAGCCCAAGGGGCTGATCTTTTTATAGGAAGTTTCAGTGTTCATTCATTCATACATTGTTCTGAAACTTTGATTAAATCATATAAAACCAGTTTATTTGTGTCTGGATATAATTTACCAGTTAATTAGGTACACTTAGCTTTTCGACAACTAACACTGAAGCCCCAATAAAGTGGCAGCTGAGTGTATTCTGCCTTTACATCTTGGTCATAGTATCCATTTTATGCAGGACGCACATACTTACAGCTTGTGATACATTTAAAACCCATAAGACAAACAATTTTTAGTCGGTACACTTGTGGCTTTTTCTGAAAATAATAACCGTAAAATATATATTTATTATTCTTAAGAAAGTTTTTTTTTTTTTTTAAGGTAAAGAATAAAATGATGCCTGAAAAACCACTGATCAGTTTATCCAAGATGTAATGCATCACTCTTCAGAAAATGAATGCGTAACATGTATTACATTATTATTATACTGGTACCAGCCCATGAAATGGATGCTGACATATTTTAATGGGTAAGTGAAAGTGTTTACCTGCAGGTAAAGCTGCTGGACAGTGCATCCAGTATTTCTCTGGACAGGTTGTCAGTGAAAACAGAAAATCACCTTTACTTTTTTTAGTTGTAAATTCAAAGGTGGGTCTTTGTTTTCGGGATTGACCAATCATTGCATTTAATATTCAGTATTTTGCAAATAACATTCTCTTTGTGTGTTTTTTGAGCGATTCCCCCCAAAAAAATAAATCCATGTTATTTTTCTATCTGTAGTCCCCTTTTTCCTGCACTTCTCTTTGGTTACAGGTCAAGTGTTAACCTGCTATCAACACTGAAAATAAACTCATAGTTATATTCTAACTAAACATACACAATATAAATGTGAAAGACATTTCAATAAACGTTTATTCTGCACTTTGTGTTGTCCTAAAATTTGACACCAAGATTTTATTTTTTTAATAATTTTATTTTCATTTATATATATACTTGGTTTATATCAATTCCAGATATTGATATACCAATAATCAGTATCCAGACTGACAAAAACATATCAGTCAACCCCTAATTTTGTTTACAGCATGAACATTAAATACTGTTATACTTTAATGCAAAATTCAAGCATTCATAACAAAATTAATAAACAACATTGCACAAACAAAAAGACATTTAACACCTAAAATTTAAAAATGTATATACACAGTACAGAGCAGTACAGAAATGAGAAAAACTATTTTCTTCAGCTCAATTTTTTCCAGGTGTAAAATGTTTTCCACATTTACTGTCTACAGTTCTCAAGTGACTCCTTGTACGAGAGTGAAACGGAGAATTGTGTTTTTATTTTTGACGCTGTAGCTAATTATGAATTTCTAAATATCTAAAGTAATCTCAGATTTAAGCTCTTGGAAATCACTTGTTTTATCTAAAAGGGAACAATACATTAAGTTCTCTGTCAATCCAACCTTTAAAACATTCTGGTGATAAATTAAAAACTCACCCAATACTGCTGCTCAATTTGTAAAATCAACAACTGATAAACTGTGCATCTAAATGTACACACTGTATTTACTGAGATGATTGGAAATCAAAGTTACACATTTAATAAGCAGATATAATACAAGTCAAACTTCAACTGTTCACTCAATAAATAGCTGTGTAGCAACCAGCAGAGCCTGTGCAAATGTAAAAACTATTTGTTATTGTACAGTATGTTACAATGTAAATAACATGCATTCATCTTTGGATTTGTTAGGTTTTCCATGTATAATTTTGTAGGATGTTAATTCATCATCTAACTTACTGTGTCCTCTGGTGTTACCAATACTAGAAAAAAATGGTGGCTCTACATGCAATAAATATTTTACTGCTCACGTTTCTAATTTTTGTACAAACTTTTCTCCTCTCTGCTCTGTGTAAACACAGTTCAGCCGAAAAGTCTCTGAATTTTTGTCACATGACTGGCTTCATGGTTGCATTGAGGAACGCAGAATTTTTATTTTTTTACAGAATGTCTTTGCTGCAAACTGTTTATTTTGGGCCATTTTTAAAATAATACACGTAGACTGACATGGTTTGGATTAAATATTCCAATTTGCTTTGGCTTGGATTTGGATATTTTCCTTCATGAATCCACAAGTCACACATGATTAGTTCAGAAAGTAAAAAATCAGACGATTCTCTCTGTTTTTACAGTTTATGGTTCTGATAAATGGTGCAATTTTGCAGATTTTTTAAAAACAGCAGGCCTTTTCGAACCCATCGGCGGGTTTTTGTGGTTCAGTCCTTTATGCACTTTATAGGTATTATTACATGTTGTAATCTCATCATTAGTCCGCAGAAATTTTTCATTTACAGAGGATAATCCACGCACATTCTGAGCCTTCCTCGGTCCTCCTGTAGGTGAGGAGCTGGAGCCTGCAGCTACATAGTGGTTTTTCTTTATCAGTGGTCGCTGTTTTGCCAAAAAATCAATGTGTTATGGTATCTTCGTCATAACAACAAAACGCTGAAACCCTTTGGTTGCCATTGGCATTGCAGCACCAAAAGGCACAATGACAAATTTAGGGTGCAATTAAATTAAAAGGTTAGGTGCACCAAACGGTAATCAATGTGAAAAGTTTGTATGAATCCCTGCTAAAATCCTACACTATTCCTTCAGTGATGTTGCACACCAATAATGACCCTCTGTGCATTCTACTTTATAACTTAATAAATTCATTAATGCATTAAGTTTATTCTAGTTCTTCTCTGTGTCATCTGGTGGAGGTTCGTCCAGTTTGTTGTCGGTAGCAGCTTCTTCCTCCTGTTCATCGGCTTCAAGCAGCTTTTGTTTTTCTGGAATTTGGTCCGATTCGTCGTCAGACTCTGGTTTGCTGATCGTCCCGTTGGTTGGGTCAGGCATAAACTTGGTATCAGCGCCAGCCTGAAGAGAAGCTTCTTCCTCCAGTTCTTGACAATATTGGTGCATTTTCCTCTTGAAGCAACCCAACTTGTGAGAGACACAAGAAGAATCATTAGATCGAACACTAAAACCATCATTTCAATGTCTAGTATTAAGTTCATGACATTCAGGCAACGACTCTGAATATCTTCAGTCAGTTGACTCTTACCTTGAACATGATGACTGTAATAATGATCAGAAGCAAGAATCCCAGTCCGGCTCCAGTTAAAATGATCAGCAGTTGATTAGGGAAGATTGTGAACTCAATCCGAACTGTACTCTGATGGCAAAGAAAAAACAAGTTTTCAAAGTGGTACCTTTTGAATAAACCTGTCAGTTCTGATTGTTTGTGTATAGACTGAATGTACCGTTGTCATTGATGGATCGTTGAAGCCGGTTTTATGAGGCTTGTCCTTAGTCTGTTTGTGATAAACATGATAAATTAGGTGCACAGGGAAACCATTAAAAGCAATGTCTTTGAAATGGTCTTACTGTGGTCAGAACATAGACTGTAAATAAAAGACAGATGTAGCCATTATGAAGCCAACCGTTAGTTTGGGAAGAACCTTGAGTTTAGATTTTGGCTGTTGCCACCTTGGTTATTTGAAACTGGACGTGACAAGGTGGATGTGACTGAGAACTCATGACACTATGCATGTCTACGAGTTGTGAACAAAAAGTTCTGGGACTCTTCGTGGCACAAGTAAGTGTCACGAATCAGGAGACATTGCAGTATCATCAGTGGTACCAGCACAGATTTACAATTCCACCATGGAGCTCAAACTGGAGCAGAGACAAAAACATCACATTCTGAGTCAGTCAGAGGCTGGATGATCCAACATTCATGTGGAGGATCATCACTAGAGATGAAAGGTGGATCTGTAGCTACCACCAAGAGAAGAAACAACACTTTTTACAGTAAAAGAACTGCAGTTTCCAAAGCCGGACAAGGCGTGTCAAGTCAGGAGCACCAGTAGCCTTTACATGCTATAATTTGCATTGTTTATAATGCATTATTATCAGTTTCCAACTGGGAGCAGGTGTCACATGAGCGCCCTCTGCTGGACCCCTGCAGTGTTTAGCTGCCCACATGAAGCTGCCAGTCTGCTGCATCGTGTTCCCACATGGTGAAAGTATAACTTTTCTAGATGTTATGTCAAAATGTATGTAAAATATTGCCTTGTTGTAAGGTAAGTGGCAAGATCACTATGTTGTAGGTGACTTTGTTAGCTTGATTTTAGGTTGATTGCAGAAATCTCTATGGTGTCTCTGCTAACTTAAACTCAGTTGAAAAACTTCTTTTTTATGTTTTCGTAATCTCTGGAACTCATGGCTGCAAAGTTGACCGTGGGAGACCTAATATGAGTCTGTGTTGCTAGAATTAAAAGCTATTTTGCCAAAGAGCGAATGTCTTGAGCTCTTTGGCTCAAGACATTCATACACGTAGTTGTTCCCCATGAATTCATTTTGCACAGTCTGAGTTCTGCTGTGACATTCTGAGGCATTTCTGGAGAAACATTCGGTGCAGTTAACCCGAACTGTGGCGAAATGGCATGTGGGACTTCCAATGCACTGTGCCACAGCAACACAATTGTCGCTCTTCACCCACCCTACTCGCCAGATTTGGCTCCTTCCAACTTGTTCTTTTTTCAAGTGGAAGAGTTGTCATGTTGACAAAGGTTAGCAGATTGCACTCTCATCACCAATGCTGCTTTGCAAGTGTTGCAGGAACACTGGGAGCGGTGCTTCACGTCACAGAAAGACTGCTTCAACAGGGATGACAGCAGTTTTTAATTTTTATGGGTACAATTTAGGATGTTCTTGGTCACACCTCATAAATGGCAGCAACTTATCAAGGTAGCCCCATCCTAAAACATACCTTGCCTTGTGGTCTATTAGCCTCTAAAGGGGACCATAATTTATAAAATGATCATCATACTGTGTTGAATGAGACATAAGACTTAACAACTGAGACCATAACCTTATTACGAAAATGTTTACTGAGGTAATGAATCAAGTGGGAAGTCGGGTCATTTTCTAACAGACTTCTAGGCAATTTGACTTCTTTTTGTAACCAGAGGTTGCTGGCTGTTTAGTAGAATGCAGGTTTAAGTCATTTCTGTATAATTTTCTGATACAGAGGCTTCATCCATCTCCTATTTACAGTCCATGGATCAAACTTAAACTTACATCTTGTTTATCTGTATCCAGCACATATCGCTCCTTGTCATAGTCAACATGCATAAAACTTGTAAATTTAACCTCTGCGCTCTCTCCAGTATATTTTTTCAGAAAAGCGATGTTCTGTAAAGGAAGAGCATGTCAATTATTAATACATTTTTGGCACTTTGAGGGGTATATGTGGTGTGCATTCTGTGTGTGTATTTAGTTGCTGCTTACCTCTGCTTGCTGTTTGAGGTCTTTAAACTGTACATCTCCTGTCAATCTAAACTCAACAGCTGAATTTTTCTCCAAAATGAAAGTATCGCACACAACAGCTATGCAGTCATTCTCTGGCAGGCAGTGCTGTAAACACAGCAAAAATACATTTTAATAAGTAATTCAAAATTCCACAACATGCTCTGATAGGATATTTTTATATTGTACGTACCTCAGATTTAGAGCCAGTAGAGGGTGTGCACTCAGATTTGTTCTTAAAAGAAAAAGGCATTGAAGATTTAATCCACAGCAAAGTAAGAAGTTGAGGCGAGGAGTGTTTTAGTCATAATTACCTGCTGCACAAAGACTTGATAGTTGTTCATTTCAAAGTCATGTTCCAGTTTAGTTGGGAAGAACAGGGATACGTTGACAGGAAAATCCTTAAAACCAGTATTGTCAATCTGTGAATGGTGACAGAAAATAGATCCATTTTAGATTTGTAGTTTTGGGAAATTTAGTGTCGACTAAAATAAAGCTACAACTGGTTAGCTTAGCATAGCGTGTATTTAAATCTAGAGCAAACAGCTAGCCTGACTCTGTCCAAAGGTAACAAAAACTTCCTGCAAACACCTCTAAATCGAACGTACTTTCATCAAATTTACCTTATTTTACTTGCCAAAAAAATGTCAAAAAATTAATTATTTTCACTATTAAGATTCTGCAAAAACAAAAAATTCTGCACTCATTGATGCAACTGTGAAGCCCTCAGTGACTCAGCTGTGACCAACAATCATCCATCCATCCATCCATTATCTAGACACCACTTAATCCTCTGTAGGGTCGCGGGGGGGCTGGAGCCTAGCCCAACCAACTGGAGTACCCGGTGAAAACCCACACATGCACAGGGAGAACATGCAAACTCCACACAGAAAGATCCCAGGTGTCCTAACCGGGATGCTAACTGGGGATCCTATAGCTGTGAGGCAACACTGCTAACCACCGAGCCACCATGCAGCCTCACCAACAGTTATATGACTAAAATTCTGAGAGTTTTCTGTTGAACTGCAGGCTGTGTTTAGACAGAGCAGAAAGGAAATTAAAAATGTAATAAATAAATAAATGCATCATGGCTCAAAACCGGTATACATAGGAGCATGTTGTTGAAAGATACGTTCAACATGGTGAAACATTTCTGAGCTGATGTGCGATGTAAGGTTGTATGAACTTAAGTAACAAGTATGGAAACTAATTAAAATGTAAGAAATATATTATTTATAGTATGTAGAATCACAGTTTTTTTAAAAATCTAGAGTTGGTAACACCTGTGAGCCATCTGAAAAGCGTCTAGAAATTGTTCAGGTCACTGATCACCAGTGGATTGTTGCAGGATAAAGAAGTGCCTCACCCTGTATATCGTAAGTATTGTTTTAGGGGCAACATCCTCTGTTGTGAAGTTCAGATAGGTGATGGTGTCTTCGCTCCTGGAAAGAATACAAGGTGATTAGAAAGCTGCTGACTGGATTAATTATTAATTAAATCATGCAGTGTATACAAAATATAAAATACTGCTGATGTGAATGGTGCTACTTACACGGTTAGTGCCATTTTGATTTCATGTTGTACTGGGATACTTTTGGTCGTGGAAATGGTGGAGTTTGAATTTTCACTGAGGATGCAAAAGAAATTTCTCATGAATATCAAACATCTCTAAATACAACTTAGAAAATTTATGGCTTTGTTGATTGTTAGCCATCTGAGCTCCAAACAGTTTCCTAGTTGTTTTTTTGACTCCTGTCACGTTTTTTCCTCACTGTGGACTCATTTTTTTTACTGTAATATAAAGTCCAACAACTCTGTGGAAACAGCACAACCATGAATCGAACGAGAGAGAACTCAGAAGTGTTTTCTGTGCAGTATGACACATTTAAAATGTCATAAATCATGCAAAAATAGAAGAAACTAAAGTTGAATTTCTTTGATTATGTAATGTTGATTTTATGATGCCTTTTTTCTAGCAAATTTTTAAATGACGTGTACAATAAAGTGATTTGAATGAAATACACGAATGTTGGCTTAGATGCACAGAAGCATCTAAGCCAACATTACAAGCATACACCACAGATGATTAGTGGCACACAGAGCCACCATTTTTTTCCCAGTAAATGTTATATATATTTAAGTTAGTAAAATAAATAATAAAAAGTAATTCAACTTTATTTTTTTTTTCATTTATTTGATTTATGGTAATATAAATGTGTCAAGCTTCACAGAAGACATTTCTGAGTTCCCTCTGCTTCTAGCCACGGTTGTGCTGTTTCTATAGAGGTGCAGGTGACGAGCCCACAGCAAGTAAAAATGTGAGTTAAGAAGGTCTGTACCTTGTTGCAGCAATGGTCATGGAGATAGTTTCGTTCCACTGATAGTCATTCATGATGCGGAAAGCGATTTTAAATGTTGACTTTGAAAGGAAAAGAAAAGAGAGTAACGTTAGATATGAGTCAAAGAGGAACAAAAATGTGTTTATGGGAAAAGTTGGTTGTTCATGTCAGAGGTTCAACGAGCTGTTCACAGTTCTTCATTTATGAAGCTTCCCTTCTGTCTGTTTGGCGGGTATCTGGGTGCGGTATGACTCACAGAGGATCTGCTGCGGTACACAGGAAGGCTGACACCACATGTAGTTTTATCAAGTACTCCTTCCAGACCATTGCAGCTGTGTAGCGTTGGTCTCGTTGCCTGTTTTAATTAAAAAAAACGAGATTAACAGAAACCCTCAGTAATAATAGTTTAAATGAAATTGTTGGCCGCTGTGGAGGTTGTGACCGTTTATATATGTACATGTATAATATACTGTAAGTGAGATGAAGCCAAGCTTATGAGAGCAATTTCATCTACACATATACAGTATGGTGCTGAGAATAATTGCACATCCTGTGTGGGTTTCAAGTCCTACAAAAAGTCTGATCTGTTTCCTCTACTTCTGTGGTGACACAGAACATAACAGAGTAAACATGTGAAAGAGCTACTGAATGTGGCACATATACTATGCCCCTTTTCAGTTTTGGAGGTTTGGGCCAGTAATTTAATAAATGCCAGTTTTTATGATGGAGATTTATTATCAAACTCGCTATTAGCATTATGTATAAATGTATATATATACTGGAGCCTAGTAACAGATGATGTGAAGAAGCTAGCAAGAGACATAAAAAATAATCCAATTATATGCACCACAGTTGGGGTGTGGCAGGGAATCTGTAAACACATGGGCGGGGGACCCTGACACAGTATTTATTGAGGATGACTGGCAGGAAGCCATTAAGGTAAGTAGCTCAACGTTCACATCCAGTAGACTCAGAGAGGCACAGTATAAACTCCACCGCTTACATATAACTCCTTACATACTGAATAAGACGGATCGTCAGACATCTCCCCTATGTAATGTATGTGGAAGAGAGATTGGAACCTATTATCACTGATCAAAAGATTCTGGGGTGCAGTTTCTAAAGAGCTGAGTGGCGTTTTCCAATCAGCATCAGGAGTGACACAGGCCTGTTCATTCTTGGCCTTCCATTGAAATCGGTTGCTTTGACTTGACCACATTTCAAGCTCTGTGACAAACTGTTGTTATTGACTAGACAATACATCTTGATAAGCTGGGTTAAGGATAAACCACCAAATGTTACACAGTGGTATAGACAGTTATTTAGGGTCCTCCCTCAGGAAAGGACTACTGCAGTTCTGAGGGGTAATGTGGTTAGGGTTAGGTATGTGGTCTCCTGTGCTCAGTTATTAACCTGAAGAACTGACTCAACTTGCGGTGAGGGCAGCACAGAATGGCATGAAGTGACCAAGCTCGCCAGGAACTAACCAATAAGCATTCTCCTCCTTTATTATTGTGTGCTCTATTATCAACATAGTTCTGCTAGCTTTGTCTCTTTTGTTATCAGGTATTAAATTTGACTGTAAATGATCTCTGAAAACTGATCATTATGATAGCATGGATGACATCAGACTGTGGGGGTGGGTGTTGGCAGCTGGACTTCACTTTGTCTTGAACGTATGACATGGTAAGGTGGCAGTATTTCTTTTTATTCATTTACTCATTCATTTTCTTTTTCTTTCAATTGCAAATTTATTTAAACAATTGATTCTTAATAACTGCCCTTAGTTTGTTTTCCTTCTTTGTCTCTCTCTTCTTCCTCTTCTCTTTTGAATGTGACTCAACGGCATGATGTACAATTTCGTGTTCTTTTGTTTGTTTGTGAAAATACAGAAACCAATCAAAATGTAAATATAAATACATTTGGGATAAAAAATTGTCCCAAAAATATTAGTGTCCATCCATTTCTATCCATTTACTTGCAGTAACTGCAGTTAGATCTGTACAACCATGTGTATAAAACAGTCTTTTAAAGACATGTATTGCTGCTGTCATCATTACTGCAAGAATAATTAACCTGATGATGTTAAGTGCCTTGAGATGACATATGTTATGATTTGTTGCTATATACTGTAAATAAAATTATTTGGATGAATTAAACTGGGTCTATAATGTGTTGTAGTATAAAGTTGCAAGAACGGTTATGTTTGTCTTCGCATCCATTGGTCTTGCCACACAAGGGCCACTGTAGGTTAGAAAACAATGGGCTTGCAATAGGGGCTAACTTTGCAAGACAACAAAAACAAAACCCTTTTACACATGTAGGGAAAGTTCTTCTGTAAACTGACTTTGATGTGTAAAATTATGTCATGCCTCTCCAAAACGCGTTGTATATAGTAGAGTAGTCCCTGAATGTAAATCATTGGTGGGACATGATGAGAGTTTCTTGTTGACATCACCTCTATAAGAGTCATCCAGGAGAAGGAGAGGCCTGGAGGGTAGCTCATCGTAAGGCTGGTTTCGTACGAGTCATCACCATGATTGACCAGTTTTACAGACACGTTGAAGTAATTATATTCTGCCACCAACAGTGTTGGAGTCCTAAAAGAAGCAGAGCACTTCTTACACTTGGTCACATGATGTTTATCCTTCAGTTGTTGTGCTGTGTTTGTCAAATATACGTACGTGAAATTGAAATCCACCTCAAGTTCGGCAATGCAGGTGTCATTTTTTCTACACTGCTTTTCAAAGGGAATCTGTAAAAAAAAAAAGCATCTATAATAATAATCAGGAAGATGGTTTAAGCAGTACAGGATTCCTCTGGAGCATAAAGAACAAAATAGACTAGTCCGGCCGCCGTATAGCTCACTGAGTTAAGGCGTTGCCATGTGGGTGCAGGTCGTTAGTAGCGGTTGTGAGTTCGAGTCTCACTCATGACCCTTTGCTGCATGTCTCTCTCTTTCTCCTCTATACCCCCTATCCGACTGTCAATAAAATGGAAAAAACTCCCCCCAAAATATATATATATATAAGAGAAAAATATAACAGTCCTACCCCCAGATACAAGTCACACGTTTCATCTCTAACTTCCACCTCCGAAAACCTTCCTCTGTGGTCACATTACATACCTCCACATCTGACTGAGTTTTGCTGTCCGTGTTCAAGACGGCGCCCGCACTCTCACTGCTGGCCTGGAAAAATTCTAGCTTGATGCTGACGGGCGATAATGTGTCTTTCACACATTTCTACACAGCAAAAAGAAAGAAAACTTATCTGGACATTTGTAAAGAAGTTTTGAAACAGCAAAGACATTTATTAACGTGGTAAATTTATAGTGTGACAGAAATTGTCGCCATACAGATACCTAAAGAAATACACTTGAAGTTAAAAAGTCCAGTGAACCATGAAGGCAAAATTAAATAGACACATTTTTAAGTTGTAGCACCAAACTGTTTCTTTAACCAAGTAAAATAACTCAATCCAGATTGGTGATGTCTTCTTCTATACAGCATGTGTGTGGATATGCTTCTTACTTGCATGTAGATGGAGTGGTTGAAGCAAAATTCATTATCCTCAAGTTCAAAGGTCTTAGTAAGATTCCTGGCTTTCTTATCAGTTTCACTTAAAAAACCTCGAGATAGTGGTCTCCTTGGATCCACGTCGATGGTGTATGAGATGTTCAGTTTAGAGCTTCCTGCAAAGGCAAACAGCATGGTTAGAATAAGGCGCTGTTATTGAATTTAACATGTGTGGGTCATGTCCATACCTGCACTGCTATTTGTTGCCTCTACCATTTGAAAGCAGGCTGTTAAAGTAGCCATGGGTAAAATTTCATCTGAGCCGAGGCAGTCAAATTTGTCAGTGCTTATCTCGTTAGGTTGAAAAGACAGATGAGCCGAGACATTAAAGACGGGCTTGGACCTGAAAGACAGTGGTTGGATAAGGACTGTTAAATGAGTGCTTGAAAGAAGGGTAAGAAAGGCACCAATCGATTTCACCTTCTGGCTTTATTAATTTGTGATATCTAATCTTACCTCTCATAGGTTTTAGTAAAATCCTCGCCCGTGTTTTCCAGTGTTTTGTTGAAATTGTGCTTAACCTTCTCAACCTCATACATAATGTACCCACTTTCCATACCTTAAGACAACAGCAGTGCCCTGTGATCCAACCACAATATCTGGGAGGTTGTCGTCTCCGAGGTCGATGTCCCCATTGATGGACAGTCCAAAGAATCTCATTCCAGGATTTATTCTTGCTCCCATGATTCTCTGAGACAACAAAATAATTTGGCAAATGAAACAGTGTCTGATTTGCACACATATTTGAAGATAGAGTGGTGTCAGGCAGGAAATGAATGGTCAATATAACTTGGCTTTTTTGACAAGAATGTACAAAAAAAAACCTTTCATGTTGAAGTAGAAACACATTTCTATGAATTAATGTCAAATAATGAAAACATAAAAAGTGCCTTGCCTAAGTATTCACCCCCTTCAAGTCAGTATTTAGTAGATGCACCTTAGTTCACAGTTGCGGCATTGAGCCTATGTAGATAGGTCTCAGTCAGTCTTGCACGTCTCGACACTCAGTTTTGCCCCATTATTGCTCAAACTGACAGGTTTGCAGAGTGATCCTCCCTTTTTAAGTGCAGCCACAATTTCTCAATAGAGTTAGGATCTGGACTCTGACTCGGCCTCTCCAGGTCCTTCACCTGGCTGTCTCAAAACTGTTTCTGTGTAGCTTTTCCTGTATGCTGAGGGTCATCGTCTTGCTGGAAAACAAATCATCTTTCAAGTCACAGCTCTCTGGCAGACTGATAAGGTTGTCCTCCAAGATTTCCTCAGACTTTTCTGCATTCATTTTACCCTGCTACCGAGAGGGAGCCCTACATCATGATGCTGCCACCACCATACTTCACGTTGAGGATGCACAGTCTCTCCCACCTCAGCGCCTGAAGCTTGTAACTCCTTAAGAGGAGTCATAGCTGTCTTGGTGGCCTCCCTCACCAGTTTCTTTTTTGTATGGTCACTCAGTTTTGAAGAGAACATGCTGTACGCAGATTTCTTTTACATTTCTTAATTTGACTGTAGTGTTCATTTGTCTTCACAGTGTAGTTTTATGCAGGAGTACTGAATCACCAGTGACTGGACCTTCCAGACGCAAGTGTCTTTATAGTACAACCGCCTGTAATTGTGTGATTTCCAGCACTAACTGGCTGCAGCTGTGTTGAATTAGGGGAGTCACCTTAAATGGGGTAATACTTATACAATTACTTATTGAAGGTAAATACCAAACTTGCTAAAAAAAATGGCTGACTCCACATTCATAGTCTCGGCCACAGTGGTGCCCTAATGCCAGCAGTCTCTCACCTGGCTGAAATCTTTGCGTATCCCCTTTTGTCTGTCTCCGAGGTACATGTACACAACCCCCCTGTTATCATCCTCAAGGGGGGCCCCAACAGCAACATCTCTGAGCCCATCGCCATTGAGATCTGCAAGTATGGATATGGTGGTGCCAAATCTACCCATGGATGGCGCCGACACATTCAGTTTACTTTCCAGTTCCATCTGTGGGAAATAGGGACACGATTTTATAGACTTACAAAATAAAAGCATTAATAATCTCAGCGTCTGAATGTTATCGCATTAAAAGTCCACCTTGTCAGTCAGTTTGTAGATGTAGAGGCGACCTTCTTTCTTCTCCTGTGCCTGGAAAAACAGCGGAGCTCCCACCAGCAAAAAATCCGTGTCACCATCTGAGTCAACATCCACTGAGCACAGCTCTGCACCGAAGTAGGAACCAATCTGAAAAGTTATTAGAATTAGAATTAGAAGCCTTTATTGTCATTGAACATGTTTCAGAGCAACGATAAATGTTTCAGTTACATCCCATCCAACAAACATTAAAAAGACAGTAGCACAAACATTAAAGTTTATAAATTGTACAAGTAAAGTTAGGATAATCATATATTATGTGTCACACAGCTCTGCCATTGTTTTGTTTATTATGAAGCAAACTTGGTGCCAGTGCAAGGAAGTTCTCTGGTTTCCTCCCTGAAACCACTAAAATAATAGACTTTTGCACATGTTCCTAGCATGCATCTTTAAATGCAAAAAACATGTAAGACAGCAGATTTTATTGGGAAAAACTAAACTATATGGATCTCAGTTAGTTTTCAAAGTAAAACTTGAAGCAAAATTATTGACGGTGGCTCTAATGGTGTCATAGCAAAAAAGTGCTTCTGTTAACTTCCAGTGATAGACTGAGGTCTAAACATAATCAGCGTGGCACACCTATTTCTGTTTAAAATCTGCTAATAAATCTGATTCAAAAGGGGGGAAAAATTCACAGGGGAGTTACCAACCTGGTCTCCATCTATTGTTTGGGCTGTGGTCCAGTCCTTGCCTTGGTTTTTGAAAAGTATGACCCGTCCTGTGTGCTCAAACCTTGGTGCACCCGAGAAATATAGAGGGGCACTATTCCTCTTTCCAACGGAAACGGAGTATCCTGCAACAGACATGTATTTGCTAGATGTTCATGTATCTCACACAAGTTATAATGCAGACATGAACCTGTGTTCACTATTAAAAAACATAATACTATTGTTTTATTACTACACTGTAAAAAAAACGGTGGTATTAAAAAATGTGGAATACAGTAACATTGAAAAAGTGTAAAAACTGGTGATGATAACGGTCAGTGCCTATTAAATAAGGGTATTTTTGCTGATGTAACTTCATGGTGAAACATTGCAAACAAACAGATTACCATTTGTCAAAGTACATATTTTTTCATGTGGACATTATTTAGAGTTTTGGCCTTTTTTATATGGTTACTGTGTAAACTGACACTTTTTCCAGTGACTTTATTTGATATTTTACTTGTATTTTAACAAAACAAGGAAAATCTGTGAAATAACAATTCCCCATTTTCAACCTTTGACATACATATATTTCTTTCAAATAACATCAAAGATCTGTAAAATAATTATAATAGTAGTTAATTTAAATGCAGTGTAATTTGGTTGTCGAACACCGCAAAAGAACAAATTCCAACTGGTAAAGACGCAGCTTTCTGATGTACATGTCATTACAGTTTTGGCCGGTTTTTTTGGAGCTAACGTGTCAATGAATGCTGTTTTTCCTGCAATTTTACCAGTGAAACCTACTTTAACTAAACAGGAAAAATCTGTAAAGTAATAATAATACATTGTTAAAAAATTACAGTTAAAAACTTTTTTAAATTATTTTTTTCAGTGTAGGAAGATGTTAAATTTGTCATTTAGACTAGAAACTGATAGATTATTTACTGCAACCATATTTCCTAAAAAAAAACACGTTTCTATACAACTAAATTGCATTCTAGTTCTTCGGTTTCGGACAATTTCTGGAATAAATTTCAACCCTCTCGCAATATGTTTGAAGCCATAGTGTGTTGAGTCACGTTGCATCTAATATAGATATGATCGGCTGCCTGAAACGGAGCAACAGTTGGAAAGCAATAGAATAAATAACAAAAATATGCATATTTGAAATGGACACCACAACCAACCGTAATAAAAATAACCTCAAAACCTAATTGAGAATGTAGTTTATCTGTATAAGAGCGCAATTGTTCTTATCTTATGTAAAAAAGATGAAAATGAAAATGAAAGATAATTTGTAAAGAGAAAAAAAAAGAGATTACCCATGTAGGAGTCCATCTGCATCTTTGGATCTTCAATCTTTTCCTCCTTGTTTTGTTGAATTTGTTGGAGGGAACCACTCCAGCTGTTTGATCCCACAGAACCCAGAATTAAGGTATCCTGTTAACAAAAACTCTGGTCAGACCACAGAGAGGAACTGAGACACCAACAGATGTCATGTTGAGAGGTGACAGAGCAGGTCAAACTACTTCACTGGAAATCACTCTAGAATCAGAAATCACTTCAGCATGGATTTGAACGATGACATCTAATTGTTAACCCGTACAAAAACCAAGAAGAGCTATCCAGCAAAATACATAAACCAGGAAAAACAAACCAAAAGTAACAAACTAAATAACTAAAAAAATCAATAAAAGTAGGAAAAAAGTCCAGGGAAAATGGCCAACCACCCCTACGAACTCCTGCACATATCGAAAGGAATTTACCATACAACAGATTTGCATTAACCTGGCATATGTTGAGCCAGTTTAGTGAAATATTCTGTTATAGGACATTTGAACCACCATAGTAGGTGTGTGTTCTCTGTATGCTACATAGCAAGCATATCTTAAATTAGCTAAACTAGCTTGTTTTGTAATGATACATATTTGACTGTCAATGCAGTCAAACAGCTGAATAGCCTGTTAGCTAATGCATTTTTCCAACTTCCTAGTGCACACAGTCCAGTCTCTCCCTAAAGCATCATAAAAGCTAAAATTTTTTCAACAGACAAGAGGCAATTTCCAGAAAAAAAGACAGAAGGAGGAGTTTTGCAAACACATCGGAGATCCCAGATTCTCTCATAGGAATGAACGGACTTCTGGTTAAGTCATGGACACAGGCAAAAATAAAAACCAAAAGGATCTATCCAGCAAAGTACAGAAAACAGGATGTGGGAATGAGGCGTCAGTTTCATAGCTGGCACAATGAATGAACCGGGATAATCAAACCAAAAGTAAGAAACTGAAATAACTCCTAAAAAATAAAAGGACAAAACAGTCAAACAAAAATACTTGTCCAACTCCTGCAACCTCCCGTAAAGTAGCAGTTATAGTAGCAGTTCTTCTTCTTATTTTTTCAAAACGTTCTTTTGCTGCCACGTCTTTTCCCATTTTTATCACAGTCTACTTGCTGGGTTATGACAGTTGTGCTGATGAATGATGAAGTATTGCACACAGGATGCTTCTGAATTCGTCTGCATTCAACCTTCTATTTCAGAGAAATGATCATTAGAGCAGTTATCAGCAAGTTAACTGTCATGAACTATTTTTCTGTATTATCAGTGGTTTGCATCTTGTTTGTATCAAGGTGTTGACAGGGAAACACGTACACCTACATCCTCAAGATAACTTTTAACTCGCTTTGAAGGGATTTTTGTTTTTGAACTCATCCACAAGACTCTTGCTTGCTCTTCAGTCTAACCGTATAAGTCCTCTCAGGGCACTTTGCATTGTACAATATGTCAGAGGACATGTAGATTTTGACATTACTCACATCGTAGAAGGCGGCACTGAATCCAGACTGAGACATCTCGTTAGTCAAGTTTCCTGCCAGAGCCGCTTTGGTGCCTAAACATGAGTAACTGTGGGGGTTAGTGTTACTCATGCAGGGACAAACCAGAAAGATCAAATAAATGTATCTAACGATCAAAATGGAAAAAATAAATTGAAACTTCACCTTCTATGTTGAAGATCTTTGTCTGAAAATTTTCCAGTACTCCCTTTAGTCCGTTATAGTCCTCAATTTGGAAGGCGTTTTTGTCTTTCGGTTCAGAAGCGATGGCCTTGAATTTGTCCAGCGTAGCGCTTTTGACCTGAAAGCAGAGTGTTGCTTGAAAATTTGAAGTAAGTCTGACTTTGTTGTTGGACTCAAAGCTAAAAGTGAAGCTAGTTTAAAGTAGCCTACCATTAAGCATGAGGTAAAAATGTAAAAATAATTTGAATAAAAATCAGTTTACTTTGCAGAAAGTCCCAGCTTCCACAAGATCAGACCTACAAATTTAGTATTTCATACAGGTGTGGTTTACAAGATGTAATAAAGTATGTGGTGATTTGTGCACTTCTGGCATAAAACATGTCCCAGTTGGAGCGGCTGTGGCTCAGGTGGTAAAGTGGGTTGAACACTAATCGCAAAGTTGGCAGTTCGATCCCGGCCCCTCCACATGCCGAAGTGTCCTTGGGCAAGACACAGAACCCGAAGTTGCTCTCAATGGCAGGCTAGCACCTTGCATGGCAGCTCTGTCGCCATTGGTGTGTAAATGGGTGAATGCGAAACACAATATGAAGTGCTTTGAGTACTACTAAGGTAGAAAAGCACTAAATAAGTGCAGACCATTTACTGTCAAATACGAGTAAATATCATAGAGGACAAATTTTTTTGAGTGTTGTTTGAACCTGTGTTGTCGAGTTTGTGTTTTAGCCTCATGCTAAACAAGCACATTTTCAGAAACTAGAACAAAGTTTTATACAAGGTTGATCAAAAAGTTCTGAGTTCTGACATAAATTAGTCCACCATCCTCTCTGAAGTATTCTCATTGTGCAGCGATGCACCGCTCCCAGTGCTCCTGCAGCACTTGTAAAGCTCCCTAAAGTTGCATTATGTAAACATGTCAAGCACCATCTGCGATGAACCGTGAAACTCTTAAACTGTCAAAATTGGCAACCCTTCAACTTTAATTTCATTTTAGGGGAAAGGAAGAAGTTGCAGGAAACCAAATAAGATGAGCAGAATGTTTGTGTTGTTGTGACCAGCGCACAGTACGCTGGAGACCCACATGTTATTGTAACACAGATCAAGTCATTTGCACTAAATTTTCACCCTCGGACACCTCAAGATGTTACAGTAGAACTCTGCATTGACAATCCACCCTTTGGACAAATCCATGGTGCATAACCACATGAATGTTAGAGAAAGTAAAGACCTGACCAGATGCACTTTGTCTGGTTTTGTAAACTGTAGCTCTTCACTGTGAAAACTTATTGTTTCTTCTCTTGATGGTAGCCACTGACCCCCCTCAAAATCTATAATTTGCATAAGCTTTGGTTCACTTCAGAACTTTTTGATCACCCTTGGCACATGCATGTTGACCTTACTTTTCTGATAGACAGTCCCTGTAAAAATATTCTTTGGTCTGATGACACCAAAATAAAGCTTTTTGGCCATCAGACTAAATGCTATGGTTGGCGACACTAAACACTGTGCACCATCACAAACACACAATCCCCACAGAGAAGCATGGTGGTGGCAGCATCATGATGTGGTGCTTCTTGGCAGCAGATCCTGGAAGTCTTGTAAAGTTAGAGGGTAAAATGAATGTAGTAAAGTATAGGGAAATCATAAATACTTTTTACTGGCACTGCAAACATTTCCATTTAGCTATGCCAGATAGGTGGTAATTCAAAATAAAAAATGTGGCTGTTATGAGGCTAAAGATGTGGTAATTGAATTATCTATGTTACTCTGCTTCGACTATGCATGTCTGCATAACAGTGAACAGAATAATTCTGTATAACATGCGATTCTTTTAGCTGCAAAAATTATAATCTTTTGGACATAGAAGACATCACAGCTTACCCCAATGACAAAGCGAATTATATTTTTTTCATCATATGTTGAAGTCACATTCTTGATGTCATGGTCGCTTGGATCTCCATCTGTGATTAGCACCAACACTTTTGTTGCATCAGGAGTGGCACCTGCACTGGGGTTCTCAAGGAGTGTTTTCCTAAAAAAAAACCAAAAAAACATTTTGACAGTTAAATAAGATGCTCATGATATTGCAGTTGTACTGTGCCAGTTGTTTGTAATGTGACTGAACTTACAACACAAATTCTAGCGCCCTGTATGTGTTGGTGAGACTCTTCATATGGGGTTCCTTGTTAAGTTTATCATAAGCACTACCAGCGTCATAGTCATTGAAGTCAAAAACTTTGCGGGAGATTGCTGAGAACTGAACGGCTGCAAACTGAAAACAAGCAAATGACATACATTATTCATTTATCATTATCCACAGTGTATTAAATTAAGTGAGTAATTGCTAAGGATGATTTCGTGTTGCAGTAGTGCATCCACCTTGATGGACGTGTTCTTAAGGTTGTTCATTATATCCTTAATGAAAAACTTATTTTGCTTGAACTCGTCTTCAGTCATACTCGCTGATCCATCAAATAGAAACACCAGGTCCACTGTCTTTTTTGTGCATTCTGAAAAAAATACATTGAGTGAAAATTTGTAAAGAATATTTAAGCAAGGTGCTTTTTGAAAACTTCTTTTACCTTGGAAAGCAGGCGTGAAAGGGGAGATTTGCTCAAACTGGTCATTGATGTTATAGCATATACTGTTCAGGTAGGAGTTATTGTGACATTCATGGGCAACACTTGGGCTGCAAACCTGAATCAGAACATAAGGGATGGAAGAGATTTGATTCAACATATGGATTTGTTTTGCAAAGAAGAGATGTTGCAGAGAAAGGTAGGTTTCTTACGGTGATTTGGGAGCCTGTGGAGTCTGCAGCCATCGACAAGCCAAGGTGCTTCACAACTGCTTCATCTGGCAGAGGACTTTCTGCAACTGTAGCATTTTTATTGGTGTTATGAAATACACAAAGCTTTTACAGCTTCATCATGATTTTTCATTTCATATTTTCGCGCTTTTAGAAACTGTACTTTTTTTTTTTGTTTAACCCTTTGAACCCCAAAACTCGCCGGTAAATTTAAAAGCCATGTTATCTTTTAAAAATCCCTAGAATTACAGCAGCAAGAGTCAGTGGATTTTCAACTTTCTTTCAACTACTCATCTGTGATGAGTGGTTCCATTGGGAAAATTAACCAAATCTAAGCGTAAGATCATGACATTTAACCAAAATAAATGTGGCAACTGTGAAGCCATTAGTGGCTCAACTACGACCAACAGCCATGGGACAAAAAGTTGGAGTTTTTTCAGCTGAACTGCAGGCTGTGTTTCCACCGAGTAGATAGGAGACAATAAAGAAAACAAATTAAAGAAAATATCTGTATTATGTAGAGTCACTATTTATTTTTCCCAGTATTGGTAACACCTGTGGACACTTGGAAAAATATTTTACAGGCTGATTACATTTTTTCCCCTATTTTTGCACGAAAAATAATAAAAGAAATTCAACTTTTTAAAAAATCTAATTAAATTATCTGTAGCATTTCCAACCAGATCTCAGTTTGAAATCCTGATATTTCATCATAATTACTTTTTCTACGTGTCTCATTTAAACATTTGACAAAAATTACCATTTGCAGTGACCACATTCAGTAAAAACTAAAAAAAATCTGTGCTCTCAATTAAAATGTAAAGCCATGGGTGACTCAGCTGCAACCAACCGTCAGGTGACAAAAATTTTGGAACTGTTCGGTTGAACTGCAGGCGGTGTAAAAAGAAAAGAAAAGAAGCAAAATAAAAATGCAAGTACTTAAATATCGTAGTGGTGAGTGGACCATTTTTTCCCCCTGTATTGGTAACACTTGGTCCACTTCCACACTTGGTTTGTTTAAATTCTTTTAAAAAATAAATAATCCTAGAAATTAAACTTGTGTTTATGTTTGGTTTACGATTTACGGCACTAAAACTTTGTCATACTGCACAGAAGATGTATGTCAGTTTTCATGATTGTTCTATTTCCATAGACTTTATGTTGCAGTAAAAATTTATCCCACAGTGAGTAAACATGTGACAGAAGCAACAAAAACACCCAGAAACTACTTGGGGTTCAGAGGGTTAATGCAGTGAGAAATTCTGTTTGTACCATTCGGGCTGAACCACTTGGTTTCATGTTGGTCTTGTCTGAATATTCCTCCAGAACCATTCAGCCGAAGAGGTGCAGTGACGATTATCCTGTGGATCAAGATTACAGTAATCTATTAATATGTTCATACAGTCAGGCTGAAATTGAATCTCAGATAAAAGAAAACATCTTGGTAAGCAGTGTGTTAGTCTCTAACAGGATGTGTTATCAGTCTTAGTGTTAAACCACAACCTGCAACAGGCATCTCGAATGAAGTCAAATAAGCCAGAACCATGACACCTTCCACGGTTACAGACCTTACAGACATGAACTGAACTAACAAGTTGCAAATGCAGACTCACCCTTTGTTCCCACCAGACGCGAACTGAAGCACTTTGTACCCAAAGAAATCTTTTTGTTCACCAGAATGGACAGCCTGAGCTGTTGTGTCAATGTTGAACGTCAAAGCAACAGGGATGGTTGCAGCTGCAAAAATGTGTGAGCAAATGATCACAAGTTCTGTAACCTGCATTCAGTTTAGTTAGATTTTAACTATATAGGAACAGTTCACACGATCAGTGATCCCTGCATAGACTGGTCAAGACCCTTTAATATTACATTAGAGAGAGAAACTCAATAAATTCAGTGGCTCAGTGGGAAGAAAAACAATCTCTTAATCTGAATAGCTCAAATAAAATGAATACTAATAGTAATTAATAATGGCATATGTTAATAGATTAATTACATTGCATTTTTAAAAACAAGAGTTTACAAAGTGTTTGAGAGACAAAGCAGAAGCAGAGACCAAGAAGACAAAACTACCACAGGAAGACAGTAAGGCAGAACAAAGTAACACAAAATAAAGAGGAAATGAAGACAAATTCTGAGCCAGATGACAAAATCTAAAATGCAATGTGTCAATATTAATCCTCTGAAATCCAAAACGCACAAACCAGTTTGAAAGGCATTTTAAAAAGTTGGCCAAAATGAAGGTATTTATCAGAGCCAGAAACTGTAAAGACAGCAGGAATCCTCGGATGAATGACTATAAGGGGGAAATCAGCAGCTAAAGGATCTGACACACAGAAATAGCAGCCGACTTTGCCCACAATAACTTTAAATAGTGATTCTAGCAGCAGTATTAATTCAAAAAAGATGTTTAACCTTTAAAATGTCGCATTTTGTTCAGTTTTCTCAACCAGCAACAACATATTGTCAGGATTTAGGGTGGCTGTTCGCCTATGGAGCAAAAAAAAGTTTCCATTTTCTGTGCTGAAAAATTTTAAATATTCTTCTCTGAAATGTTTTTTTTCCTGCAGTCCATTACAATTTAAGCGAAAGAAATTGAATTTGTGCCGCTCAAAGATATAAAAAAAATGCACCTAATGGAAGTTAGCTTAAAAAGCTATCATTGTAAAAGTCTTAAAAGCTGCATGAAGCTCATATAACTGATCAACACTGTAGTTAGTGTGACTCGTGGCTCATCCTGAGGATTTCCTGATCTTTTGTACTTGTTCTTTATTTCTAACTAAGAGATGAAACTTTAAAAAACTCCAATTAATATGAAAAAAATGCATGAAGCTATTTTTATTTAACAAATTTAGCAAAAAATTGACTTAATCTCTGTAATTTTAAACATAAATGAAAGAAAGCTCATCAACTTTAAGGCCTTCAAATTAATTAAAATGAACATTTCTCCAAACGCTTTCTGTGCTTTTCAAGACAAATACTCTCTCATAAGTGAGCAGAAATGTAGAAAAGTTTTCGATCTTACCAGCAGCCACCATGTAGGTGAGCAGGTAGATGCGACGCTGCATCTTTCAAGGCGAACACTGCTGCTGCTTCTGCTTCTGCTTGAGAAACTTCTAAAATGTGCAACACTTCCTGTTTGATTTTTAAATTAGGGCGTTTCCGTAACAGGTGGTTGTGACAGTTCTGCTCTCAGCAAAACTTTAGCCTTCCCTCCTGCTTCCTCTTATTCTTTCCTAAATCCTTCACTTTTCAATACATAATAGAAAAAAAACTTTCTTAAACACAGAAAAGGGGAACAGATGAACAGAAGCAGCGGAGGTCATTAAAATGGGGCCTTCATGACACACCTAAACTTGTTTTAATGGTATTCTCGTCACAATAGAGTCACCAGCTGTAGACATTTTTGTGGTTTTACAGTCTGCTGAGTAAAGGAAAAGAGTTTAAACTGAACAAAACAAGAATCAGCACAGAGATTTCATGAAGCTTCGCCCATATTTACCTCTGCCAAGGAGGTTATGTGATGGCCGGTGTTCCAGCGTAATTGGCAATATTTGCTGCTCCAGATGCTAGTTTCCAGATTTGTCACGATCAGAACAGCCTGCATGTGTGAAGATAAAGATACTAGATAAAGACGACGTCGCTGAAAAACGTCAACATCACTTGTTAATAAAGTCTATATCTTGTCAGTATCATCTACAGCAGTGGTTCTCAACTGATGGGTTGGGACCCAAAAGTGGGAAGCCATTTTTAGAGGGTCGCAGAAACATGCCGCCTTCTCCCCCAAAAAGTATCGGTATGAAGTCTTTTATTTTAAAGGAATTGTTTCTTATGACACAGTTTGCTTTCAATAGCAGGATATTTAGTGGTGGGGACAGTAGTCACCCACTATTAACCTCTAGATCTGTCTCTGCCAGCTTATTGGAGAAATTTATGCTGAAACGTCCCAAAAATGAACCAAAATATGCTCCAAATCTGTCAAAATGGGCCAAAATATGCCCCAAACCTGACAAAAGTATCCAAATATACCAAAACGAGCAAAAGATAAGCCAAAATTTTCCTAAGCTGTATCAAAATACATTGAGACTACACCCAAATAAGCTTTAATTTGTTAACAGGAACAGCAAACTTCAAAAATCTGGGTCGCAACCCTTATTAATAGAGACATAGTGGGTCCTGAGGCTGAACCAGTTGAGAACCACTGATCTACAGACAACAAAACAAATCGTTTCTTACCAAAATAAAAAACACATATTTTTCAGTTTTTAAGCATCTAACTCCCTGTGCCACCGACTGACACCACAAGCACCCCGCTTCACATGTAGAGATCGTTTTCATTCTGCCAGGTGTTCAACACCTGCTGATCATCCAGGACTCACGCCCAGATCAACTGGTGATATCACAAGTTAACATGGGCAGCATGTTTAATAGCGAGACACTAAACTGATTATTGTCTGACCAAACAAACCCACAACACAGAAGCTCGTCCTCTGCTGTGTTGTGTGTTAGTGTGTGGATTCACTGGAACAGATCCACAGCAGAACTTCAAGCTTAACGTAGGTTTGTTCACCAAAGCACACACAGCAGCCTCCCACCATAACAACACGCAGCATAGCATCAGTTTGACTGAATGAAATACATCAGAACAAACTGAGGTCACATCGTCAAACTACTCACTGAGAAAACACTAAACACACCTTCAGTCCTCCACATCCTAACCCGTCATTTCAGACACTGTCAACGGCTGACAATAAAACAAAAAAGGAGGAAAGGGGATTCGAACTCTAGTAAAGAAAAAAAACAATATATCTGTGTGATATTCGCTCTATGCAGTGAGCCACAAGTGATTACTGGATGTGTTGAACTACAATCACATCTGAACGTGACAGCCACAGATTTACCTGTTGGACAATGAAGTGATGGTGCTGCCATCTTTATATGTGGACCGAGGTGGATTCAGAACATGTCATCAAATCAAGTTAGAATCCCTTTTTCTCCTTTTTACCTCCACCAGGAGGTTATGTTTTTGCTGGCGTGTATCTGTCTGTCTGCTAGCAAGATAAGTTTAAAATGTAAGACAGGTTTTAATGAAATTTTCAGGAAGTGCTGATCACGGGACAAGGAACAGATGATTACATTTTGGTGATGTTCTGGATTATCATCTGGATCCAGGAATTTATAACATAGGGTGGAAATCACAGTATGGGTGGAAATGAGCTGCTGGGTGGAGGTCTGCGCTCTCTTCTAGTGCGTTTGTAGTTTGTTATATAGTCAGTCGTTAACAGTGTCTGAAATGAGAGGTTAGGATGTGGAGGACTGTTGATCTGGGCATGTGTCCTGGATGATCAGCAGGTGTTGAACACGTGGCAGAATGAAAACAACCTGTACTGGTGGCGCAGTGAGTTAGATGCTTGTCTCCTGTTTTATACTTGTGGACCACATCGGTTTGAA
This sequence comes from Dascyllus trimaculatus, assembly GCA_024666655.1. Lineage (NCBI taxonomy): Eukaryota > Metazoa > Chordata > Actinopteri > Pomacentridae > Dascyllus > Dascyllus trimaculatus. The sequence continues at coordinate 26,522,956 of CM045447.1, read as the reverse complement.
TCCTGTAACCGCACTGAAAATGCGCTTTATATTTTAGCCAGCACGTTTTGTTTTGCCGTGTGTAGATGACACTGACATTGTATAAACTTTATTAACATGTGATGTTGACGTTTTCGGCGACGTCGTCTTTATAATCTTTATCTTCATACACGTAGGCAGGTCTGATCGTGACGAATCTGCGAATGGAACATCTGGAGCAGCAAATATGACCCGTTAATCGGATCCCCAGTTAATCTTGAGCAACGGCAGGTAAGTTTTTGGGTGTTTATCAATCCTTTATCCCACGTGAAACTGAAGGGCAATTACCGGTACAGCAGATACATTTCCAAAGTTACATTAAGTTTGGCTTTAACTAAAATGAAACAGTGAATCATATAGTCTTAAAAACTCAAACAGAGCTCAACCATTAGACATGCACTGTAAGGCTAACACAAGATCAAACAAGCATGATGAAAACATTAACTTAAGCATTTGCGTACAGACATGCACTCCTTCAGATGCAGCAGAGAAAAACACGAAAGGTGCCAACAAACTCGCCCCTCTGAATTCCTTAAGGGGGCGGTACTTTAGGATATGTTCTTTTTTATTGGGTTAATGTCTTAAAGAGGAGAGTTGTGTGTAAATGCAGGGTGTAAAAATGAGGAACTTGTCAGAAACTTGTGAGAAGCTGAAGTGATCCTGTGATACTGTCTCATACATGTGAAGAATTTAAGTGAAAGCTGCCAAACCACAGGATAAAAAAACATATCACACTAAAAAAAAAACTCCTGCAAACAAAATTTTGCTTAAAATAAATATCTTATGTGCAGAATGACACAGTAAGAAAGACACATATTGTCACAAAAAAAGAAACAAAAGTTGAATTTCTTTGATTGAAAATTAAATAAACCTGGAATCAACATGTACAACATTTTCAAGCATCAACAGGATGCAGTGGAACAAGTTTGATAGACAGAGGCCCCACTGCACAAGCCAGAGTACCCAAAGGATCCAGTGTCAACGTCCTGGTTCCAGACCCCATAGGACACCCTGAGAGGTCCTCTGGTCCATGCCCAATGGTTCAGAGCATTTTTGAGCACATAAGGTGGACCAACACAATATTAGACAGGTGGTCATAATGTTATGTCTGATCGGTGTAAATCTACAGTCGATCTCTTTCTTTTAACACTAAAATTCTTCCTCTGAATTTTCTTTTTCATTCAGAGCTTTTTCCAGATGCTTCCCAGCTTTTTCAATAAAATCATTATTTTACAGATATTTGCCGTCATGTGACAAAACTTCAGTGACTTTATGGCTGAACTGCAGTCAGAGAGGAGACAAGTATAAAATAGCAAAAAGCTTTAGTGTGTAGAGGCACCAGTTTTTTCTTGAGTTGGTAACACCTGTGGGTATTGGAAAATGTTTGACATGTTTATTTCAGTTTTTTTTTCTATTTTAGTAAAATTAATAATTGAAGAAATTCAACTTTATTCTTTCATTGATGATTCATGAAATTATAATAGTGTTAAACGGCACAGAAGACATGTTTGAGTTCGTTTTACTTGTCGTCATGGTTGTCCTGTTTGCATAGAGGTGCAGTAAATAAACACACTAAAAAAAGGATTTTCTCTTCATCAGAACAATATCTCACAACATTTTTTTAAAAAATTTAATCACGGAGCAGCAGGCTTCTGAACCTTGAGAGAGAAATCCACCACCGGGCAGCCCTGAGTGATGCAGCCCAGAGAGACGACGTCCACATGAGGAGATAAATACGTGGGAAAGTTCTCTGGACTGACGCCTCCACTGGCTTCTATCAGAAGAGCCGGAAACTCCTGCTTGAGTGTTCGAGCTGCAACATGGAGCTCCTGTAGGTGAGAGACATCACAGAGGAGACAGTGTCTCATTAGAGGTATACTGAATGTTATTTAACAGTGTGCACCTCTTTAGAACAATTTACTAATTTTTTAAACAGATTTGAAACTGTTAGGTTTTCCTTGTTTTGATTACTTACAGATAATATGTAGTAAAATCACAGAACAAACTATTATTTTACACCTCATCTGTAACAGTCCAAAAGTGTAAATAATGTAAATAAAAATCTTTTTTTCAAGTTTTGTTTTTTACAAATAGTAAATTGTTCTTTTACAGTGGTTGGCCACACAAATTATATCATTATTTTGTAAATTTAAAACTGCACAAAATATTATTCTGCAGATATTTACCATCAATTGAAAGAAGTATTATGTATATTAAGGATTGAAATATGATAAGTGTATTTTTTCCTCCTGATTTTCCCTGTTTTGTTAATTTACAGTTCATATCTAGTAAAGTGACAGAGAATATACAGGCCAAAATGGCGCATAATGTCCTTATCAAAAATCTGCTTTTTAACAACAGGTAATTTGTTCTTCTACAATGTTTAACCATAAATTTACACTACTTTTTTTTTATTTTTTACAATATTTAAAACAGTAACAAAAAACAAACCTTATTTTACAGATTTTTGCTGTTACTTAAAAGAAAAGGTTTGAAAATTAAGGATGGAAAAGAGTATTTTTTTTAAACTGTTATTTTACACATATCCCTGTTTTGTTAAATAACAGATAACATCTGGTACAATCACAGAAAATACATTTATATACATTTATATGTTTACTGTAATAAACAAATAAATAAAAATCTAGTAAAATCACAGAAAAAACAGGCGAAAGTTTTACATAATGTTAAACCATAAAATTATTACTATTATTATTTTCAATATATAAAACAGTAAAAAAAAAACCCATTATGTTACGGATACTGGCTGCTGTTTGAAAGAAAAATAACATTTAGCATTTAGTAGGATCTAAAAATTAGTAAATATTTTTTAAAGGTGCTTTTTTACTGATACCCCTCTTTTGTAAAATTACATACATCCAATAAAATCGTAGGAAAAAAGGTTCATTTACATATTGACTGTTAAAAAAGGATTGATTGATTGATTGATTGATTGACTGTTAAAAAAAAGGATAAAACTGTATAAAAAAAATGTACATAAAAAATGTTTTTTGTTTTCTTTTTTGTTTTTAACAAATGGTCATTATATACATATATTTTTACTATATTTAAAACAAAAAATATATGTTTCACACACATTTGCCATTCGAAGGAAAAGGGGGTATGAAGGACTGAAATGGTAAATAAATGTTTGCTCTCTTATTTTACAGGTTTTCTAGTATAAAATCACAGAAAAGGGTAGTAATTTCAACGGTGGCTGTAAAATGTTCACATAATTTTTTTTTTTACAAATAGCAATTTGTTATACAATGCTTCACTATACAATTGTTTTATGGCATTGAAAGCAGCTAAAACTTCTTATTTTACAACATTTGTTGTCTCGGGAACCCTTGCTGCCAGTGTTTTTGACTTGTTTTCTTTTACAGTGTTTTTTTAAGGTTGCCCACCTGAGGCTGAAAGTTGTCCAACATGATGATATCAGCTCCGGCTGCTGCTGCCTCTCTGGCCTCGTCTGCAGAGCGGCACTCCACCTCAATCTTACTGCTGAATCCACAAACAGAGCGGGCGGCTTTCACTGCCTACAGAAACCAGAAAAGTCATTCATGTCATTTCTGTGTTTTGTTACTATTCATCATGAGTTCATACAGTAGTTGGAATTAAAGTAGCAGCAAAGTACAAGTATGTTAAAACCGTACTTAGGTACAGTAGCTGAGTAAATGTGCTCAGTTACTTTGCACCATATGGTAATTATTTCCTATTTAAAAATCAAATCAATAAAGCCTTTCTTTGCTTCCATAGACTAACAAGTATAAAGTAAATCACTCTTTAAAAAAAAGGAAAAGAGTTTCACTTTCACCTTTAACCAAGTTGTCACCTCAAAACACTGTAATTATCAGAGGTCAAAAGAAAAAGTTTTCTTCCTCTTTCAAAGGTATTTATAGTTATTCACATGCTCTTGTGGTGGACTTGTTGTTGCAATCGGGATGTTTTGAGGATGTTTAGTTTCTGTAAAAACAGATTGTACCTCAGATATGACAAATGATGTAAATTTAACAAATCTTCCTCTATAATGACACTAAAATATCAAAATAACAATAAATGTTGTCTGTATTTTTTACAGTGTTACAATTGTAATTTACCTAAACAGTTAATTACTGTGTACAACTGATCACAGAACTCTACTTGCAGAACAGGAGATTACTGTTTGCTGGAAAGTGTCTTTAATGTTTATGAAGAAGAAATGAGATCTTAACATTTAAAAATGCATACACCACCTTGAAAAAATGTGTTTTTTTTAAAAAAAAAAAAACAAAAAAACAATTTACTGTTATTTTACAGATTTTTCTTGTTTTGTGAAAATAAAATTAATAATTAGTAAAATTACTGAAAAAGTACTAATTTATATATTACTCAAAATAAAAATAGGCCAAATTTTGAAAAATGTCCACATTTAAATCTGTATGATTCACAAATAGTATTTCTTTTCTTTTGTAACTTTTGATTTTAAAATGACACTGCTTTTATCTGTAATTTAACAAAACAGGTAAAATTTGAAAAGCTGGTTTTTTTTATAGTGTGTACCTGCCTGGACATTTGAGCCCATGTGACCTCACCGCTGGGCTATTGGCTGTTAGCTATTAGCTTGTCCCTGTTATATCTTGTTAATGACCCTTAAAGAACATATTATTGTTATATAATAATGCATGCATTGTCTGAGCCGCCCACCTCTGTGATGCTGCCGGACGCCCAGACGTGATTGTCCTTCAGCATCACCATCCCGCTCAGGTCCTGTCTGTGCATGGAGGCGCCGCCCACCAGCATGGCGTACTTTTCCACCAGGCGAAAGCCTGGCGTGGTCTTGCGAGTTCCGGCCACTTCTCCTTGCCATCCCGCTGCCTTTGCTGTCGCCCGGAGCTGAGAGCAGCGTGTGGCGATCCCTGAGGCCCGGGCCAGGCAATTCAGAGCTGGCCTTTCCCCCAGGAGGAGGAACCTTGCTGGACCTCTCACCACAGCAGTCAGGGTGACGGCATCTGGACCTGCAGATGTTAATGGAGACACAAGACAATCAGAATTTCCATTTAGGTGAAACTGAAACAAGGCAACAATGATTACCGATTTCATCTCCCTCCTGGTGAATCCAGTCGACATTGCAGCCGACTTCGGTGAACACGGCGGTGAAGAAGGGGCTTCCTGCCAGGACACTGTGTGGCGTTTTACACAGCAGCCTGGCCTCCACTTCCTGCGACCCCACGCACACTCCTGCCGGGTCGAAGTTTGGTGTGTCCTCTGCCAGCCAATCTCGGGCCAGCCGGGTCAGGGCGTGGTCGGGGATCGAGTGCACCACCGGATATTTTGGTGGAGGCATACTGCAAACATGTGTATATGGAGGTGAAAATGGGAAGTGAAAGGAGAAGATAAGAGGCCAAACAACTTTCACGTGTGTTTGATATCTTACAACAACTGCCACCAGCACCCAAGCATCCTTCCTATATGCTTATTATTATTTCTATTTTTACACTACATACCAGCAACTTTTGCACAGTATTTTGTGGACCAGCATGATCTGCACATTAATCGCACGCTCTTTTGCACATTGGTTTTCTGAGTCTTCTTAAATGTAATGTGTGAGCTACAGGATACCTTGAGTTTCCCCGAGGGGATGAATAAAGTCTTTCTATCCCTGTGATTTAGAAAACCTGGTTTAAAGTTTGATGATGTTCCTCTCTGTTTTAGAAGAGCAACAATCTCTGAAGCAGATAATTGACAGAATAGATAAGGTTGATCAAAAAGTTTTGAGTCTCTTCCTGGTGTATGTACACTGAGCATGTCACAGTCATGCATGTGCAACATGTACAAGCATTAACTTTCACAAATCAGTATTCTGCATGACATCGCACTACCAACTTCAGGACATGTGTTGCTCATGTTTTTGTGACCACCGACACATTGACAACTTCTTCATGGACCTCAAACTGAAGCAGAAAGTAGCCGGATGATCCAACCTACAGAGGTGGATCTGCAGCCACCATCAAGAGGAGAAACAAGAGTTTTCCCAGTGAAAGAGCTGAAGTTTCCAAAATCATATAAGTTCTGGTGCACCAGGAACATTCCTTGTTTCTGCAACAATCCTACAGTTGTGCACCAGGACTTAGTCACAGCCCAGTGATGATGCACAAGTCGTATAGCCACAACAAGACAGTCCTTGTTCTATCTGCCCCACTCACCAGAATTGACTTTCTGTGACTCTCTTCCTCTTTCCCAAAATGAAATTTAAGTTGAGTGATCACCATTTTGACACAGTTTAAGGGATTTAGCCCTCCCTGCAGATGGTGCTTGACATAACAATGGGAGCAGTGTGTCACTACCAACGGATGACAACCAAATTCAAATAGGATAAGATGAGATAAACTTTAATGATCCCTCGCCGGGGAAACTTACATGTTACAGCAGCTGGATACGGACAAGGCAGAAAGCAGCACAAGAATTACAAAAAGTACAATCAGGTAGTTTTGGATTTTTATAGGTACAGACTCCTAATGTTTTGGTCAACCCTCGTGGTAGACATTTTTGTACAATCTATGACACGGAATACTGAAGCTATTCTCGTGTCATGAAGGACCAAAACCTCCCTAAAGCCCATCCACATTTAAACCTAGTCACTCTTTGCTGGTTGATATTTAAGCCTCGAGTATGTATGCTGTCTGTTTCCAATAAAATTAAAATTTGCAGGTCTAGTATACAATAACATAAAAATCTGTAGCTATGAATGACCATAAAACTTCTATTTTAAATCAGAATTATATATATGTTTCTTTTTATTTAATAGATGAAGCTGTCAAATTTAAGATAAATACTGTTTATATATTTATAAAATTAGATTCAACTAGAATGCACTCAAGCAAGATGCAGATCCACGCCAGATGCCTTCCTAAACATGGCAGGCAGCCCTGTGACCTTGACTTTTGACCCCAAAATTAAAGGGTGACCAGGGTAGGTCAAGATCAACATCTGTGCTAAGTTTGATTATCCTATCTATCTTTGTTCTCGAGTTATGGTGCAGACATGCACACCCACATACAGACAGACAGACAGACAGACAGACAGACAGACAGACAGACAGACAAATGGCAGTTAGTTCAAGGTCAAAGATCAAGTTCAAGGTCAAGAAGTACACTGTGGTAGTCCTACCCTTAGGTATAAGGGTATAGGTATATATAAGTTCATCATTGCAAGCTTATATGGTAGATTATAAGGGGATTTTGCACTAAGTAGCCCTGTGACCTTGACCTTTGACATTTTGACCTCCAAATGAATGGGTGACAGGGGTAGGTCAAGATCAACATCTGTGCCGAGTTTGATTATCCTATCTCTCTTTGTTCTCGACTTATGGCTTAAGTGGCTATGTCTGACAGACAGACAGACAGACAGACAGATGGCTATGACCACCCTACCCACGGCTGACTCCGTCAGTATGGGTAAAAAGGAAAAAAACTAAAGTTTAAATTGAAAAAACCTGGAATCGACATGTACAGCATTTTTTTTTAAAGTGGAAAACTAAATGGTAGCTCCACATACTATAGATCTTTAACTATTTACATTTCTATATTTTTATATTTTTTTTGTCTACTCGTTACTCTTTAAACACAGTAGTATATATCAGAGCTGTATTTCTGCTGAAAAGTCTCTAAAATTTTTGTCATGTGACTGTTAGTCGCAGCTGAATCACTTCTGATGTCTTGGTTGCAATGAGGAGCACAGAGTTTTTTGTTGTTTTTTTTATACAGAATCTGTTTACTACAAACTGTTTATTTTTGCCAGATTTTTAAATGAACCATGTAGGATAAATTGATTGAATGAAATATCACAGAGATTTGGTTCATTTTCCCAATGGAACTAAATGTCACAGGAGTAGTTCAAGGACCATCAGAACGTTGAAAATCAGATGATTCTTCCTGCTTTTACAGTCTGTGGCTCTCATAAATGGTGTAAATTTGGTGATTTTTAAAAATATAACAGGCTTTGCAAACCTACAGGCAGGCTTTGGCATTCGGAGGGTTAATTTGTCCTGACTGCATATGCTCCTCTGTGATCGTTCCTTTAGGCCACAAAAAGCGAACTAGTTGACAAAAGCTACAAGGTTCACAACTAGCATATAGAAAATTATGATTGGAACTGCACAAATGCATGCAAATGAGAAATAAACTTACTTCTCTGTTGGTTGCAGACGGTCCAGTGGTTGTGTGGAGGCCACAACCTCCACAACCTGGAATTTGACCCTGAGTCGATGTTGGAATGTTTGACAAGCTATCTCAGAGTTAGCACTAGGGGCTTAACATTGATTGGTTTGACTGTGGCCCCTGAGTGCTCTGTGCTCTATTTTTAAAAAATTAAGTCAGGTGAATTCAAGGTTTTAAGTAAATGTTTTAAGATTTGCACCTTGGACGCCCCTGCATCAGGACCATCAGTTATTAAAATGTAATTTTATAGAAGGCTGCTAAGCGTGCTGTAGTCAGTAATGAGGCTGCTGTGTTTAAAACAGATGCAGAGTTGTTGTGCTTTGTTTCTGCTGCGTCAAATTTGGTGCAGTTGTGGTTGAAATTTAGGTTAGACAGGGTAAGTAATATCAGTGTATTCTACTCATTGCTATGAGGCTGTTTTACTCACTAATTTACATTTTTTTATTAAAGTAAAAATGTCACTATTTGCTGGTGTTTGTCAGATCTAACTCTGATCTGGTGGTGGGGATACAGAGACACTAAGAAGTAACCCAAGTGTCACAAAATATCGTCTGCTCACAATTATTTGAGCTGACTGCAATCATGTTGTGTAATTGTGAAAATAATTTCCATTCACCTGTGTAAAAACAGGAATGCCTTGTTTCAGTCTCTACTTCCACATGATTTTCAACTATTTGCGATTCTTCTGCCATGGTTCAATAACTGTTTATCTTTTCCAGTTTGTGAACAAACCCCTAAAAACTAATTTCTTTATATTGAAGTTACTTATTAAGACAGATTGTTCAATGAAAATATACTCTTCATGCTTTAAGGCTTTTAAATGTCTTTGATGTAATCTGCATTGTCCGAGGTCATAAATACATGAGCTCTGGCTGGAGGTTATTATGCATCACATAAGTCTTCGTCATGGTGCCCATTCCTAGCTAAATTTACCAAATACTCTCTGTCTGCCAACACCATAACTGACCACCTCCTCAGGTTGCTACAGTACATAAACAGTAAGGTACTACAGCGAATCTACAATACATTTTCTAGCATGCATTTAGAGAATACATGTCAACCACCTATGTAACATTAAGGCACACTGTGGATGCAGAAATGCAAAGTTTTTACTAATGCAATACAGAGCTATTGACTTGCCAAGCACATACACTGGATTAAATTGAATAATTTAATGTATTTGAAGTGTTTAGTATTTTGGAAAATGGTATCAAATTGGAACTCAGTATTGAAAGAAAGCAAATATTAACAACTTGGATAGGATCGGGGGCAAATAAAACATGATTTCGACACCTCTAAGCAGCAGTATTATCAATTAATACTCAATTAGTTAACACACGTTGGGCCCAGTGGAAGGTTGTGCAGTGCTGATACTGAAGTTTTGGTCAATGGAAACATGATTTTGGCAAGAAAGGCAGCTCTGTTACATCTGCTGCTAGAATTTAGAAACACTAGCTTTTCTTAAACACAGGAGGTCATTAAGCATCACAGAAGTCTTGGTGCCCGTTTTTACCTAACCCCAACATGAACTGTTGGACGCCTCATTGAACTGGTAAGTTGCTACAGTTAACTAAGTACATTTTTAGGCACATAGAAAATACTGTATTGCATTTCAAAACTACATTTCAGACATTTTCAGCTTTACAACAAAACTCATGGCTACCTATAGAAGATTAACAAACAGCTTGGAGGCAGTAAAGCAGTTTTTCTGTGATGAGTTGCAGAGCTGTTCAGTTGTCAAGCACATAGACTGGATGGATTTTAATAACTTTAATGTACTAGAAATGTGTACTATCTAGGAAAATCGTGTTGGGTGGTGACTCAGTACCAGAAGACACTAAAAACTAGGAGGCTCAGATCACTTTGGGAGCAAAATAACTTGATTAGGACATCTCTATTTTAAAGATTATTCAGCTCTAATTAAGACAAGACATATGTATGAAGGCAACCTGATTATAGACAGTGTCACCATCCTGTTTCAGCTAGTGGGTGTTATTTAAACATAAAGCTGAGTCGCAGAGAGCACAATGGCAGGAGGTGCAGTCGTTGGTGTTTGTCAGTGCTCAGATCTATTTTTGCATTTCCCCTGCAGGCTCCACTACAAAACAGCGCTGATGACGTCACGCAGGCAGGCCCGCACAGCTCTGCGCGCTCCCGTCGCCCGCGGACACGAGTCGCGGCTCCGTACACATCCAGAGAAGAGAGCAGCCAGAGCGAGAACCAGGAAGTGAAAGCACACACATGGAGGGTGTGTCTGCTGCTGCCTCTGTGCGTTTTATTTTTAAAAGCACTGTCCGCCGCGGATAGATTATTAAATGGGGGACTCGGCGAGGACCAAGCGGCGGGACCAGCTGAAGCGCTGGGCCGGCTCCTGCACCGACAAAGCGTCCGACGTGCCCAGGCGGAGGCGGCGGGGCGACGCCGGGGACAGAGCAGGGGAGCCCGAGGCCGAGCTCTGCGACCCGCTTAACGAGCAGCCAGTGTGTTTGGGTAGAGATGAGCCCAGCCCCGGCCTCAGAAGACGGTACGGAGACACCAGATTTAAATTAACGGCCGGCTAACAGCCCGCTAGCTTAGCTTAAACATCCGACGGTATGCTAATGGGGGAGGAAGGCTGTGCGTGGGTTTGGACAGTGGGCGGAAAAAAATAATAGAAACAGCCCACAGCACAACACAGTTCAGCTGCTAAACAGCAATGCTTCTTTACTGTTCATTTTTGCCGATAGTTGCCATTTGTGAGGCCGGAGTTTGCTGTGTGTTAGCTAGTAAGCTAGCTAGCAAAGTGCCTTAGTTTGGTTTAATGACGGTCTTCGTGTCCATCATTTTGTCCACTGCTGTTCTGTGCTGTGTCTCTTTTTTCTACTATACGTTTCAGTATTGCTGCTTTAAGTATCTTACAACCAGTGAACCAACAATACAAGCAATGGGCATCTCATTTACACCGAAAACATGCGCCAACTACTAATTTTTGTACAATTTGAAGCTCCCACATCGTGAAGATCGGTGTTTGTTGTCTTCTGTAGGTTTTGGAGGAAAAAATGTAACCTTTGAGAATATGACGATGCTTACTAAAACTTTTTCTCCAGTTCCCTCTCAACTGTATAGCCTCCAAGTTTTACAAGCCAGCAAGAATTTTGTATAGTTTCTAAGTAGAAATTATGAAACCAGTAGTCATCAAACTAAAAGAAATTTTGCCCCTCACTGCTTCCAGGGGAACTATTCAGAATGAGCAGCTGCCTCATGGTCCAACAGATTTATTTACTTTCTACAACTGCTTCTGTTAACTGTAAAATGTCTGAGCTAGCAGCAAAACTCACCAGATGTTCTGCTGTTGGCTCCAAGAGTGAACACAAGGGTCTTCATGTACTCCCAGCATCTGAGGAACTGAACACACGGTGTATTATTTTATTTTTTATGATAATTTTACTGCAATAAGAGGAAAATCCTTAGTGTTTGCGTTATGCAGCAGATATGGCTAACATTAGCTTTGATGGTCGTCTGACTACAGGTCAGGGCTCTGTAGAAACTGAAATACTGAGGGACATTCAGAGATGGTGAAAACTTTGATTTAAACCAGTAAGTGAGGACTGGGTGGGTTACTGTATTTTCATGTTGCCTGTTGTGCTTCAGTTCAAACTAAGGTCAGCTGCTGTTAGTTTCTCTCCTGTTCCCTGTGCTCATATACACTGCATTTTGATACAGCCAAATGATTCTCTCATTTCCATATTTTTCTGTTGTCAGACATCAGAATGAGGTATGAAAGAGTGACTTAAATCCAACCCATTCAGACTACATATAAACCAGCAGTAACTTCAGAGCCATTTCCCAGGCGCTGCTCTGGACCGAAAAAAAATGATGTTATCGTGTCGTCTGACAAATTCTCCAAACATGAGTTAACAAAACAGCTGTGCTGAGAATTTCAATGTGAAAAGGTCACTCAGAGAGACAACTAGCAGGTACAAAATTCCTGATCTCTCACATTTATTCTTGTCTGTGTCTGCTGCCACGTGGTCAACTGTCTTGCTCTGCGTGCAGAGAGAGAGAGGCTGTGTTCCAAATCACATACTTTTTTCCCCTTAGAAAGTACGTACTCTTTCTTGCAGTATGCATACAATTGGGTCAGACTACATCATAATAATGCTTTGACCATTGCAGTCTGTAATATAAAATAATATGTCTTCTTTCTGAAGGCTCAGAGTGGCTCAAGCTTGTCTAAGTATGCTGGCTTGCATATTGTGAAATAAAACTGGATGTAGTAGGACATCTAAGTATTTCTGTCATATTACATTTCACATACTGTGTATTGGGATATACTTAATCTTTTTCTGGCGTACTTTAAAGTATACAAGTACAGGTAACAGAACACAGCCAGAGTCTTCTTCCTGAAGGGAATTGGAACAGCAGCACCTCAGCTGCATTTAAAGCTACAGAAAGTAAAACAGCCCATTTACAACAGGAACTTAGGAGTTAAACCAGGCGTTAAGGCCAATTAATACTTTCCACATCTACGTCCATGTCCGCAAGGGTACGCATGACATGCATTCCATCATCTATCTGGGCCTGCGAGGGGCCACACAGGCCATCCACATGCAGATCCTTGAAGACTCTTGTATTCACTCTTGGAGCTCACAGCAGAATGTTTGATGAACTTATGCTCATGTCTGAGACATTTTAGGATTACCAGAAGCAGCCCTCATGAGAAAATAAGTATGGATCTCCTGACAGTATTATTAAATTGCTGTGATTGTTCCTACAGGGAAGATGCAACTGCATTTATGGGTTTAATTTGGCCTTAGCTACAACAGCTAAGTAGTGAAGTGAAGTGACGTGACAGCTTGTACCCTCTGTCTCCAGGAAAAGGGTGAGGTTTGACAGCGCTGCAGAGTTCCTGGCTGCCTGTGCCAGTGGCGACACGGAGGAGGCCCAGGTGATGCTGGAGGAGGCCAAAGACGCCAAAAGGAGAAACGGAGACGATGAGGCTGATATTATCAACTGCTCCAATGCTGATGGAATCACTGCTCTGCACCAGGTGAGGCAGTCTGTCCCCTGGAGATTTCACTGTAGTTATTGGCTGATGAATAATAAATACTTAGTGTTGTATTATTTTTTTCACTCAGGCCTGCATAGATGGCAGCATGGAGATGGTGACCTTCCTTTTGGAGCGTGGTGCCAGCGTGAACCAGGTGGACAGTGAGGGATGGACGCCGCTGCATGTCGCTGCCTCCTGCGGCTACCCTGACATTGCAGAGTGTGTAGTACTCGCATCAACATTTAGCAGAATACAACAGCATTACAGCTGTGCATAACAGTTTGCCACTGTGGAGACGTCAGAGTGCAGCGTGGGTTGGGTGCCAGAGTATTTCTGCATTCAACAATGCTAACATTGTTGTTGTGTTTGGCAGCACAACAAGTCAGCTAAAGCATGAGTGGGCTGACGTGGTACACAAATGCATGCAGCTCATACGATTTAACAATGATGTACTTTTTTCTCTATAGTCTCTTGTTCCTTGTCAGTGACTAATGCCTTTAGGCTTTCAAGTTGAATGTATCTGCACCCCCCATGCATACAATGTAATAGGATTGGGAATTGAAGCAGAGTTTGTTGTCTACCTGGAGTTAAATGAATTGTCATTCTGTCCATGTTTGTTTTTGTCAGTTTCCTTTTGCAGCAGGGAGCATCTCTTTCTGCTGTGAACTGTGACGGTGATGTTCCTCTGGACATTGCTCTGGATGAGACCACTGAGTCCCTCCTTCAGGATTACAGTCTGAGACAGGGTGAGGGATGCTCTCTCACAACAATGTGTCACGTAATTTTGTTTGTGCACAGTCAGGACTATGTGTTTATGTTTAATTTCGTTATATTCTCTGATAATTTTGCTCTGTGAAGCAGTTTCTGGGCGTTTTTTGCTCCAGTCTTATTTTTACTCACTGCCAGCTATTTTTTAACTGCAATATAACATCCTCCAACTATCTATGGAAACGGTACAACCATTGCCAGAAGGAGAAATAACTCAAAATATCTTTCCTGCAGTCTGATATGGTTATGCCATAAATTATAAGAAAAGAAAAAAGTAAAGTGAAATTTCTTTAAAATTGGAAAAACTGTAATCAGCTTGTAGGCTATTTTTCAAAGTGCCCACAGACGTTACCAATACTGGGAAAAAATAGTGGCTCTACATACTATAAATATTTTACTATTTACATGTTTCATTTGTTGCCATACATAACTCATATCTGCTCTGTGTAAACATAGCCTAGAAGTTCCTTAATTTTTGTTACAGAACTGTTAGTCTCAGCTGAGTCAATAATGATTTCTTGACTGCACCAAGTATTGCGTAAGTTTTAGTTTCTTGCAGAACATGGCTATTGCAAACAGTTTATTTTTGACAATTTGTTAACTAGGAGTTGTAGAATAAAGTAATTTTGAAATCTGCTAATTATTCTAGATTTTGGCGCTGATAAATGGTGAAATTTTGGTGATATTGTAAAGACAACATGTCTGCCAAAGCTGCTGGCTGGTTTTGGGAGCTATAACCCTATGTTTGTATGTGGAACGAAAAAGAAACAAATTTTAAGACGCACCTCTTTCTTGGTAGCCATACCAAGGGTTTGCTTTGGGTTGTATTAGCGGTGCTGGACATGGTACAGACAAAACCTGGAGTACACAAAATGTTTTTCTCTCTGTGATTGGGTTTTATGTAATGTAGCACGTAATGTGTTGTTTCCAGATGCATGTAATCATGAGGGAGAGACTTGCATCTTAAAAATACTTCTCTGAGGTGTTAGCAGGATACTTATAGGGGCTTTTGACATTATCCAGCCATGTCTATATATGATATGATATATAATGATATGCTGAGTCCTTGGAAGTGTTTATGCCTGTGTCACGTGGGGATACTGGTACACACCTTAGGACAAGCCTTCCTGGAAGGCATTCATGGGATTGCACTTGTTTTGCAGAAAGTGAAAGAAGTAGTTATGTGAAGAATGAGGGAAAGAATACTCCTGAAAGGAACCATAATAGCTAAATTGAATGCACCTCATGGTGTGGACACAGCTCAATACGTTTTCTCTTCATCCAGGTGTGGACTTGGATGCAGCGAAGCGTCTCGAGGAGGAACAGATCACAACAGACGCCCGGACCTGGCTGACTGAAGGCCCACCTGCTGATGTTCAACACCCAAAAACTGGAGCCACCCCACTGCACGTAGCAGCAGCTAAAGGCTACCTAGAGGCCCTGAAGTAAACATTTCTGTCTTGTATGGGATTGATGTATGCCCCAAAGCCTAGAAACACTATTTTCTTTGAGGATTAAATAGGCAAGTGATCATTTTTAGTCATTTACATTTTGCAACACATCGTCTCAAAAATGTTTTTCTGTCTCTTTGCTGATCCAGAATACTCTGTCAGTGTGGGTTGGATGTGTCCGCTATGGATTTTGACGGCTGGACGCCTCTCCATGCTGCAGCACACTGGGGCCAGGGCGAGGCCTGTCGCATTCTGGCTGAGCAGCTGTGCAATATGGAGGCTCGCAGCAACGCGGTAAGGGCCTGGACAATAAAGAATATATTTTTTATTTCCGTTGGTTTTTAATCTGATGTTTTATTTTGTCAATTTCTTCTGTGTGGCATGAACTTCGCAGGGTCAGACACCATTTGATGTAGCTGATGAAAGTGTTGAAGAGCTCCTGGAAGAGTTATCACAGAAACAAGCCAATGTATGAGTCTTTATTTGCCATTGTGCATTTACTTTATGTAATTGAAAAGCTTGTTTTTTTTTAATCGCATCTCTCTTTGTCTTTTTCTGTTTCAGTGGCGTAATGAGCGGTCCATATTGGATAGGCAAAACCAAGCTGGCTCCAATGCTGCGAATGCACAAAACAAGCGGCGGAGGTTAATATCATCTGCAACTTACATAGAGTTTGATATATATACATAAATTTCACACTGTAGAAAAATGTTTCACCATGCTTAATGTATCTTTCAACATTTTGCAACTTTTAAAATGAGATGTGAAATATCGCGATGTTAAGCAACAGTTTGGTCAGTTTTCCTGAAGCCAAAAGTCACACAGCAATTCTTCAAGAGCTGTTGGAAAGTTAAAAGTTCTTTGTTTCTCTTATAAATGGTGTCATTTTAACAATAAAAAATATAATAACATGTTTTTTTAAACCTACTGCTGGGTTTTTGGGTTAATGTGACTTAAAAAGTCTCTTGAGACCAACACATGTATCCATTTCTTGTCTCCAGGAGCTCAGTTTGCAGGATGAGCAGTAAAGACAAGATGAACGTACAGGACCAATCTAAAGAGAGGGGAGTTTCAGGAGGACTGGAGCTGAGTGAGGAGAAAGAAGGCAGCCCAGGTAAACTAGTTTGGCCATTCCTATCACATTTACTGTAAATCTGTGTCATTGTGCTGATTCCAAAGATTCCTGGTTCTCTTTTCCCCAGAAAGCTCCACTGCATCCAGCCCAGACACTGAAAGTGTGACTACATCTACAGTCAGCCCTGCTGACAAGGTAAAAATACAGGAAATCACACAGCTGTCTTTTTCAGACAAGTGCTGCAATACACAGTGTGATCTATAGTGTACAAAGCTCTATGACAAAATGTGGTTCATCAGCATTAATATTGCAGAAGAGGTTCATGGTAGCCTCCTAAATGGGAAATGAAAACTAAGTTATTAGTATAATATAATAAGGTAGTATGTTGCACTGTTTGAAAATAGACTGCCAAATGTGAAACCAAAACTCTTGAAGATGGAAACTGGCATCATCATTTATAACCGACGCCTGTGCAGTAGTACTACGCCTCTGGTTTCCCAGATATTTTGGCTTCACTTTTGGGGAGGTGTCATGATGCCCATCTTTATGTACGGTCTATGAGCGTAACCATCCCGTTAGATGTAGTGTCTTTGTGCAGCGTTGCACTGCTCCTAGTGCTCTTGTGAAGCTACCTGGAATTCCTGTTGTGCAACAGAAAAAAGTTGAAAGGAGCCAAATCTGATGAGTAGAGTGGATGGAGGGCAATGATTATTGTTGATGTGTTCAAAAAAATTGGCGTGTTTTTAGCTTGACGTCATAATGGAGTATCCAGTTGATGTCATGCCACAATTCATGCACTTGTTTGCGCGGAATGTTCTCCCTTTGATGCCTCAGGACGTTACGCTAAAATGCATAAACTTGTGAATGTCACAGAAAACGACAAGCATGCTCCTGGAGCGCTCCTTAGCTAAAACACACCATTTTCAGTCTTGAAACACGTGATTTTACACTGAAGAGGCCTGTTTGGTCTCCTCACCGCAATAGCAAGAGTCTGTAATAATACTCTGTGTGTAATGTAATTTAGAAAAACAACAGTAGCCCTAAACGTTCCAAATAAAGTAGAATAATTTTTAAATCTGACAGTTTAAGCCCACATTACTGTCTACATACCAACATTTCAACGCAGGTTTAGCACACACGCTTGATAAAGATTGAAGCATTTCAGGCCAACAGACTACATTTCAGCAGCATGCTGACATTAAATATGTTTTCCATTGGGGCAACTGATTGCTGTTTGTTTGCCTTTTCCTTTTTATGTGGTCCAGACACCTGAGGAGAGGGACGAGGAGGAGGACAAGGAGCAGGACAAAGCGAATCGCACCGCCAGAGTCCAACCGACACCTCAGACGAGGGACGCTGCAGCTGAGAGTCCCAACACTCCTAATGCCGACAGACGCAAGTACGAAGCAACAGGAACACACAAAATATTCACGTTCAGCCTCTTCATTTTTGCGTGACACTCATTTGCAGCTCTTTTTGTACTCTGCGACTCCACTGGAGGAGTCAGTACACCGCATGCCAAATGCCAAAAATATCAGAATGCCCTATGAAACTGGTCGCATTTTGCAACTTGGAAGCCTGCATGCTTTTCTGAGCTACAGTCCTGTGCACAGCAGGATCACGGCGTCTCGTGAGCATAAACAAACTTAAGTTGCCCACAGTGCACTACAGACAGAGATATGAGTAAGTCAAGCATGAGACACAATATTATAACGAAGAAATATCTCCCAGTTCTGTGCTTACTGCATTCAATAATATGTACTTGTAAGGGCACCTGCAACATGTACAGAAAGTAAAAACGATGAGATTTGAATCTGAAGTCTGACATTTTGATCAAGGTGACTACTTTTTACATACTTTATCCTCATTATTTGAAAATTTGACTACTTTTGGTGTAACACAAAAGCATAATAGGTCTCCTTGAGTAATAGGTTAGTGATTCTGAATTGCAAAATGTTTAAAAGCCATATGACTATTGATGACTATTCCATGATGCAATTCTAAAAACACAGACAATGCTTATACATGTTAAAGTACAGGTGGGTTACAACCCATGTGTAGCGGCACAAACAGCCTTCTTCAGGGTGTATTCCACAGTACACAGTCAGCTGCACGCTATTTGACTGACATTGCGATATTTTGTTTTTCTGCAGCTTAGTAAACATATGTGTAACGTAATCACTGTAAGATGCAGTCTGTGGATGGCAGCAGCCTTTAACATGTTCACCACTTCATCTCTGGAAGTCTCTCATCGAGGCCATAAGCAGCTTGTCTCATCCCCGTTGTGATGTTCTTACTTGGGTGATTATTTGGGTAGAATACTGAAAACTGTGTCTTTTCAGTTGTTTACCCTTGTAATAAAGTGGACTATCAGACTTATGTAGGCTTTGTTGTAGCTGCATAATATTCCACTCATGACAGCTCTGTTTTAACTTTAATTTTTCATACAGCTGTGGGGTGGCAACTTCAGAAAATAGGTGTGTGATGGTGTTACATTCCGCTTGTCAAGTGACCGAATAATGTTTTTACACATCTCTTTGCTAACGTAATAGGTTGTCTTTCTTTTTAATGCATCAGTGATTTCTCTGGAGCATTTCTCATATTGTGTAACACTGGAAAAGGCATCTAAAATTGTTTTCTTTTTTGCTTTTTTCATTCATATGAAGAGCTGTTTGGTGCTGATTTAAATGATCAAACAATTAACATTAAGTTGTTTTGTTAAAACCAAATCTTCCTCTTCAGTGTTTCTCTCCTGTATTTTGCTCATTTTGTTGTGCACATGTGGAATTTGCATGTCTAAAAACTCAGTATTTTGTCACAGAAACTGAAGGCTGTGTGATGTTTATTCTTGTTATAAACAACAAAAAAAGCTTGTTGTGACTTAAAATGTTTGATTACAGTGTGACCTGTACTTTTATGGGTGTCCTGCTTAGTTGTTTGCAATCATCCTGCATCCACTAAAAAGGAATACTGTGTCCTGTGGATGGCACCCACTAGGTTTTATGATTTCAAACGAACATATGGTGCATTTAATTGTCAAAATGTACATGGTATAAACATGATAAATAATTTGTGAATGCTTCTGTATTTCCAGGTTTCAGGCTCCAGTTCGAGATGAAGAGTCGGAGTCTCAGAGGAAAGCTCGCTCTCGGCTGATGCGCCAGTCTCGTCGCTCCACACAAGTACTGCAAACTAGCTATAAGATAAACTTTAAGATAAGATACAGTTTATTGACTGGTTGATTTTAAAACTGTGTGAGTTTTCCTTTTTATATCAAGCAGTAAAAAACATAAACATATTTATACTGTTGAGGCAGTCATACTTGTTATATTTTATCTTATCATAATATTTTGATATTAGCCTGAGGAGTGCATTGTATCTGAAGCATACCGGTGGTGAACAGGAGGCTGCCTGACAGTTAAAGCAAGTTTCTGCTTGTTGAAGAGATGTTTTAAGAAAATTAATCCTTTTCTTTTTCTGCGCTGGTGAAGGTTTTATCACACTTACACAGTTAGATAAAAAAGGGAGGTTGGATGAATGGCCCTTACTTAAACCAAAACTATTTTTTTCTGCGCTGATATTATCACTTCATGCTTTTTTTTGTCCATGTTAGTAAAGAAACTGAGTCATCTAAAGTGAATGCATTGTACAGTCATTTATATTTTATTTAGTTTTGTTAAGTGACAAGGGCTTTGTATTAATCATGACTGTGTTAATCATTTTCTGCATTTTATAGTCCGTAGTTCACAACCACATTGCTGGAATTAAACCTAGTCACTGTTTGCTTTTATTGACTTACACTCACTTGGCTTATTTAACAATCTCTGTAGTGTTTGCGCTGTAGATGTTGTGGATAATTAAGCACTTGAGCAAACAGAGTAGTATGTTGTGATTCTGAAGGACAGCTAACCTGCCCGAACAAGGTTTGGAATCATTTCCTGGGTAATCACGTGGTTAACCTCGTTATTCCAGGTCCACCTTAACAGCTGCATACCTGAGGTTCAAATGTTTAGCTGTGTGGAAAGGCTGCATATTTTCACCAAGTGTACTGAAGGACTCTGTTTTGTATTTGCTCTGTGCTGCAGGGTGTGACTTTGACCGACCTAAAGGAAGCAGAGAAAAGTGTGACAAAGGCTGCTGATCCTCCAGCTCGAAACATCCAACCTGTCAGCCCCATTGTCACTGTGACGCCGGCCGAAAGGGGTAAGTGAGGATAAAACATTACTAAATTAACCTTAATTCATTGACTGTGTCCGAAATCATCCACTCATTCTCTCATCCCTTTCTATTGCTCTACTATGTAGTGAACTATGTAGGGAGCTCTTCGGCAAAAATAACACGTTCAGACACTACTCAAGGCGCTATTAATTACGCCACTGCTGTCGCTCAGTAACCCAACTGGCGTTTTTCATTATTTTTTGATGAATTCATAATATAACTAGAAAAGCATTCAGAGAGCGCAGACCTCTGCCAGGCAGCTTCAGTCCACCCCCAACACAATCTCCAAATGAAAAAGTATAGTTAAATTTAAAAAAAATTTCTGGATCCAGATGGTGATCCGGATCAATCCCAAAATTGAATCATTTGTTTCTTGTCCCATTTCACACATTTCCTGAAAATTTCATCCAAATCCATCAATAACTTTTGTATAAATGTGTCTTAACACGTTGCACCAAGGATTACACAATTATTATTTTTTTTACTATATGTGGTAATTGCAGATGGTTTACTTTGGCAAATTTTTAAAATGAAACATACAA
Source organism: Dascyllus trimaculatus (assembly GCA_024666655.1). Taxonomy (NCBI): domain Eukaryota; kingdom Metazoa; phylum Chordata; class Actinopteri; family Pomacentridae; genus Dascyllus; species Dascyllus trimaculatus. Next base: position 26,501,657 of record CM045447.1, on the reverse strand, counting down.
TTAAGTGATTTTGATGATCTATCACTATATTTTAGTGTGACTTAATGTTAAGTCACACATGATGAGTTCAAGAATCACCATCTGTTTTAACAGTTTGTAGCTCTGATAAATGGTGTAGTTTGTTTTTTGTTTGTTTTAAATATTGAATATTAACATATATTAATATATTAAATATATGTAATTTATAGGATTCTTATCAAAAAATATTTAGTACAAGGACAATCCAACAATCTCTGATTTGTACATAAATTTGATCAATTAACCAACTGCCTCAGTCTGGTATCGGTCATGATGTTTTTCTCGTCTTGTGGCCTGAGTGTCGCTTGTCTTTATTGTAAGAACAAGTATACCAAATAAAAAGTTTTGGGTGGAGTGCTCCTCAAGATAGCGTTTTAAAGGCAATGTGGTTTTCTCACTTTGCTTTTAAGGATGCTGCTTCTGAGTGATGAGGGTTCTTTGTGGTATTAGGTGGCTACCTCCCACATACCCAGAAGTTTCTCTTCTAGACCTCTTTATCATGGTTTTGTCCACTCCACCCATGTTGGGTTGTTTTGCTTCTTCATTGGGGAACTGCAGCATTTCCCCATCTGAGGTAAATCAGCCTCAGTCAGGCTGACGGTAAAGATGAGACAGCTTCTTTTATCGCACAAAGGTTATTTTGGAAGCTAATGTATTTTGTGCAGAGATACGTACAATAGGCTCTATGCGCGCATCATTTCCGTGTTTGGCATAAGGCTGCTATAACATATCCGGTTGCGGCGTTCTGAATGCAGAAGTACCGCTGTTCCAGTTTAACTGGCAATGTTTGCTCTATCTATGGTTCAGATGTTAGTTTGCAGATTCGTCCCAACCAGACCTGCCTATATGTGTGAAGATAAAGATACTAGATGAAGAAGAACTCGCCGAAAAACGTCTACATCACTAGATAAAAAAGTCTATGTCCACGTCAGTATCATCTACAGACAGCAAAACCAAACGTGCTGAAAAAAACATATTTTTCAGTACGGTGAGGGGTTTCGAAACGATGTGATCCAGAGGTATAAATATGAGACGAACGTCATTGTGCCTCTGATTAGCATAACAAGCATCCTGCTTCACCTGTATAGATTTTTTTCATTCTGCCAGGTGTTAAGCACCTGCTGAATGTCCAGGACAAATGCCCAGATCAACTGGGGATATCACAAGTTAACATGGGCAGCCTGTTTAATAACTAGGGCTAGTCCGAATAGCAATTTCTGCGCTCCGGATACTCGGATCCAATTAATGATGAATATCCGAATGTTCTGCTTGCGCGGCGGCGGCGGGTGTAATGACTTAGAATTAAATGATTTGTTTCTTTATTTTTTAACACAGTAAGGATAACTGGACAAGCAAAGACCGGATATCCAGCCCTACTAATAACGAGCCACAAAACAAATTATTGTCTGACGAAACAAAACCCACAACACAGAAGCTTGTCCTCTGTTGTGTTGTGTGTTAGTCTGTGGATTCACTGGAACAGATCTACAGCAGAACTTGAAGCTTAACTCAGGGTTGTTTACCGAAACACACACAGCACAAACAGCAGCCTCCCACCGAAACAACACGCAGCATAGCATCAGTTTGCTTTGATAAAATACATCACTAACCCATCGTCGTAACCTTTAATTTCAGACAATGTTAACTGATGAAAATATAACAAAAAAGGGGGAAAAGGGATTTGAACTATAGTTACATAAATAAATATACATATATATTTGTGTGATATTCACTGTATGCAGTGAGCCACAAGCGATTACTGGGTTGTTAAACTACAATCGAATTTGAACGTGACAGCCACAGATATTCCACAGGCTACGATGCGGAAGACTGAACGTGTGTTTTTAGTGTTTACTGAGTGAATAGTTTTTACAATGTGACCTCAGTTTGTTCTGATGCATTTTGTCAAATCAAACTGATGTGATGCTGCTGGTAGTTATGGTGAATGATCGCCAGATGTTTACAGCCATCCAGATATTTCAGCAGAAATTACATAGAGCCTATAGAACCAAAACACTACAGCCTCAATCTCTGGACAAGGTTTTGTGTCATTTTCACATCTTTTTTGGATCTATAATCCTATTAGAGTTTTGACTTGTTTTAAAGTCCTACACCCCTCCTGAGTGTTTTGTGTCGACCTCCATGTGTTTCAGATACAGACCCGGTGAAGCAGGTGGAGTCGGAGGGGGATAAACGACTGGGAGTGAGGGACAGACGGCGAGGGAGGACAGAGAGACGATCCACCGGCATCATTCAGCTGGAAGGAGAAGTAAGAAACATCACAAACATGGTGCAGAGGTCACCGGCAATCACATGGTGTTTGTCTGCCCACAGGAGAGGTTCGCTTTACAGCAGGAAACAAATGCACTCGCTCTTTCATTTCTGCACAGAAATATGAGTACTGAAAGTAAGGGAGAGGGCAGCCTGACCAGTTCCTCTTTGCCATGATGTAAACGAAGGTGTGATGAGAAGCGTCTTTAAAAAAGCAGAACTCTGAAGCTGGAAGTCATAAGAACTGGTGTTTCTTCTAAAATGTTTGCAACACTGAAATGCTTCAACATTGTGATGCAAAGGGAGTTAATCCCGAGTTTATCGCCTGCCAGTGGGTCAGTTATTACAGCCTCATGACATGCACTCTGCTTTAGAACCCACAGGGCTTTTATTTTAACTCCAGTAATGACCCTAGATAATGCCAGACTTAATTTAGGGAATCATTTAAAATGACACCCAAAACATCAAGATTATTTCTATTTGAGGGAACGGAGCAGCTTTAAAAACTGAGTCACAGATTTGTGTTTTTGCTCAGTGTGAACAATACATAACTGGATTAAAGCACCTTTTGAAAATAGAGTTTACAGATGGCTTTACAGACAGGCCTAAAAAGGAGGATACTTTAGAAGACCACTGAACAACAGAAGGCCGGTCAGGCCAGCAGAGAGAAGTAAAAGTGAATAAATAGAATTAAAAATGGCGAAAGCTTTACAAAGTAGGTCAACATAACAAATATCAATGGATACAAAAAAGATAATTAAAGCACCAAAAGTGATCTATCAAATTAAGGAGAAAAACATAAGTAGAATAAAGGTCCCATATTTTGAAAATCCACATTTGTTGTGGTTTGTGTGTCTTAAAAACTTGGAGGTATAAAATATAAGTTGCTAGAATATGAAGATGCTTATTGCTGCTTAACTAGATGGTTTCCCAGCTTTACATGCCAGTCAGTAGCGGTGTAACTCACTTATTTGTACGAAAATATATTGGTATCGGTCTTTTGGTTTGGTACGCATGTGTACTGAACCGAGTTAAGCACTGGACAGTGATTCCTGCTTACCAGTACACTCCTGCCGTTCAGAATTGTAGACGCTGAAACACCAGTAGTTTTAGATCTAAATTTTTGTATAATCCTGCCACCATTCAGAATGAACAACTGCCTCATAGTCCACCAGATTTATTTACTCTCTAGGGCTGCTTCTGCTAACTCTGAAATGTCTCGGAAACAAGCAAAGCATGACAAATGCTGGCTGCAAGAGTGAACGCAAGAGTTTTCATGCACTTCCAGCTTTGTGAACAGAAGCAAATCAGCTGCATTTTTAAAGCTACAGACACTGAAACAGCCCATTTAGAACAGGACTAAAACCAGGAGTTATACTGTCTTGGTGAAGTGAACAATCTTTAAAGTATTTTGAGCTAAAAGACACTCAATACAGACATGAAAGACTTTTATTAAATTGCTGAAAAGAGAAACAAGATGGGACTTTTAATGAAAAAGATGATATGGAATGTACAGGTGCTGCTCAAGAAATTTAAATAGCGAAAAATAGGTAAACTGTAACATGAGCTTTAAGAAGACGGCGATTTCTTTTTTCTGCTATAAGCCACAATCATCAAAATGTTTCACTTTACATGTAATGAACCTGTTTACATTCAGCGTTATCAAAACATAGTTTGTGTATCTTTTAGGTCTAAACGATTAAAAAACAGCTTTATTTTAAAGTATTTAAAATTCTGCTTCGTTGACATCCATCTTTAATAGCTTGCAGTCTTCTTTTTCACATCCTTTGTTGACATATAGCTGCATATCTTGCAGATCATTTGAATAGTGTGAAGCCGTCATGCTTCTCGAAAACTCCACTGTGAAGCTTTAAGGGCGTTTAAGCAAGCTCAGAGTTTGCACATTAGCTAAGTTACATAATAATGTAAGTGAATGTGTTTGCAGAAGTATGCTTTTCTACTTGTTAGGCACTGCATTTCTTATGTTATGTCCTTTTCTTCCAAGCAATATCTGGCACAGGAATTTCCTTTGGAATTATTAAAGTTGTTTTTATGTTTATGTGAAACAAGCCATCATGTGTAACTCCTGTGCCAGAGGTTCTTGCAGATTAACCGTCTAACTCTGGACTTTACATTTTGCTTTGTGTTTTTCAGAATGACGATGACGATGCTTATTTGGAAGAAACAAACAGTAACAACTCTTCTTGGTGAGTCTCACTGCTCATATTCTTTTTTATATTAAGGCTGCAGTAACACTAAGGAAATGTTGGTCGAGTGAAATCGTACCAATCAACAAGGTCACTCAACCTGCAGCCTTTTAGCCTTAATTTGTTTCCTGAGTAAACATAAAAAGGTGGTATTTTCAGCATATTAAATCATTTTAAACAGGTTATTTTATACTCAAGCGCTGCAGCTGCCTGTATTCATGTGATTTCTGAAAATATATCAACTGATGATCCAGCACAAGAACTATTTAGGAATAAAACAGACAATTTAGCTGCTGTTTTTTGATGGTTTGACATGTTGGCTGTTGAGCTGTAATACACAGACTGCTGTTTGCAAAGTTTCCACTTGACTTTTTAGCACAAAATGCAGCCACACTGACACCTTCTTTGACATGGTGACTCAGAGTGAAACGTTTAGTAAGTAAGTTAGAGGTAAGAGGCCAGTTTAAAGTTTTTGAAAACATGGGAGTGTTTACAGGAAGTTTGTTCCTCCCAATGCCAAAAATATTGTATTATTTCTAGAAGGCTGTTGATGCAACAGTTTTATAGTTATGAAAGTAACACCTAAGATTGTCAACCAATAAGAACTTGATCAGATAAGAGCATATCGACCAACGTACCAGCCCCAGTGTATATACTTCAAATCTCTGTGACATTTGTTTATTTAATTTCACATATTACACAGGCGAGCGATATGTGTTTAGGCTCGGCCCTTCGTGTCCTCTTCGGAGGTTTTATCATGTTGTGCTGTGATCAAGTTGTGAATCTGAAGGTCTGAAAGGAAAACAGCCTGACTTTGTGCTTTGAATTTGAATGTGCTGAGGGCTTTTGGTATCATGAAGGTGGCGCTCTTTCAAGCTGCTGGATCTCTATAGTAACTGATGCTGTGGAGCTAGCATGGTTCTGTTCAGAGTTTAGGATTTAAATCGGCTGTAAGAAGCGTCTCTGTTTAACCAAATCATTACCTGGCGATTCTCTATGAGCGATACAGAATCTCAGCTGAGAGAAAATGTTTTATCTGCAAACTTGTTGAGCTGTACGTTACTAAAATCACTAAATGAAGCTGTGTAGTTACAGTATCGCACACTGTAGACATCACGTTGCCATGGGAACCCAGCATGTAATCATCGGATGATGCAGAAATCACATAAATATGTTTTTATGTTGGTCCGTTTACACTGCTGGTGCTGCAGCTGATAGAACACAGATTAGAACATTCATTATTCTACTGGTATTTATCACAGAGATTATTCAATTGGTAACATAAATTTCACTTTAATTTGGCCAAAAATCAAGACCTAAATGCAATTCAGTATAATATGATGTTTAATTATGTGAAGTTGAAAGTTTAACAGCTTAAATGTGCAGCTGTCAGTTAGAAATAAGCAGCTGCACTAATCTGTAAAATAAATACGTTAACACATTATTACCAGTTTTCTGTCAGCATTTCTGTCCTGCATCATTTGCAGTAGCAGCACTTTCTACCGTCACACATTTTTTTATATTCCTCATTGTTATTCATTAAAATAACTAAAGCGGACCAAAGTAGCTGCATATGATTGTTTCGTTCTGTGCAGAAGAGTCCCATAACGAGTTAAACCCCTCCTTTTATGCAAACGCGATAAGAGTTTAAAGCCTGAGTGAACAGAAAGTTGATAACCACCTTCCGATAAATGTTATCTCTGACAGGGGTTTTAGTTTTTGTCAAGCCGACTTTCACAAGAAAGCCTGAGCATGTCAAACTGGCTTCGTAGTGCAGCTCTCTGGCTTGCAGTGAAGCTGCCAATAAATATATGGTTGTACTTGTAAACCGTGTGGGTAAATGGCAGATTTATAGCCTTATGTTGTGTAGAAGATTCCCTGTTTCGATGTTTTGTTGAAGTCTCTTGTTGTCTCTGCAGCCGCACTGAACTGGGAGACTCGTCTGATGACTACAGAACGGTACGTGTCCGACCCTCCTCACACATACCTGAAAAACACTCCTGAGGGCTGCAGGTGAAATATAGATCCAGGACAGGAATGACGCCCAACAAGCTCCTGAGAGAAACGGACAGAAAACACCCGGCAGGCTGAAACATAACCACCTGCACTTATGAAGCTTTTATCCTCAGATACTATCTCCACAGTGCTTTTATGTTCCTTGTGTTGTACTCTGATAAGTTTGTGTTGTGTGTGTGTCTCCCTCCAGCTGTACATCAAGGTACTGCAGGAGAACCTGTCGCTGAAGGACAAGCTGCAGGAGATGGAGCTGCTGCTCAGCCAAAACAAAGTGGAGCTGGAGAGACTCCGACAGGTTCGGCAGGTTTGCTGCTTCATCTGACCTTTAACTGTGTTTGTGTGTGGCTTTATGGAAAGGTAGATGCTCTGCAGACTCTGATATTTGTTTGAGTCAGCCTTTAATGACACAGTTACACTTCAATGAATCACAGCTTCCAAAAGCAACAGAGTCAGTCAGAGGCTTACCTTTCTTGTCATGTTGTGGATTTATTGCTACTTATTAAATGTTGTTTCATGTTTGACTGTTGATTATCTCAACTATTTTCAAACATTCTACCGATTAATCAGTGTGCTTTTGCTTTATTAAAGTGCAATATTAAATGTATAAAAGAAATTCAAACAGGTCTTTTCAAATGAACTAATCATTTAGTGTCCTTTTTAGAAGAATTTACATTTATTTATAGTTCAGTCCAAGCCCTTTCTTTATGTTTTTAGTCTCCTGTCAGGTTTTTCGTCACTGTCATTTTCACTGCAGTATAAAGTCCTGCACCTCTATGGAAACAGATAATCCATGACTGGAAGGAGAGAGAGAACTCAGAACACTTATTCTGTGTATTATGACACCGAATGACATAAATCATAAAGGAAGAAATATATTTTTTTGACAAAATTTGAAAAAATAACTGGAATCAACATGTTCAACATTTTCCCTGGTGTCCAGCAGTGATGGCAATATGGAGGAAAAATGGTGGCTCTGCATCCTATACTCATTTTTAATTTGTTTTCATACTTGTCTCTGATACATGGTGTAATTTAAGTGATTCTGTTAAAGATAACATGCTTTTCAAATCTGTAGTGGGGTTGAGAGGGTTAAAAATCGCCCCAATGACACCATTTGTCTTAGAAAGAAACTGTAAAAACAGGGTTCAGATTTCTGACAGTCCTTCAATCAAACACATGTGATGAGTGGTTCTGTCAAGAACATTGCTCAAATTTAAGCTTAAAATTGGTTTAATTGTTTCATCAGATACTGTAAAACAACCTGAAACTGAAAACTGACAGGCTATTAGTGGCTGCGACCAACAGTCACGTGATGAAGATTAGTCATGAATGTTTTTAGGTGAACTGAAGGCTGAGTTTACACAAAGCAGAGACTTGGAGCAAAATAAAACATAAATGATCAATAAAATAAATGCAGCATGACTCAAAAACAGTGAACAGAGAGGCAAGTTGTTGGAAGATACGTTCAGCATGGTGAAACATCTTTCTACAGTTGATTTACGAGAGGTTGTAAAAATGTAAGTAGGTAACAATCTATAATCTGTAGAGCCAACCTTTTTGTTTCCCAGGGTTGGTTACACTGTGGGCACTTGGAAAAATGTTGTACATGTTGATTCCAAGCTTTTCAGTTTGTTTTTTTAAGAAATTCAACATATCTTTATATCTTTTTTGTGATTTATGCCATTACAACTGTGTCATGCTGCAAAAAGACATTTCTGTGTTCTCTGTCCTTCTTTACGTTGCTCTGCTGTTCTTTATATTGCTGAGAAAAATGAGCCCACAGTGGGTAAAAATGTGACAGGAGCAAAAATAAAACACCCAGAAACTGCTTGAGGTTGACAGGATTAAATTAAAGACCCTGAAACCTAAACTGAGTTGTACAAGGTTCAGACTAGATGGCAGCTCATTTAGTAAAAAGTGACACTGTTTCAGTCTCATTTTCATATTTAGTGTTCAGCTCTCTAAAGTCTCTACAGATCATTTTTATTTCTAGTTATCTGTATAAAGTGGTGATTTAATCCTGTTTCTATCTGTGGCAGAATCAGGAGAGCAGCACAGAGAGACCGGCCCTGCTGGAGCTGGAGAGATTTGTAAGTTTGCTTTTTTTTAACTGTCTTTATTGTTCAGAGGTTTGTTACTAAGAATGAAACAAAGCTTTTACATCCTGTTCTCAAGCTGCCACTTCACACTGCAGCAGTGGATGGTTGTCTGAATGTACTGCAACGGAATGAGAGCATGCTAACAGCTCTGCAGGTTCTGCAGCGCATGAAGTCTGACTGTCAGATGGGTTGTTGTCTGTACTTGCACAGCAGGTGAAGCGTTTTTTTCTCTGGCAGCCACAGTGTGTTTGATGACCTCTGTTTCGCTTTGCAGGAGAAGTTGGCCCTCCAGAGGAAAGCAGTGGAACTGGAGGATGAGCTGAAGGTAAAGCTGCTGGAATAAAGTGACACTGATCCCAAATGAAATTAAAATGGGACTAAATACAGAAAACTAAGTGGCAGCAACAGAACAAGATGCTCATAACAGGAATCTGTGTAATGTCACGTGTGTTGCTGGACTTCATTGATCAGGCTAAAGCTGAAACACTTGAACTGTGTATGTTTAACACACCCTGAAGGGTTTAAATCTGTCATTTACTGCAATTTAAACTAAACCTGTTGTCTGCAACAAAATCACACCATCTTTCTTTATGACTTGATCACAGTTTCTTCAGTATTTTCAGCCAAGTACTTTAGAAACTGACAAGGATTTGTTAAAAATATATGCGCATATGTATGTAAAAATACATAAATAAATGAAAATTATAAAAGAAAAAAATAATGACAGTTGTAATAATAATATTAAATACAAAAAAAATGAAAATAAAGGGTTTAAAATATAGATAAATAACTAAAATAATTTAATGGAACAAAATCTGCATTTTATTTTTAGTCCAAGTTCTCTTTTCTTTACAAAGTCCACACAACACGCCTTTAACATCGATGACTTTGTTAGAATTTTATCTGAGTGGTTAAGAAATTAAAGCATCTTCTAAAAGATATTTAAAAAGTCTTTATATAATTTAATAAATGAAAAAATTCACAGGACACTGGCAACAGATTGTTTTCCAGTTAAACTCAGGACTCTTATTGTTAAAACGAATGATACTTATTTAATTAGGCATGTAATAATAATAACAATTCTGTTTCTATAGCACCTGTTAAAACCACAGTTTGCAATAAAGTCTGACCAAAGAGAAAAAAAAATACGTGATTGGAAAAACCAAGTGGAGAAATAGAGTTAAACATGGTTAAAGACACCGATCAAACTCCTAGCTGGAAGCTGTTCTCCGTTAGACATCTTGGAAGATTTTTTAGCTGTTTAAATGCACCTCGAGGAGACGAAAACGATCTCAGAGGTTAGAGTGACGAAACACAGGTTTATTCTCGGGAATGCCTTTTATATAGCGGCGTGTCAGATCAGTGCTGCAGTTTTGTGGGTTCTGGTTTCATTTGACAGGTAACAGAGCTACGCAGCATCCCAGCAGTAACTTAAAACTGACGCTGTACAACGAAGGACTTCTCCTTTGGTAGCTTCAGCTCAGTGCAATAAAAAGCACCCATACAGCCACAGTAACGCCAAATAAACTAGGTTTAAATGAACCAGACTTATCATTTTAATGTGCAAAAGCTAAAAACACCGATGTCTGATGATGTGTCTGTAGGTTCTGGGGGACCTCAAGGCCGACAACCAGAGGCTCAAGGATGAAAACGCCGCCCTCATTCGAGTCATTAGCAAACTCTCAAGATGAACCTGGAGAAAAAAAAACACCTACAAGGAGATGAAAAGTATTACAGGTTTTACTCTTTTTTTCCCCAAGTCAGAAGACACAAACCAGGAAGAGAGACTCGGCATCAAACACCTGCACAACATTCGACCAGAGCGACAGATTTCAGGGTTTATCGCCTGCGTTTGGGCCTTTTTATGTTTTGGCAGACCTACTGTATAACAAGCTGAAACTGCACCTCCTGTGGACTGACGGGGACGTTCCCGCTCACAGCCACCTTTTTTATTAAGTTTTTATCGTTGTATTTTTTAAAACTGGAATATTTTCATGTGTAAAAATCGGTATTAGGAGACTTAAAGCCATGCACAGCTCACAGTAATGTTCTAGATAGCTTCTGAAGGGGTGGAGATACGAATTTAAGTAAAAAGCCAGTCAGGTGTGCGGGGTGATTATTAGTAAAAGGAAAAAAAAAAGACTTACATGTGCCAAAAAGCAGCCCCAGTTCTGCATGTCCTTTGGGGAAAACTTCCAGTGGTCAGTGTTGTTTTCTCAGGATGGGTCGATGCTTTCTGTTTTGTCTTTTTAGCTGGCTGCTGTGAAGGTGGACCAAATCTGCATGCTCCTTTCTCCCTGCTCCTCCGAATGTATATTTAATGTGTATATTTATGTACAGGGGCACAGTCACGCCAAGGTGTAGCCTCTGTTGCACAAAGGACGGAGAGTTTATTTTGTTTTGTTTTGTCAGAAAATGTTACAAATGTGAGACCTTTCGGGAGGCTGTGGAGGACGCATGATGCTCTGACTTTTAGTACTGTACATTAAGTAGTAATTTCACTTTCGCCATTTTGACTGGACGCTTTTGAGAGCAGCAACCCCTGAGCTAAGTATTCACCCTGTGACGGACGGCTGTTTTTCGACAGACAGGCCAGATGGGTCAACTTGTGAATGTTTACTTCAATTTTAAAGAGAGAAAAAAAAGCATGTCAAATTGTATTTTGATGCCGTGCCTTTCGATAATACATTTGTAAGTAATATTTCTATTTTGCTTTGGCAGCGTACACTGTTGAGTATAAAATACAGTCTGGGCATAAATGGTTAAGGATCTGTGGCTTCTTTCTGTGTGATGTTTTACGGATCACATTATCGATGACTTTTTAAGATCATTTATGATGCCGTTCCAAAGTTTGTCCACTAGAGGGCGCTGACAAGTTTTAGCCCAAAGTGACTCCTACACCTGCCAAATTCAGATTTATAGTTGAATTATATTTCACCATTCGGTTTCTTCTAGCTGGAAATGAAATAAGAATAATAGAGAAAACACTATTAACTTTATACATCGCATTTTCAGCAAAAAAATAATTAGAAGTAGTTAAAATTCAACACCTTACTGTTCATTGTCAACCATTATGTAATTTCCAGCTAAAAGAAATCTATTGATGGAAGGAAAATTCACATTAAGTATAGTTTAGCATGGGGATGAATAATTATTGGGCTTAAAACTTTGTGAAGTTATTGGCTAATTAAGTTACTGCGTTGGTTTTATTCTCAGTTTAAAAAGGCGAGACACAACAGGTATTATTGAATTTAAATATTTTGGGCTTTTTTTCCCAACAAGTGTAAAGAAAACATCCAAAATACACATGGAGATCTTTTTTTTAATTTATGCTAATTACTGCAGTTTAATTGAATAATGCCTCGTTTGCATATTTGAACTTGTGATACAAAAATTAACCGACTTAATGCAAGTAATTGGAATTTCTTTTTGCCCTTTTTACCTGTAGTGTTTCCCTTTCATCTTATTAAATCTTTTATTGGTTGGGTTCATGTATTATAAACCTCTGCTGGTCCAGTCTGAAAATGGAAGCTTAAAACTGCAGAGTGCTTGAATTTCATGTTGACACGATTGAATCAAATGTCATCGGTTGATACACTTCAGAAGATGTATTCTGTGGCAATTTAAAGCTCAAGCCAGACAGCTCAGTCTTAATAGATGTTTCTGTGTCTCAGCTTTTAAATATGTTCCGACAGCAGTAATTACTCTTTACAGATTAAGATTATACATAAAAAAACAACTATTATGTGACGTGATGTGATGAAATTCAATGTTTTTGCTACCTTAAAGCGTCTGAATTTGAGAATTAAACACAAGAGCGACTGGCTTTAGCTTTTATTTTACGGCATTCACATGACTAACTTTTTGTCATTTTATACAAACAACCATTTTAGCGTTGACTCCCCCTTTTTTCCCTGATGTGCAAAAGTAAGTTAACAGGTCAACGTCGAAAGAAATAAAAGTGCAGAAGTCTGGCATTTGATGGCATCGCGTCTATGACCCACTGATGTCACTAAATGTTTGGTATCTTTTTTTGAAATGCTTTTCCAGTTGATGTTTGTTACGGCATCGACCCGTCTTAAATCCGACGACCGACTCGGTTGGTCTGAGGTTTTCTGTCGCTGGGTGGTGTCCATCTTTTATACACGCCTGTGGTTGTAGCTGGCTGATGGGGAGGCGTCTCGTGTTGAAGCACCTTGGGAACTGTTGAGGTCATTTGTGTGTCGTTAGGTGATGTAAAGTGTGTTCGGATCTCAGGACTGCATTGTAAGTGGCTGATAAGTGGTGTCAAAGACCACCTCCACTGTTGAGGGACGGTTGTTTCAGTTTGACGTTGATGGCTTCTTCGGCTCCTCCTCTAAACCCTCTGTATTCTCTGACCAAATGTAGACATCAGGAATAATTGGTATTAGATTTTTGCCGATATCTGATATATATATTTTTTAACTTATTATGGCTGATAACACCTAATTTCCAATTAGAGAGAATATCCTGTACTGGAATTAACTATTTATTTTGCCTGTTCTTACTGTGATAGCCCACTGACAGATGCAGACATAAAGTACTTATTTTCCAAATGTAGGTAAAGTAAGAAGAGTACTTCAACTTATATGTGAAAAATTCCATATTTATTTTTATGTTACACCTTCAAACAAAACTAAACGTTTAGCCTGACAGGCGTTTTCCCCCTTTTAATGCGTATTTTGGCTGATTTTTCTTTTTAAAGCCTTTATCAGCTGATAATGATGCTTACTGTATGTCATTGTGCATCCTTAGTGCTCATTGTTGTCTTCCAGTGAATGCCTCTTCTACTTCACATGTATTTGAACTGCTGACTCCAGATCTCAGCACTCAGCTTCCTTGTGTTGTGCTTTGTTAAGCGGTTGTTTGGTTTTTCTGTCATACAGGTCGGTGCACTCCTTGCTGCATTGAGATGCATACACTCCTTATTCCTGGATGTTTTTTTATGTCTGGGTGGAGAAGCTTCTGACTCTGTGTGCGGCTGTGATGTGGTGTTTTTTGAAGATCAAATATTCCCGGGGAATAGCAGCATTGTTCTGTTGATGGTTCTTTTCCTTTCTTTCTGATCTGTCAATTTTGTGGTTTTGACAAAAATGAGAATTAAATGGTTAATATTAATATAGGCCTGTGGGTTTTCAGTTTAAGAACAGACTGTCCTGGGTGAACCTGACGTTGTCGGCCATTTTATTGATGTTATTTTGTTAAGGCTACCAATTCCTGTTTATTTCTGATGGTTGACTTCGTGGTAGTGATAAGGGCCATGTGTTCCAGTGCTGGTGTAAAATCTTTTTTCGCTCTTTCCAACACTAATTGCTAAGTCGTGTCTGCAATGTTTACAGTTTGCTCATTAGTTGTTCCTTGCTTTTGGTTAGTTATGATGTGACTTCTTCCACAACTTCACTGCCACAGAAAACGTTTTCAGAACCTCAGAAGTTCTCATAATGATGTGCAATCTAACCTTTGTCCCTTTGTAAACACAATTACCAGCTTTACAATGTAAGAAAAACTCCTCATTTGCAAAACACCACAATGTCAGAGGCCAAGTTGAGCAAAATCTTTATTGACAGAGAAGAGCAACCACAAATGATGATAGAATATACAACCCCACCAGCATGCCAGCGTTTTCGTAGAAACTGTACAATGTGAAGGAATGTATGTAGCAGGAATACATAGAAGAAACAAACAAAAATACGTTTTACATCCATATGTTCTGGTACAGTACGAGTTGATTTCATTTTAATGTTACTGGTCAGTTTTTGAAACCTTCCTACTTGGTAAAATGTAGTTTTTCTGTGGTAGTAGTGTCGTCTGACCCGAGGGTCTCTGGGTTAAAAAAAACAACAACAAAAAGGCCTGGTCAGTTTTCTGACCACCACCAGGGTCAGTCTGCGGCTGAGCCCAGACACCGCCGAGGTCTCCGGCAGCAGCAGACGGTGCCGGGCTCAGCCTCCTCCTGTGCTTTCTCTGGATCTCCACACCGGTCCCCTAACTGCAGGCTTATGAAGCAATCTGAACGGACAGAGATGAGTGGGGGGTGGGGGTGTTGCAGGGGGAATGATGTACATTAAGGCAAAGGGGAACAACAAAAAGACTTTTTAGAAATGTTTGTTGCCGTTTTTTTGTAGTTAGTGCTAAGGCCTCATGGCTAAAAGGAACGAGTGCCAATAGTTGATTTTGTAGTGTTTTTGGACCTTTTTTCTAATTTTTAACATTCAGTCGTCCCCTCTAATTTTTCGTCTGGGGGAGCAGTGGGCGTGTGCAGAGCTGCATCTGAGTAACCTGTACAATCGGTCTCCACTACAACAGGGCTACAGGTGGTTATTAGTTGGTAGCGAGAGTAAGCCCTTCGTATACAGACTACCTGGTAGCAAGCGCCGCTCGTGCACACAAGGCAAATACGCATTAATAAGTTTCGTTGATACATAAGGCAGCTATTTCTATTTGTTTTCTTTACTCCCTTGTTTACTTTGGCCCCGGTCCCCATTTGAAGGGGAGCGGGTGAATACATTTAGGGAAGGGAGGGAGGCGCCGTAGAGCAGCTCTGAATCAGCTGTTTTCACAAGGCAGGTTTTGGTAATTATATCAAAAGACACCAAGCGAGTAGGCAAGCAAAGGAATGCTGTAGTGATGGTGGGCAGCGAGGAGGGGGGGGGATAGTGGTGGATGCGGTGGGGCCTGCTATGAACACAACAGCTGATGTGAATACAGTCACATTGCACAACCATTGATACAATTATATAAAAAAAGGCAAACAAAAGTTGATTGTACAGTTGCTTTTCCACATGTACTTCATACTGAGAGAGGAAGACACCATTCTGGAGAGGTGGAAGGCGGGGGGGTTAATCTCTTCAAGCAGCAAAAAACCAGGACAAGAAGAAATAGAGGTGTGAGGAGGTAAGGAGCTACATGGCACAGCTCGGTGGAAGGGTGGAGGATGGCATGAACGGCTTGTGTGCAACCAAGAGCAGGTAGGGAGGTCATGGACGGACGGGAGGTGGAGGGGGAGCTGGGGGAGATACTGCTACTGCTGCTGCTACTGATGCTGAGAGGTTGGGGGGGGGGGGAGGAAGTCGGGGAGTTAAGACAGCGAGGCGGGAATGAAGGCATGAAATGTACGACATGAACATGAAATGCACAACAAAGTAAAAACAAAACAAGGCTGAAATGGTGGACACAGGGCGGGGATGGGAGGAGGGGAGGGGGGCCGAGGGATTCTCCTTCCTCTCCCCCCACCCCTTTAACACAAAGGCCTCTTTTAATCTGTCCAGTCTTTCTTGATGTTGAGGTTCCACTCCCAGGACAGGTGGTCGTTCTTGTCGTCGTCAGTAAACTTGGATTTGATGACGTAGTTGCCGCGGGCCAGAACGCCTTTGGGAGCTTCTTCCATCGTAGTCAGGAAGTCGTATTCGGCTGGACGAGGCCCATAGCTGCCCACCATGTAGTCTGACTTGTCAACTGTCGGCAAAGGAGGAAGAATATTAGGGAAACCTATGTGCATTTGTTATGTCTTTACAACTTCTTAAGGGCTTCAGTGGAAAACAACTGGACTCGAAAATGCCAGGGGCAGGATGTCAGGACTGCATTACAAGTACCTGATCAGTGGTGCTGCAGAACCCCTCTTTTGTTTCCTTCACTCCTCTGTCCATAATGTGGACAATGCTGTCTGTAAAGGAATGTTCTTTATCCTCTGATTGAAGGTGGACAGCTGAATTTTGTCCTGAGGAGCTGCTCTCCTGTGTTGTTTATCCTCTCCCATACATAGGTCTGTGCACTCCATCGGACTGCATATGCAACGTAGCTCAGCTTGTGTTCGGTTGATTTATCCTTAAAGTGTTGCCGGGTCTGAAGTGCACAGGAATGTTGTGTTTGAAGGAAGTTTTTTAAGACACTCTGGCCACATATGGGATGATGTTTTAGCCAGATCTCTTTGCTGACTCAATGAAGGCCTGGTTAGAACAGCAACAGGTATGAAGTGCTTTCTTAAGTTGTGTTTACTCCTTTTCTTTTTCTTTTTCCTTTGTCATGGTAGGGATCTTTTCAGTCATACCAATAAACAGTGTTGTGCATGAACACGCTCAGTGAACGACATTCACATTTTTGCTGAACTGAACGGATCAGTTTTCAAATAATGAGCATGAACGTGAACTCACTCTCACAAGAATGAGCAGAAAACACCGTTCACGTTCACGTTCATTTGAAAACTCTTACGAGAGAAGTTTTATGACAGTTTATGGCAAACACTGATGACAGTCCAGCATGGCTAGTGCCGCAGCCAGTTTAGCAGAAGACCTAGCAGAGTTTTATGAAATAACAAATGAAGACACAGAAAGCAAGAAGCTCACATTTTTATGCAAACTGTGCCCACCTGGTCTGAAAAAACAAGTGCGAACATCAGTTACATCCACGTCAATATGCGTTGGTTCAGTACTGCACTCTGAGCAGGGTCAGCTCACCCAGGGTAATGTTTCTGAAGTCCTGCATAATTTGGCTCATGTTGGCTAAAAAAAGGTTTCACTGCACATACAGTACACCTTGACTGCACCTTGTATTTTCCATTTTCTACAGATTATTATGACCACACATTATTTCAGGGGTAAATTATATTCTCTTTCTCAGCATTATTTGCTCTCTTGGGTTTATTAATTATCTCTTGTCTGTGGTTCTTTATTGATATGATAGTTTGACTACTTTTAGAGTAACAGTGATTTACAGCTGGTTCTATTGAGTAACATAGTGTCTTATCTATTTAAAAGCTAGATTTCAGAACCGCTGAGTTTTTAAAAGTCATTTCACAACGGATTAAGAGAAGTTGTCCACTTACTCTTCATTCCTTTCCTGTACGTCTGCTGCACATACTTCAGACCCGAAACAATCTCATTGTTCACCTGAGGACACAAAAGACATTATGTAAGACGTGAAAAAGCAACAGATGTTCTGCATTTTTACAAAAAGATTCAAGGGCATCAAGAACAGTAACTATAAATGATACGGACATGATAATGTTCTGTAAACTGTAGCTTGAAGCACACAATACACATTTTAGCCATGTCGGAGCCCAGAAGTGGTTACTGGTGACATTGTACAGAACAGATTCACAAAATTCTTAAAAGACACGAGTTCTCTGAGTTACAGGCCGCTGAAGGGGTGGGATGAAATTTCACATCATTTTTTGTAGCATTTTTGAGAACTCATAACTTCATTAGCACAAGCAACAACCACATGAGGATTTCTGGGTTGAAAAACACCTTCAAACTCGATTAGCAACTGTGCATGCCTGTATTAACTAAAACTATTTTGCCAAAGACCGAAACATGTCTAGAAGAGGATCCTGATATCAAATGTAGGTAATAATGAGACCTTACATTTGATATAACTTGTTTTGACCAACCACCTATCACACGTGCTGATATGAGCCTTGAAATAATCCCCCTTGTAAAGTTTTCTCTGGTGAATTATCAGAAAACACATCCAGGGCACCCATGTTTATTTCTATGACTCTCACACTCACAGACATTAAACTGCTTCAGTTTTGCTGTTGAAACTATGATATATCCCATGATATTGATATATACTTAAAGTTAGTATAGAAAAAATAAACAAAAGTAACTTGGGGTCAGAGGTCGGCTGCTCCGGGTTATACAGTTCAGTTCTAGACTGGATTGTCCGCCCAGCTGCTGCCCAGATGGTAGGATTAGAAACCATATCCACCCTTCAAGTGTAAATCAAATTAGCATGTCCTTTCTACTGCTCCTTATGCCCAGTGGAGTTACCGACATTCATTTTCTGCTGGTTGACATTAAACCCTGGTTGTACCCTGCAGATCCTGCCCATAGAAATCTATGTGAAAACCAACATTAATCATGAGTAGTACTGTCCATCACCAGCAACAGCCGATTCCCACCAAAGTTGTACTGAAGACGCTGGTCAGTATCAGAAGTATAAGTTGTCACTTCAAGGGCCTGCAACTCGGAAAATATTCATAGTATGAAGGTGAAATTTTGCATGGCTTCATTAAATATATGTTAAAACTTATTAAACCCAAAAAAGCTGATTCTGAGCGGGTCAGGTCGGAACTTTGAAACCAGATTTGGTTGATTTTACATAATTAATAGCTCTTGCATTTGCATTTTGAGCACATTTTGAGCAAGCCAGATACAATTACAGCATTTAACATATTGCATTTTGTTTTACAGAACCATAATCTTTGCACAAATCAATATGGCGTGTAAAGACGCCATTCAACAGAAGTAAAAATTAAGATTTAGCAAGTTCCAGATCTAGACTGGTACTTAGGATCCACCAGTCTTGTGCAGTGGCATCGTCAAAACTTCGTAATACCCTCCCGTCTTTATACAAGTTCATCTACTCCACTACGAGTTTTTAAATCGGAAATAAAACATATTTATGATGCTGTTTTTTGCTGGATCCGACCCAATTTTAGTTTCAACTGGGTGTAAAGTACCACTAACAGCCCTTTTAATGTGTCATCAAAGGATCTGATTTAGTTTAATGCCTTTTAACTGGCTTAATTTTTTCAATGGTTTGTCTAATGTTGTCTTTAGATGTGCCATATATATTTATTACTCTGACTTGACGCGTCTAGTTAGTTTGGCCAAGAAAGACTCAGCTGTAGTTCATTACTGCAGGAAATATTGTCACGTTAATAACATTAAACAAGTGGATCCTCTCCCACCAATATTTCTATAAGATGCACTTAGAGGACGTATCTTTGTTCAGTGACCCAAATATCACGTGTCAAACTGGATCAGCTCTGACTGATCCATTGGGACGATCAGGAAACACACAGATCCACTCTCAGTTCTTAAAAACAGACCGACATGTTACTACAGCAGCTCTCACCTTAAAGCTGATCTTTATTTTGTATTCTACTCCCTCCTTCAGGACAAACGCCTGCTTCTTAAATTCTTCCAGGTCTCCTGTTAGAAAACAAGAAGAGGAAAAAGCACAAGCATCAATATTTCGTTCAGTGCAGTCACAAAGGTGTTTTAATTAAGACTGCAACAAGCTGTCAGTATCAGTTTATCTGGTATTTAATTTTGTTAATAATCAATTAGTTGTTTGGTCAATAAATGTCAGAAAGTGGTAAAAAAATGTCAGTCAGTTTCCCAAAGCTCATAGTAATATTTAGTTGTCTGTTAAAAACACACACACACAAAAAGCCTGAAAATATTCACATTTATGAAGCTGGAATCAGAGAATTTGGATTTTTTTTTCTTAAAAAAACTACTCAGACTGAGTATTCGATTATCAAAACAGCAGATAGTTAATTTAATGTTTGACAGCTAATCGATTAATCGTTGCAGCTATAGTTACTGTTACTGGGAGAATCCAGAAAAAATGAAAAATCAGACAAAACAAAGTCATTATTCTTTTTATTCTGTTTATTTCCAGGGGATTCAACCTGCTTTGACTCTTGTGCAAAGGTCAGCTATAAATTCACTGAAGCTTAGTAACCCTGAATCTGGTCCCACATAAATCTAACAGATTTTACCATCAAAGGTTACAAAGCCTCATATATTGTAGGGCCAAAAATCAACAGCATACTCAGGATCCATGTATCTATAACACTGAATGTTAAATAATTCTGACATGGTTTTATCAAATGGCCTTTTTTGAGCCTGTTAGAAATAACTTTAAAAAACCTACTATTTCTTTATAGAGATCATGCTGTGAAATGTTAATGTTGCCCAGCCCTCTGTTAAACATCGATACGTATCCATCTTCCCTTCAGATTCTTGATAAAATGGCGATCAAGTACGCTTCTCCAAAATGTTAGAGTTGCTTTGTAATTACAGCACATGTGCAACTTAAAATCGTCTTTAAGTCGGTGTGCTGATGAAAAGCGATTATCAGAAGATGCTTAGAGCTACTAAGGCCATACCACCTTGTGGAAGCCTGATCCCATCAGATCTTGGAAGCTAAGTGAGGTTGGGCCTGGTCAGTACCTGGATGAGGGAACACCAGGAAGCCTGGGTAAATGCAGTGTGAGAATGAGTGGTTGGTGGTGGTCGGAGGGGCTGATGGTTCAGACTGGCAGCCTGGCCTCCGTCAGTCTACCCCAGGGCAGCTGTGGCTACATACGTAGCTTACCACCATGGAGTATGGAGTGAATGAATAATGCACTCAAAGCGCTTTTGAGTGGCTAGAAAAGCGTTATATAAAACCAATGCATTCTTATTTATTTTAAACTGCATTACAAGAAGACATTTACAGTTTTTCGTATTCAGTAAGTGCACAGGCCTCTAAAATTATCAGTCTCCTGGGTGCTGACCACCATGCTAACAATCGCCCCCCTTTAGTTCCCAGGACTCTAAAAACAGGCTCTTGAATTGAGTTTCAGCTTCTACAAAGTTCCTGAACTTCGGAATAATCCAACATCAGATGGGTCTGACGTTCCTTTTCAATATTAAGATCATTTTATCACTGTAGTTGACTGGTTTTAGGGACACAATATTCACGCTGCACTTCTCATTTAAATAAACAGAGCGCTGTCATGTTGGGCTACAACCCTGCTAATGTACAAATCTTTGCATCAAAATAAGACTGAATCCTAAGCAGTTTCAGGGCATATGACAGTTCTAATGCCATAAATCATAAAAATATGAAAATCCTAAGTTGAATTTCTTAGGTTGTGCTACAATTTTCCGAGTGCCCACTGGTGGTACTAACTGTAGAAAAAATACTGGCTCTTCATTTCCATTTTCACTTAAATTTCCAGTTTGTTCCGATATTTGTCTCCTCTCTGCTCTGAGCAAACACAGCCTGCAGTTCAGCCGAAAAGTCTGAATTTTGGTCAAATGACTGCTGATCACATTTGAATGTTACATCACAGATATTAGTTAAAGGATCACCAGATTTTTGGCTTTCTTTGCATTTCACCTGGGCCTTACATAAGAGCCTGATGGTAATAGTTTGAGCTGTTATAGATCATCCTGCATAGTAGTGAGAATTCATTCTATTCGCCTATATGAGGCCAGTTGGATGAATGCAACTGAAATGTCAAGGTTTAATCACTACTTCCATGTCGTTTTCCACCATTTCCTTCTGCTGCAATAGTTTAATGGCACCAACGGTTTTATGTTATGTAACTTTAATGTAATGGATTTAGTTGCAAAGTCAAACGCAGCTGTGAGCATACTTTGGTTCAAAGCAAAATAATTAAGAAGACTTTATTAACTTGGACGTATTTGATAAATTCTAGTTCAAACTTGTCTGTACTTTGATTTACTTTATAGTTAAGCTGTAAATCTTTTCCCCTATTCTTTAAATTTGAATTTTAATGTTTTTATGCAGTTTTTCACTGGTTTCAGTGCATTATGTAAAGTACTCTACAATTGCCTTTAATATGAAATTTGCTACTTTCACCACCTTGGAGGAAATTAATTTTAGGATTTTCAGCAAATTAGTTGTAGCCAATAGTGTAATTACCACTAATCTAAAGCTAATAAAGGCATAAAATGAACAGGAAAACTATTAAATTGTTATTCCTAGTTACGTCCGCCAAGGAGGTTATGTGATAGCCGGCTTTGGTTTGTTTCTTTGTTTGTGTTCAAAATAACTCAAAAAGTCATGGACGGATTTGGATGGAATCTTCAGGAAATGTGTGAAATGGGACAAGGAAGAAATTATTCAATTTTGGGAGTGATCTGGATCACCGTCTGGATCCAGGAATTTTTTTAATGTAAGTGTAATCATGTGGACAATTAAATATGGTTTACTCTAAAAGCCACCAGAGGGCACTCTTGTTTTTGGGGTAACCCACTCTGACCACATGACATTTTGGGGCCCCACGCACAGACAGCGACAATGACGGTCTTCTCTTTCCTTCCTGAGCGACATTCGCACAGTTGGGCTGGCATTCTTATCTCCAGTTGTCTAGGAAGCTAAGAGGCTGTTAGGAGCTGCTGCACTACAGGCCACGCCTGTTCATTAGGTCAGATGGGGTGAAGGCCACATTGTCAGTAGGACAGAACTTTATGTAATTACATTTGTATCGGTAACATTCCATACAAAATATGTGAACTGGAAGATTGTGTTGGAGGTAGACTGAAGCTCCTTGGCGGAGGTATGAGCTCTCTGAGTGCTTTTCTAGTTATTTTTATGACATTTACTCGTCGATTAAAATTTTATGATCGTGACAGCCCTAATTTTACCTGCAGCAATCTTGTTCCACATTTAATTCCTGCTCCCGAGTTACTACTACAGAAGAACATCGTAAGTTTTAAGACGGATATCTAATCTTTATATAATTTTTATTCATTCATTTAAATCATTTGCAATATTACTTGTGTAATATTTATTGTTCATGTGCAATATTACTTCATTACTTCAGCGTCATTGCCAGTAGTACTTTTTACTTTCCTATTCTACTTAATTATTTATATTTTCAGTAATGTATCCTACTTAGAGACAGGACTGCTGCCTAATTTCATTGTTTACTGTGCAATGCCAATCAAGGAACTCTATTATAATTTACTGCTTTTCTATTCGGTGCATGTTATGTAATTTTGTTGTCTTGTTGTGCAATATCTGGCACAAGGATTTCCTTCAGGATTAATAACCTTTATCTGGTCTGATCTTTCTCTCTTTTCCCACCTCTGCAAGTCACTTTTCCCAGCATCAGTCCAAGCCTCACAGTATGAGCACAGAAAAAAGAATCCTCACTTTCAGGTGATTTATCGTTTCGAGTTTTAAACTTTGAGGTCACTTTTTCTCAGTATAACCTTCCTAATCTGCTCAGTTCATCAGATAAAAGTGGAGATACAGATATAAATGTGCCAACAAACCTTTTTAAAAAATTACTTCCATTGGGACACAGCTTTTCACTGTGAATCAAAACAACTGGCGAAGAATTACATGAGGCTGCATCTATTTGGTCTTTCAGATCATTTTATACTCCAAAAAGAGTTCACTTTGAGATGGATTACTTTTTTGGACATGAAAATAGAAACACATCAGCATCACTCTGAGCTATGCACAACTTTAAAACTACTGGCAGGGCTCCCTAAAAACTCACAATCACTCAAACTCAGTTGTTTTCCTTTTATTTACCAAGTGGGCAGTCATTATTTTTAGCTGAGAAAGTAGGAAAAGTCTGAGTGAAGAAAAGGAGACGCAGGACAGAATGTTCTGGACGGATTCAAATCTAGGCCAGCTGGGGCAAAGGCAGCTCCAAAGACGAGGGGGTCTGGACATTCTTACAGTTGTGAGCCAGATAGAAAAGAAAGAATCTGATCCATGTATGCATCCTGTACCTCTGTATCAATAGCAGCAGGTTCAGCTTAGGTTCAGACTGGTGCATAAACAGTGATGGAGGAAAATCAGAACAAAAAGTAATATAGTTACTAACCCCCTTGAGACAGGATGTAGAGTAAAGAGAAGGACAAGGAAGAAAATGTGTTGAAATGATTAATGTGATGGATTTACATGCTGTTGATTTTGCTGCCTGGCCTCAGTTCAACTATGAACGTTTGGATCCATTCAGATATTTCAGCTCAACGTACAAGAGAAGGCCCCATGTTTCTGACGAGTTACATGTTTAATTCCCCTCAAACATTCAAGTAAAAACTCTACATTTCTGCTCACCCGTCAGGTCCAGGATCAAGGGGTTTGGGGCGGCCTCACAGATAAGAGACATCCGGGTCAACTGCACATTTGGAGCACTGGGATCTGAGATGGGATCAAAGAAACGTACGAATCAATGCAGACAACCACGACAGCATCACCCTCTAGACATTAAATTTTAGCCACGTGGCATTTTCATAATGTGCAGATTTTCGTTGGCGTGCGTTATTTCTATCTGTTAACCCATTTTAAAAGTCATTTTGTAGGAAACTTAAAGCAGGCTGCAGACATCTGTACGACGCCAGCACATGACGTGTGTCCTATAACAGCAGATCAGACTCAGGGGAGATGAAATCAGGACATCTCTGCTGTAGCTGGGACAGCTTCTGCATTAATTATACTTCAGTTTATTTTCAGTTCCAGTGAAGAAAACTTCTCTCGTCGCTCAGGGACACCACAATGATCAAACGTTCAGCTAGAGGTATCTAAGTTCTCTGTTGATTAAACGGAAATTTTAATTTAGATTAGTCGACCAGTCTGAAAGCGAAAGAGTCAAAATCAATGTTAGTAGGGGGCCAAGGGGTTTTATGTCTATTTATTCCAACTTAGCCGACATACAACTTTTTTTTTCAGTTTCCAGATCAAAATACTTCCAAACTGCACCAGTTTTACCAGATATCATCTGTCCCACTTTCACACCTTGCTGGTTTAGAACATCTGAACATTCATGCAGGTAAAAAAAGGGGTATAAAATCACTAAACAGGAGTTGTAGTTTAACTTATAATTGATAATTAGTTTAACCAACTTTCCGGTGTCGACTAGTCAGAGTAGCAACATTTTAACTGAGCTGTTAAATTTAGTTGATAATCCCTGATTCATCTTACTTAAAGGCAGTGGATCGCAGGTTAAATGGTAAATGGTCTGCACTTATATAGCGCTTTTTCTACCTTAGTGGTATCCAAAGCGCTTTACAATGTGTTTCGCATTCACCCATTCACACACCAGTGGCGACACCAGGTTACTATAAATGTATTTAGACTGAAAACACACAACTCCCTCTGGCAGTCTAATTTGGATTAGGATATACAAATTACACACAACTCAAAATCAAACCACCATTGAGGCACCTGAAGGCCAAATCTCAGCAGGGAAAATAAGTCCAAGCAAACACAATGCTTCCCGGAACTCAACTCTAATTGTGGCTCCATTAGCAGCGAGTAGCATAATGCACCTGAATCACCAACTAAACTGTGGGTAGCCCAGCTGCATTGTGGGTAATGTAGGCGGCATGTTTTGAAAAAAGAAAGTAGTTGAATTCCGTAGAGCTTCAGTCAAAGTTAATACTGAAGAATTCACTGTTGAATGAAGGTTGTCAGTGTGATTTAACACTGAAGATGTAACTCAAAAGCAGTTTGTCAGTATTATTGTTACTGACAAACCAGTTAACAGTGCACAAACTACTTTTGAATGCCATGAATATTTACATTAGATTATTTGGAAGGCTGCAGTCTCCAGGTCTTCCAACTAAATTCTTATTAGTCAGACAATCTCTGGTGTTACTATCATAAGAAGAAAAGCACTAAATCAATAACCTTTTGGGATTAATCCATTATTTTGGCAGCAGCAGGAACAGATGAGCAGTGAACTCCCCCACATTTTCACAACTTTGAACTGACCCAACCTGATAGAGACTACAAGGGCTAACCAATTTAATGTTCACTCTGAGTCAGTGGGGCTACGTTTTGTTCAAACTCATAGGCAAAAAGTGAAGCGTAAACTTTGTAAACAGCAGTTTTCAGCTTAACAACCAACATACAGATCATCTAAAAGCAGCAGCTAACTTGTCTGTGTTCAGATGTTCCACCATCTTTGGGGATTAATATGGGGCTTTTAATGAAAACATATCACAACTGGCATATTTAATATATGTGTTATGATGGCCAGGCTGGATGTGAGGCCTCCTTTCTTACTTCAAAAGAAAAACTAAATCACGATGAGAATTGTCAAATTAAATCGGAAAATGATTTAATATGGTGCAAATACTAGATTTTTACTTTTTAATTTCAGCTAATGAGGACAATGACATGCAGGTTGAAGTAGGTATGATCCCAGTCAGCCATGATTTTATTTGGTTGCCGACAGCTCTACTAAATTTATACATTTTCAACACATGAAAAGCAAACTTGATTTAAAAGTTGAATTTTTTCAAAGAACCTCGGCAAGTTAATACTTAAGACAAGATGAGTTTGTGATCATGTTTAATACAGACGTATCAAATTGAATTCTTTGACAAATACAGGCCAGTAGTTTCATTTATAAAACACACACAATTAAAATCACAACACTGGTAAAAAAAAAAATTGCAAGATATTTTAGATACTCAACTTCTTCAGCCCTTTTCTGAATCAGACTACAGAGCACATTAAATGCAGTCGATACATCAAAGCCTGATTGATGCCACTCCATTAGCCAAACATGTAGCATCCTTCCCAACTCATTAAAAAGCAGAGGCAGCTTATACACAAAGATGGACTTGGGATAAACTAGGACAACCATCTATTTAACAAGTATCAATTTTCTGTCTCTTGCTCTCTCCAGCAAACACGACCTTACCGGACACACCAACTCCAGATCCGAGCAGCGCTTCCTTGTATTTGCGTAGACTTTCATCGTCCTTATCCAGCTCATGGATCTCTTTCACCGACTTCTGGGCCGGCGGCTTGTAGTTCACCGGCTCTGGCTCCTCGTTTTCGGCGGCGATGGCTGCTAGCTGCTCCGGAGTCACCTCATCGTCAGCCATGTCTGCAGACGGAGTTCAAATAGGGAGGATTTTTAAACACACAGCAGCACAAAGATCTCTTCCTGGATTCCTACTGGACACTTAAAAGGCTATAAATCACTGGACAAACTGAACCACAACAATAACGTAACGCTGACAGAGCGCGTCCAGCCTGCTGCATCCACAGCTGCTCTGCTGTGATTCTGAGCTGATGACCTAACTCTGCTGTGTGATATCATCCAGGCACATTTCTCTGAAATTAGACCATCACCATAAGGGGAGGCGTCACATGGATTCAAATGCCTTGACCGGGGGGCTGTTAAGTGTAAGTTTTACATACCTACACATTATTTAGGTCATACATAAAGGAATCTGGCATGAGAAAAATGAGCCCGCAGGGATGTTTCAGCGCCATCCATTCATGCAATTTCCATGCAACAACCTCATGAAATTGTACAACACACACACACACGTATATATTTCCATTTTTCAGGGGAGATTTTCAGACTGCAAATCCCTTTTTTTTGTAAAGATTTATTTAATTCCATTAAAACTCCAGATGAGGGAGTCATTCAGTTCATGTCAGGAAAAGAAAACTTAGGACAAGGCTTCATTCTGATAGCAAGTAACTGTGTGTTCTTTCTGCGTTTCCCCACGGCAGGGTGGTGAGGAGGCTGATGTTGGAAAAATTCCCTCAGCTCAAACATAATGGCTAACAAAAGCAGGAAGAGTTCTGTTTACAACAAGAGTCTTGACATTCACATCGAGGCCATCCCACCCACAGCAGACCGAGAACCCACGGTAGTGTAGACCCTTGAAATTACATTCTCCTGCACCACCTTTACACGTGTTGCTGTTCTTAAATTGCTTGAGTGCAGCCATTTTAATACTGTAAACAGTGATAGCAACATTTTGAGAAACCCTAAGGCCAACTCTGTGTACAACATGAACTCAAACTGATGTGGGAAAAACCTGCAAGGATGTAAAGTCTCTTAGGGCATTAGTAATAAGTCTAATAGATAATAGATAAACAGATAATCATTCACCGATTATGGATTAATAGATATCAAGCACTATTTTAACAAGATTTAAGATTATTGCTTTTTTTAAAAATGCCACAAAATGTTGTGTTTGCAGCTTCTTAAATATAAAAACCACTTCTTGTCTCTGCTTTTTTTTTTAAACTACAAACATAACACCCTCAGGTTTTGGACTGTTGGTCGAGTAAAATAAAGCTTTACTAAATTAAGATGGCCACTTTTCACTATTTTCTAACATTCTAACATTTACAAAGAATTGATAATTCAAGAAAATTGTCAGAAATTAAGATAATTCTCAACTGATAATATTATTTTTTAAGTTATTGTGCTTTTTTTCTTAGAACATATTGACTTGAACCCTCTGAACCCCCAAAGGCATAATGTAGTTTTACAGAAAATGCCAAAATGACACTATTTATCAGAGCCAGAAATTGTAAAACAAAAAGAATCAGAGAATTTTCAACTTTTTGGCTGTCCTTGAACTTCACACCTTCTTTAAAATGTCTACATTCTGCATGTTTCATTTTAAAAAATTCCAAAAACAAACCACTTGCACAAAATTCTGTTAAAAAAACCAACAACTATATCATAGCGCTGTTCTGTAATTTACCTGACAAAAGGAGAGAGGACGCAAGTATGAAAACAAATTAAAACTGTAAACAGTTAAATATCTATAGTATGTACAGTCACACTGTTTTCTCAAATACTGGTAACACCTGTAGGCATTTGGGAAAAATGCTGTACATATTAAGTTTCTTTTAGTTTTTGTAAATTTAACTTTTGTTTTTCTCTTTTTTTAAAATGATTTATTGCTTTATAGCTTTGTTACACTGCAAACATGATTGAAAATGTGACAGGAGCAAAGAAACAATCAGAAACTACTTGGAGTCCAGAGGGTTAGCAAAAGATCTTTGGTCAACTTAGAGATTACACATTAAAAAATAAACTACTCGGTTCAGTCCAACACGAAACACAACTGTGAGCTAATTTTACCTGCATCTCCAGTGAGCAGTTCTCAGTAAGTGATGTTTTAATACTCGCTTGACATCAGTTTACATTACAGCAGCCACAGAGGGATTTAAGCTCCCAGCAGCCACCACACTGAGTAAACTGTGGAACTGAGAGCGAGTCTTAAAGAAATTAAAGGTTTCAGGGACGATAACAGACTAATTGTACGTCTCAAATTAAATTATTTTTTAAATGTTGCAAAATCGTATTTAGGAATCAAAGTCATGTTAATTCAGATAAAATTCACAAACAATCCTGTCGACTTCGGTAAAGCCTGTTGTGTTTCTCTACATGGTTTGAAGTTGGTCTGCATACCTCGTCGCTGGTCTCTCCTCTGACCTGCCCCGACTAGCAGCAGTCAGAGGAATGTCTAGAAGCAGTAAAGAAGCGAACCGACCGAAGAGCTGCAGCTATAAACATGCCTGAGCAGAGGCCAAGAACCTGCTCAAAATTTCCACCTTTTCCTTCCTCACTATTGCACCACTGTACACGCAAATTTTGGCAGCTAGAAACCAAAAACAAGAGACTAATTCAAGGATTGCATAATGTTTGTACGCTAAAATTTGACCTCTGTGGCAGACTCTTATCAAATCTGCCTGTAAATGACAATCAAAAACATCTTTCTTTTAAATTTTTAAATATGATTTATTGAGGGCTATCTCCCTGGTACAGTGTGACTTTAAATATCTCTAATCCTTAATGGAAATGACTGTGTGGCCTCAGTCGAGGACGGGTCACATAACAAAACACTTTTTATTCAACATTCCTCTTCTCCCAGAGTTGTTCTGCTGTTTTGCATAACTAAATTTTATATCCGCAAGAGACAAAATTTAGATCAAGGCTGTTTGCGATGACAAGAGAGGTGGTGGTGGTGGTGGGGGAGGGGGCTTCAGACTGAAAGCATTATGTAACTGCAGGGATTAAAGCCTCTGTCACTGGTGAAAAATCAGAGGTTCCTCTTTCCCTTCTCTGTAGGTGGAGAAGGATTAACGTGCTGTCTTTCTGCGATTCACAAACAATACACTTAAAATGACAAAAAGTAATACTTAAAAGGTCGCATCATGTGCCGTCACGCAAACGTCAACATTAGGAAATTTCAGGATTGCACTGGAATCCGATGTGACAGACCCGCCACACCCAAAGCCGTCCTCAGTGTACAAACTGCTCACCGTAACACGACTGGAAGCTACAAACTTTGAATTCACATAAACAGAGGAAACACACTGGAGTGAACAAATTATTGATTTAAAATCGCAGTTTAAAACAATGGAATTAGCATATTGCAAAGGCACGTGGCACTAACACTGTATTTCAGTTGTTTAATTCAGTCATACTGAAACTTTATGGAGTTGTCTATTCTTGCTGATCACTGATCAACACATAATATGTGGTTCATCGTGCACACCGTGACCTGACTAAAATGAGCCCAGTCTCATTATTTCATAGCCACACCTCGTACATTATGCAGCACGTCTGACCCAGAGTTTAAACAGTCGTCTCAACTATTTTACAAATTTATGCCGTCGTCCTTGTGTGGCAGTCATGTTTTGAGTAGTAAAGCTTTATCCCGTTCTTAAAAATCTTTAAAAAGTGAATATTGAACTAAAGCTTGACTTTAAAAAGTTGTAATGCAAAATAAACCGCACTATCTGTCAGGAAAACCTGTCAGAGCAATTGGTTATTTTCCCTGAAAATGTTCAGGAGTCTA
This sequence comes from Dascyllus trimaculatus, assembly GCA_024666655.1. Classification (NCBI taxonomy): domain Eukaryota; kingdom Metazoa; phylum Chordata; class Actinopteri; family Pomacentridae; genus Dascyllus; species Dascyllus trimaculatus. The sequence continues at coordinate 26,470,904 of CM045447.1, read as the reverse complement.
GGGTGGGTTTAAGTATTTCTGCATTAGGCTTGGGTGAGTAAAAAAACAAAAACAAAACTGTGATATGTACAAGCAACAGACGCTTAATCAATATCAAGAGTTTGATATATTGATCGATAGTTTCACTTAAATGCATCAGATGGAAACCACCATAAAAGCACATAACAACAAGGTGGGCTGCACCAATAAATCATAAGTGTGCTCCCCATGGATGATAAATAGAGAAGGGTATTGTTAATATTTTAACTGTATTATTACTATTACCAGTACTTCTTATCGATCCGGTACTTTAATACTTTCTAGGCTGATGGGGGGTCTTTAACCTCCATGCAGTGGTCACCCTTTGTGCACCTCCAGGTTTTATTTGCTTTCATGACTTACTATGTTTCAAGAAGAGGGGATTCCTTTATCTTTATTCATTTATATTCATATATATTTATATAATTCTATTCATTTGCATATTTTTTAATGTTATGCTAACAAAGAAAATATTACCTGTGTGCCTTCATTTGGCAAAACTGATTGAATTCCACTCAAACCTTTATTCTACTGGTCTTTATTAAGTGTAAGTCATTGAAAATTATTGATAATTTTCAACCTTGGCCGGTAACAAGACATTTATATTGATGAACTTCTGTACAGCCCAGCCCTGTTTTTGGATTACACAATAGCAGCACTACATCTCTTTCCATCCCTGAAGGCCTCAAGCAAAGAATTAATATAAAGCTAAACAGAATTATATAAGAAAAATGTAAACAAAAGAAGGAGAGCAAATATATTTCCCCACTGTGATTAATGTATAATTCAGGCTTTATTCAGGCACATTAATCATACATTTGAGAAACCAACGTAACTGAATTTTTAATCTAAACAACTAATCTGTAATTGATAATGCAACTCTAATTGTATTTTTGCTTAAATGTTCTTTCCGTTATCATAGCTAATTTCAAGGGAGTTGGCTTAGCGATAAAACTACACCAACTCTGTGACTGAAGTAGCTGAAATGAATACGTTGGCAGCTATCCAAACAGCTAACCTTTAGCATTTTGACAGCGCACTTGATGTGGCGGCACTGGTCTCCAGACGGCCGATTGTGGTTCGATAAATACAGCTCAACTTTTCCTGGCGCCGACCCTCTTTTACAGGGTGGGACTGAGGCTGAGACAAGCGGTGGCTAACTGCTGCTGCTGGGAACAATCCAGCCGAGCTAACCGCAGCCTGCGGCTAACGTTAGCACGACGAGTTATCATCCGTTAACCGGGAGCCGCAGCGACAACTGGCCGGTTACAGCGCCCTGTCCCACGGCTACAGGTTCATACGAGCTGAAGATGGAGGCTCGGAGACTCACCTGTCCGTTAAATGCAGCAGTGATTCCAGGTGCCTTCGCAGTTCGTGCGCTCGGTGCTCCGCGCTCCGGTGGAACTATGGCGAACAACGGAACGGCGCCGCCCCGTGCGCCGCCCGCGCAACACGTTTCCGGTAACAGGTGCGCGCACGCTGCACGCAGGTGACGTGACAACACGGATCACATTTCAATTAAATGATTTCGTTTTTTGTTCAAATAATAAAACAGATTTATTTTAAACAACATGCTGTATTTCAGATGTCTGCCTGATTATACTTCTAACAGATTTATTTTAAACAACATGCTGTATTTTAGATGTCTGCCTGATTATCCTTCTAACTATCCATCTAAATAAAAGCTGTCAGATAAATGAAGAGGAGGGGAAGAAGACAGTACAAGTACCTCCATATTACACTGAAATAATGTTCCTGAAATAACAATTAAAAAACGATGCCTCGTGTTCGCAAGGGTTTTTTTTTACTCAAGGCAAAGTAAGACTCAAAGAAGTGCATATTTGTCAATTATTTAAATTTTGTGTACTAATATACTCCTCAATATAGAAGGATCTCAACACTCCTACTCAGTAAGTACATTTACTCAAGTACTGTACTTTTTCCTTTTACTTCACTACATTTCAGAGGGAAATATTGTACTTATTAATCCACTGAATTCATCTGACAGATTTTCAAAGGTGCTTATTTAACATGATGAATATTATACTAAGCTTTGAAAATACAACACATGGTTAAAAAAACTTGACATTTCCTATTCCTCATCACCTGTTCAAACAGCTCTCACAATACTTAATGTTTTTTGGAATTAAGTATGTTCAAGAGTCAATTTTAATAAAAATAAAAATTGTGTTGAAACAGAAGAATAACTTTTAAAGGCAGCAAAAACAAAATTTAATGAAAAGCTGCTGCAGCCTGGCTTAAATGTAGTAAGACTAGCAATTTATAGTATTATCATTTACTTTTACCACAGTATGTTTTGGCATTAAGCAGTTTAAATGGGCTTTAGTAGCTGGCTTAACTGAAGTAATATACTATCTCTTCAGAGTCAGACATGAGTGAAGACAACAGGCATTTTCTGAAGATGATTCAATATATTTATGTACAAAATCCTTTAAACATGGTCATATGTCAAGTATAGAGTACAAAGTGAAAGAACCGATGTACTTTAACATTTAATATTTTTCACATCACATTTAACAGCCTGTCATTGAATCATGTTTACATTATTTTTTAAAAAAATCACCAATTAATCACATTGCAGGTTTAAGGCAATTCTCTATATAAATAAAAAAAAATTCTGCCCCCCCAAAAAATGCCTATAAAAATACAGCGAAATTTAAAATGAAAATAAACAAATAACAATGGTCCATACAATAAAATGACTTCAAAACACAAGTGTACTAAAGTCAGATCCATCACATCTGATTAATGAGATTTATTCAAAAAAAAAAAACTAAGGGAAAGAAGCAGCATCTCTTCTGAGTGATTTTAACTGGTGTCCATCTGAAACTGAAAGAGAAATATGGTCAGAAAATTATCAATAAATGTCAACATTAATAAATAAAAACTATTTTAAGCAATCCAGGTAGATACCTTGGCGTTATAAGCATCCAACTGGGCGTCCAGCTCCTCTGCAGACAGTTGGGGTCTGTTTCCACCTCCCCTCCCACGACCTCTGAAGCCTCCACCACCGCCACCACCGCCGCCCCCTTGCCGCCTTTCAAACTTGGGCTGACCAAGCCTGCTCCGGTCAAAGCCGCTGTTGGAAATGTGACAATATCCTTTAAATCAATTTTTTAAATAATTTATATCATGCTAACTGTGTCATACTGCATGCAAGACATTTCTGAGTTCTCCTTCCTTCTTCATGGTTGTGCAGAACTTTGTATTGCAGTAAAAAAATGAGCCTACAGTGAATAAAAATGTGACAACATAAAAAAAAAACACACAGAAACTGTTTGGAGCTCAAAAGGTTAAATATCTACAGCATTAAACCACAGCAGGGTTTCTGAATGAAGCTATGAGGAACTTCTACAACTTACCTCTGTGTAGACTGTCGACTCTGTGCACCGAAGTCTGAAGTCACTTGCTGGATTTTCATGGGTCGACCTGAAAAAGTTACAAAAAAATTTAAGCACACAACCTTAAGACATTTCCCAACTATACCACCAGCATTGGAACAAGAGAACTGAATCCTCACCATCTAGTGGGACACCGTTGTAGTGCTTCATGGCTTTCAGTGCTTCTGCTTTGGTTTCAAAGTGGACGTCTGCAGTTCCTTTACTGCGACCAGAGCGATCATAGTGGACTGATGCTTTCTTTAATGACCCGAACTCTGCGAACAGCTCCTAAAAATTAAAAAAGAAACACCAATATAATAATAATATCTAATAATAATTTATCCTTCATTAATCCCCTTGGGGAAATTCCTCTCTGCATTTTGACCCATCCCAGTTGGGAGCAGTGGGCTGCCACGGTGCAGCGCCCGGGGAGCAGTCGGGGGTTAAAAGCCTTGCTCAGGGGCCCAATAGTGGTCGCACCACTGCCCCCAGTTTCTCACAAGTACGCAGCATTTGGTGTGAGGATTAAACCTCTGCACTTCCAAAACCTACCAACAGTTTTAAAAGGCATGTCATGAAATGACCAAAATCCCACTGTGTATTAAACATAAAGAATCTCTAGATTTTCAACTTTAAGATTTAAAAAAATGACCAAATCTAAGCACAAAATTCTGCACATTGCATTAACAAATTTGTGAAAACAAACCCTTTGCATTAAACAGATTCTGTAAAAACAAAGAAATTTTGCACTCGTCGGCACGGCAATGGAGCAACAACTGAGTATGAAATGATCAACAGCCACATGACAAAAATTTAGGGACTTTTTGGCCGACCTGCAGACTGTGGTTACACTGAAAAATGAAAACTAATTTAAAAAGCAGATAAATTGTCTATAGTAAGTAGAACCACAATTTTTTCATGTTGGTAAATCCCATGGTCAAATATGAAAATGCTACATGGTCATTCAAGTTTTTTTCAGTTTTTATAAATGAGATAGTTAACAAAATTATAATTTGTTTTCTTTTCTAAATTTATGGGATCCAAACAACCAGAAACTGGATTTAAGGAGTTACCTTGATATCTGAATCAGAGACGCCAAAGTCCAGATTGGAAACCAGCAGTTTGCCGCTACCTTCTACACTTCTTTCTGGTGCTGCACTTGGTCCTCTCTGTCCACCAGCATGGTCCTCGAACATGTCATGCTGCCATTTGTCTGGCAGCTCTCTGGGCTGTGGAGAGAAAAAAATATAGCCGTCTAATTTCAAGTATGTTGCCAAACATTCACAGGAAATTGGTCGCTCTTCTAAATGCAACATGCTTGTGACCACAAGCAAAGAACATGACATACCTGAAGACTAGAAAAGGCACAATTAAGATGATCTAGGGACCAATTTATGTATATCAGGTCAAGCTAAGCTACGTTGTATGTACAGTCCGAGCGAGGAGTGCACAGACCTACGTATAGGGGAGACTAAACAACCTCACAAGTTCATGGCACAAAACAGGAGAGGCAGCATCTCAGGACAAAAACTCAGCCATTTACCTGCATCTAAAGGACAAAGGACACTCCTCTTAGGACAGCAATGTCCACATTCTGGATAGATACACTCATGTCTAAACAGAAGAAGGGGGTCAACGACGCCACTTATCGGGTACTTATACAGTAATGCAGTCTTGAGGTCTCTCCCAACAACTGTTCACACCTCGAGGCGTGTGAGTTTGGGGTGATAAATGGGCCATTAGCCAAGTAATTGGGGTGTAGTTTCGATAGCTCCAAGACAATGACTGCAAATTGACTTGCTAATACAAACCGTCCACAGCTTGTGAATAAGGCTGAAGCACATAGCAAAATGTGGAATTATTTTGCTTATGTAGTAAAAGGTGAAGGAAAGCCAAAAGATGCCACAAAGCCCACCATGTTTTAAAGCTATACACCCAAACTAAAGAAAGCCTTTCCCAGACTTGTATAAAGAATTAATCAATTATTCAAAAGTGTAATTTAGAATATCAGTAATTCATTTTGTGACAAGAGGTAATTAAGTAATAGCAATGATAACGGTTTCATTTATCCATATCTCTTTTTTTTGGTTTACCAATGTGGAAAACGTCTCCATACAGTTTCCACATTGAGAACATTAACTTATGTTACTGCAAGATGCTAAAAATTAGCAACAGCATGCCAATCTACAGCACCAGTCATGACGACGAACTGAGTGAAACTGGGCGATTAAATGTGCCCCACAGTAAAGGATGTCTGTTTACAATCAGAAGCAAAAACATGCATAAGAGCTGAACGCACCGAATATTTCCTCATTTCTAATTGTGATATTTTATGGCTTCTTCTCACATCTTCCACAGCCTTGCATTAACAAAAGACTTCCTTTTTCTATATAATTGATTAAAATTAAATGTAAGCTTTATTTTCTGTCTTTTTCTAAGACTAAGATGAAACATAGCGATAAATAATAAACATCCCAACGATGTAGAAAACTCGTTCTAGACATGAGAAGTAACATGGACTCGAAGGGAGGACATGTTTCTTTTAGGTAACTCAGGGTCGCCGGACTCGACTGAACCACACAAGTTATAAGTGCAATCTCATTATGAAACACCTCGCCACGTTACTTTCATTTCCACGTTTTCTCCATTTTAACTGCTTCTTCGTCTTACCCTAGTGTACGGCGCGGATCTGTTGTTTCTGTCCCGGTTGAAGTTACTCTGTCGGCTCCGCACCGGCCTCGACGATCCGCCGGCTCGACCTGAACTTCCAGCCCGCCCGGACGGCCCTCCTCCGCGGCCTCCCTTCTTGTTCATCTTGATAATGTCATCGAGGGACATGTTCATCTTGTCGGACATCGTGTCGTTTAGGTCTAAAGCCAGAGACGAAGATGAACAAAGAAGTTGTAGGAGCGCTTGTTTATCGGCTGGGCTGGTGGCGCGGTGTTGAAATTAGCGGAAGTGACGATAATCAGAAGCCCCGCCCCTCATCTTCTTCCTTTTTTTCTCTTCTTCTTCTTTTTCCTGTCGGTTGAATGCAGCCATTTTGAAGCGCTATCGCCACCAACTGTAGACTTGCATATTTCTAAAATACTTATTTACATGTTTTTGTAAATAAGTCAAAGCAGAACTTCCAAAGTGATTTGTACATTAGCATTTTCAAAGAAATTTGTGTTTGGTATTTTAAACGAACTGACTACAGTTAGTTTCAAAATGCAGCTGCCATGCTTTTAGCTGGTACAAGAAAAATCAACACATCACCCAAGTTATGGCTGATTTTTACTGGGCGCCAGTTAAGTATATAATTAACTTTACTTCTAATTGTACTGTTTTTAAAGCCCTTAATGGTTTAGCTCTAAAATACATTTCAGTTATCTTAACTCTGTTAAAGTTAAGGTCATCCTCACAGTCACTCCCTTCAGTCCCCCACTTTCACCTCAACAACAGAAGTGGCAGGGTATTCTCATTTCTGTTCAATGCAGTGCAATAGCTGTCGAGTGGGAAAAATAGAAAAAACAAAAGAAATGCAACGTAAAAAATAAAATCAACAAAATCTAAGTTTCTCACAGTGAAAAGTTTACAGCACAAGTTTACTAAGAATACATGTGTGGTTGATGGTGAAGTTTATTAGATTATTAGAGGCTGAAAACATTCAGATTATAACTCATAAAATGCAAACAGTATGTAGTTCTAGTCTATTTTAGACTGTTTAAATTCTTTATGTATTTAACAACGCAAAAGCATCAGGTAAGAGATGTAAGGACTGTTAATATAGCATCTGTAAAGATGTTTTAACCCCAAAGGATTCGTAATGAAATCTGGTGTGTTGTATTTCTCTCTACCAGAATTTGCGTATTTATCAATGTTTTCAGTTTATTCATGTGGTTTTAGAAGGACAGATACTCAGGTGATTTAAATACAAATCGGCCTGATGCTGATTTACATGAGATCTAATGTATAGCATTTCAATAGTTTTAATTAAACTTATTTGTCTTAATCAAAGTGATAGGAGACAGTTTGCAAACTGACATATAACTAGCCGTGTCCAAATGTAGAGTTTGCATCCTTCGAAGGAGGATATTTAATTCTTTTAGCAACTGAAACGCTTCCTATCTGTTTGGCGCATGCGCGTTTTGGCTGCGGGTGAACTATCTCGCCGTGTAAACACTCTCTGGTGGAGCTGGAGCGCGGTGGCTCATGGGTTCAACATCACGTCGTTTTCCTCCTGTTTACAGCTAATTACACGCAGAGATCTGAGGTGAAACCAGCGCCACAGTCCTGTCCGTGTGTGTGAACATGAACGTCTCACGGGAACGTGTCGTGCCTCCTGTTTCCAGCCGTTGTTCTTTACGCAGCGCTCCTCTTCACTGATTTCCGCACGTTAGCATCACTTGTAGCCACCGTCCAGCAGGATGTGCAGGGAGGGCGACGAGGCGCAGGACGACTGCGGCTCCCGGGAGGAGTGGACGCTGCTGTTCTGGACCTCTCTGGCCGTCATCGTCCCGGTCATCATCACGCTGTGGTGCAGCGCGCAGCGCTCCAAGCGGAAAACTCACATGAAGGACTTCTTTCGTAAGAGCAAGCACGGCTGGCACTACACGGACCTGTTCAACAAACCCACCTACTGCTGCGTCTGTTCCCAGCACATCCTGCAAGGCGCTTTCTGCGACTGCTGCGGTGTGTGCGCCGACGAGCAGTGCCTGCGCCGGGCCGACCGGAGCCTGTCCTGCAAGGAGATCGTGGCTCCCTCCGGCCGTGACGGGGCCATGGAGCACCGCTGGGTCCGCGGAAATGTGCCTCTGGCCAGTTACTGTGCCGTATGCAAACAGCAGTGCGGGACTCAGCCGAAGCTCTGCGACTTCAGGTAGCTGTTGAAGTCAGTGCGTGTGTAGGTGAATCACTCAGGTGTGCACAACAGCACATCTGCAACAGGGAAAGGTCTGGGCTTGTTTTATCGCCACGGGGTTTAAGGGATAGTATGGTAAACAGATGGATAGCTGGGAAATAATACAGAAAAAATGTAATTCCCTCTATGAAAGCCTGCTGCTGTACACTTCAACCTTCTGTGGTTTTCATTACATAATAGACCTTTCATTTTAATCTGCCTTTAATGTGGTCTGATGGGCTGCTGCTGCTGCACGCACATGCTGGTATAATCTCATACTGTCAGATAAATAAAACACTTCTCATCCTTATACTCAGAGGAGCCACCGGTGGGGGGGCAGAGAGGACCACAGCTTACACTGAAATCTAAGTGGCCGCTCCTGTCGCAACATCAGGTCTGATAGGTCAAGTTCATTCACCGAAACTCTGATGTCCAAGTTTCAGTGACCTGGCGAAAGCAGCATTAGATGACCATACAGCTGAGGGCTAATTTATGCTCCATGAGTGCAGACCAGTGCAGTTGTATTCTTTCCACACTACAGTAGGTACACATTGTACATAGACGGACACAGAAAAACACAGGATGCAGCAGCCGGTCATAGATTGCACTGTAGTACCTTACTATAATGTGATTATTTTGAGCACAGTGGAGGGACATAGCATGGGATATCTGGAGAAATTAGGCCTTTGTACTGTTTTTGGGGTCTGTTCATAGGAAGCACGTACACATCCAGCAGCAACTACTTCAATTACAACTGACAATGATGAATTATAAAGGCATAAATGATGGAGAATCACCTTTGTAGTCTTCCAAATTTACCCTTGAACAGGGCAATTGGTCCAGCTTTCCGTTACTAGGGTTAGGTACCGACTGATAGGACTGCTGGTAGGTTTCTGCGGGACGACTGGAGACAAGGGAATTCGCCTAGCTTTCTAACGGCCTCCATCCATCCAAACATCCATCCCTCTTACTCTGAAAGTCAACCCTGCAAAGTAGCCTTCATTGTCAGATTAACCTGTCATTCGCTTCCCTCTTAATAGACTTTGCACTCGGTGAATTGCTAGGTTTTCATTTAGAGGTTAGGAAAGAAAAAAACCCAGCATGCTTAACTTTTTACTACCATGAGAAATTCGTGAACTTCAGATAATTAATTTAAAATCCATACTGCTTCTCTTTAAATGCATAACAAATGTTTATTGCAGAATAATAGCAGGGCAAAGCAGCAGCTCTTGCTTAAACACACCAAATACATTCAAAATGTAGATCAGGTATAATAAATTTGGTTAATATTACCGAACTGAGCATTTCTAATTAAATCTGGAGTGTGACAGCAAGGCCTCAGCTGCTACACCTGACCTGACCTGTTTTGTAGAAATCTCCTGTAGGATGTGAAGAACTCTGTATAAAGTCTCAAAATCCAGCAGGAATTCTCCAAAAAAATAAGGGGAGTGAACATCCAGATCCCAATTCAGTCTTGCAAAAATTCTTTAAATGTCTCTTGGGTTCTAATGGAAAAGTTGGAAAAGTATCAGAAAACCCAACACGATGGTTAAACTGTCGATAAACTGTCACGATGCCACACGCCCTGATGGAGTCTCTGGCTCTGCTAGCTGTTAGCTCTCCTGTTAGCTCTTGCAGGACAAAATCCACTGTCTTATTTCTGAGTCTATTTGCGGACCAATTCTGGACCGTTCTGTTTAGTGGAGAATAGCTCCATTGTCCATGGACTAGATCAGACGAGATCCTTCTCCAGCTGTGTCCATGAACGTCTCCGGACAATCGTCTCTGCAGGTCACTTTTGTCAAAGCAGCTTACACACACACGCCTCAAATCTTAGCGCACACACATATATAAATTTGTACCTTCACCTGAATTCACCTCATCTCAACTTCTCCTCTCTCCTTTCCAATGGTAAATGGTCTGCACTTATATAGCGCTTTCTCTCTTAGTGGTATCCAAAGCGCTTTACAATGTGTTTCACATTCACCCAGTCACACACACATTCACACACACATTCACACACCAATGGTGACAGAGCTGCCATGCAACTTGGGGTTCAGTGTCTTGCCCAAGGACACTTCGGCATGTGGAGGGGCCGGGGATCGAACCGCCAACCTTGCGATCAGTGGACAACCCGCTCTACCACCTGAGCCACAGCCGCCGTTATATGGAATCTGTGGTCGTTTTTCGGCCTCCTTGCGCCACATCCCTTTCCTGCCTGCATTAACAGACAGAGCTCCACCAATTCTCTTCTCTAAGCTCACAATACTTTAATACAGTAACCATCAGTTATTTGTCACAAGTCGTTACTTAACCATTAGAAACCATTTCCAGTAATTATAAACCGTTTCAAGACATGACTTAATCATTATAATTATCGTTACGTAACATAAGAATAATTTCAAATCATCTGAATCAACATTTTAAAACAATTATTAAGCCTAAGCACAATCTGTATCACTTTTATTTACTCAGCCTCTGTAAATGAGATGCTCTGGGATCTCAAACCTTGACCCCACTTGACAGCTTGTAAAGTCTCTGCTCCTGCCAAGCAACACTTGTTCCCCTGGTAGTTTTTAACATTGGTCAGTGTAATAACCGAGACGCTAACTGTACCTGTATTAGTCTGTGCACATAAGATAATCACTAGATTTAACTGTAAAAGAGAAAGAAACCAAAGTGTGCAGTTCCTGAGATCTTGACATAATTTCAGCCAGCCTCTATACAACAGCAGCTTAATACAATTGCTGAAAGGCAGTTATGGATTTTGGCCAAGATGTTCAGTGGCCACATTTGGCCATGCTTATGTAAGAACTTTCTGGAGGCATCGCTTCTAATGCTAATGAAAGTTTTATCCCAGTATCAGAGATAAACAAGAATGCCTGCAGCCTGGAAAGTGTTCAGGGTCTTGCATTTTTAGGTCCTCTAACTTTCCTCTGTCCTCCAGATGTGTATGGTGTCAGACCACAGTGCACGACGACTGCATGGATAGCCTGGCTGATGCAGACATTTGCGACCTCGGCGAGTTTCACAGCCTCATCATCCCTCCTCACTACCTCTACCGGGTCAACAAGCTCCGCCGCCGCCACCCTGACGAGTACAGCAAGGTACAGAAGCTCCAGCTGGGGTGTTTGGACCTTTGATCCCCCTGCAGGTATCGTGTGATGCTTCAGAACTGTTTTACAAGTGTTTTGTGGTTGTGTTTCTGCAGCTGGGGTCTTCCTGCGGCAGTGGATGGACTCCGGTGTTGGTCTTGGCGAACACACGTAGCGGTAACAACATGGGGGAGGCTCTGCTGGGAGAATTTCGTACCCTCCTCAACCCTGTGCAGGTCAGTGTGCAGCTTCTTTGTCTCATTTTAGACTTTCGTAGTTGTAGTAGTAGTATTTTTTTCAGAGCCTGATCTAGTTTGTTTTCTGCACTAAAACCTGTTGGAAGCACCTGTAACAGGCAAAAATATATACACCGCAAAGATTATATCCAGGGTTAAAGTAGGCTGGCCTGTTTAATACCCTGGAAAATACCAGCTCTAACTGGAGGTCATTAAGCGTCACAAAAGTCTTTGTCATGGTGCCCATTGCTGGCTAAACTCCCACAATGCTCTCTGCTTGCTAATACGGAACTGTCCATTGTCCGAGTGACCGCCACCTCTGGTCGTTACGGTATTAAACAGTAACTACAAACTATAACTGTCCGACTTTGGAAGTGCACAGCTAAAGGTTTAGGGACAGTACAACACAGAATATTGCCTGCATGTTTTATGCACATGTTTACCTAACATACTGTTTCATACATTTGAAGGCAGTATGGAACACTATGAAAAAGTGTGCAGTTTGTGAGCATCACATAGACTGATAACTGGAAGAAACCAATATTTTCGGTGTTCTAACGGTCCAATTTCACAGGATTTAGATTTTGCCCATAACACACTCTGCTGTAACAACTAAAAATTTTCACTAAAAGTAAAAAAAAATGTTTTTGTGTGGAGTACAAAATCTGCATTGTGTCAGTAAATTATCAGCAGATTTACAGTTGTTTTCCATTGTTAGTGTTTAATTATGTTACACAGCAAAACAGACTGTGGCCTCATATTGCCAGTAGCTTTGATGTGATTAACCAATAATATTACTGATAAAAAGGAGAATCCTGACTATGAAACAGCCGAAAAGAAATCTTAGTTTTTTTTATTGTTGCCCCAGTTGTTGCTGATGTGCTCCATATGTTGCAGTAGCATGTTATTTTTAACTTCATTTTGCAAAAAAAAATAAAAAATCTAAGCAATGATATACAGACTTCTTTCTGATTGTTTTTATATCTACGGGTGTATTTTGGCCCAGGCCAGACTACAACCAGGTGTACTTTGAGAGTGGGGCTATTCTGTCTACTACACCTGTGTTTCTCCCCCTCTCACCTCCAGGTGTTTGACTTATCTGAGCTGTCTCCTTCCAAAGCCCTCCAGCTGTGCACCCTCCTGCCCCCTGGCAGTGTTCGGGTGCTGGTGTGTGGAGGTGACGGCACAGTGGGCTGGGTGCTGGATGCCATCGACACCATGAAGCTAAAGGTGCCATGTTTTATTTATCATCCTAAAGCATTGACATGTTTCTTTATCGTCTCCGTCATGTTGATTTTAAGAAACCTGCTCCTCTTGTGGTTTCCTGTGCAAGGGCCAAGACCAGTTCATCCCGAGGGTGACCATCCTGCCTCTGGGGACGGGGAATGATCTTTCCAACACTTTGGGTTGGGGAGCTGGGTATGCTGGAGAGATCCCCGTGGAGCAGGTTCTCCGGAACGTCCTCGATGCCGAAGTGGTTAAAATGGACAGGTGAGGTGTTGATGCTGCTTCAGGTATTTTGTCTTGGTGACAGTTCTTCCTCCATGTTTGATTGTGACAAGTGCTACTAAGCTGTTCAGCTTTATTAGCCTTTGAAATGTGTTTTTTTCTGGATCTCCTAATGTGTTAAGGGTGAAGAGTGTGAATGTCTATTGAGTGCTGAGAATTCTGATTCATTTCAACCTGGCGTATTCCCCATTAATGTAGCTGCTGGAGCTCTTGTCAAACATGTGATAGGTAACATTACTGGCTTCCCTAAAAAGACACCATTTATGAGAGCCATAAACTGATGCTGGAACTAATGAATGACTTAATATTTTCTTGAGATATGTAACTAAATCTGAGTTTAAAATCCTGATATTTCATGAAACCACTTTATTCTATGTGTCATTTTAAATATTCACCACAAATATGCCTTTTTGTCTGAACCACATTCTTTAAAAAAATGAAAAATCCTGTCCTCCTTGGTGCAGCTGAGAAGCTATGAGTGACTCAGCTACAACCAACAGTCATGGAATTAAAATTCACTGACATTTTGGCTGAACTGCAGGCAGTGTTTACAAAGAACAGATACAAGACAAGTGTGAAAACAAGCAGTATAATGCTTAAAGTATATAGAGACACCATGTTTTCTCAGTATTTGTAACACCTGTGGACACTTGGAGAAATGTTGCACATGCTGATTCCATTTTTTTAAATTTCTTTTTGTAAAATACATAACTTTTTTTTCTTTTTTTACGCTGTTCGTGGCATTATAACTGTTATACTTCACTTCTGAGTTTTCTCTCTGTCTAGTCAGGGTTGTGCTGTTTCCATAGAGGTGCAGGACTTTATATAGCAGTGAAAAATGAGTGTTGTTTGTTAAAGTTTCTCTGAGTGGAAAGTGTCCCTGCTTGTGTTTGTTTTGATTCTGCTAATCGCCTCCATATTAATTTCCAGGTGGAAAGTGCAGGTAGCTTCAAAAGGCCTCTACTTCCGTAAACCAAAGGTGAGTTTGATCTCTGTGTTGATTTTTTTTTAAACAATTTAAACCTGTGACAGCTGACATTTTACCAACTTAAGTGTGCTGCAGTAAGTTAAAGCATAAACTATAAACTCCTGCTCAGGTTCTGTCCATGAACAACTATTTCTCTGTGGGTCCCGATGCTCTGATGGCGCTTAACTTCCACACTCACCGCGAGAAAACGCCCTCCTTCTTCTCCAGCCGCATCATCAACAAGGTCCAAACACTGATTTGAGTACTCAAATCATGTGCAAGTGCTTTTTAAATTTTAATGTTCATAGAAAAGAGGCATCGGATGTGTTTTACATTGATATCTGTTCTTCTGTCTCCTCAGGCAGTTTATTTCCTGTATGGCACCAAAGATTGTTTAGTGCAGGAATGTAAAGATCTGGATAAGAGGATTGAGGTACAGTAGACTCGTGCATGTGATTAAAAGATCACGCCAGTTCTGTGTTCACCGAAAGACGGTCAAACAGAATAAGCTGATGTTATTAACAGTATTTATTTAACCTTTATTTATGGAAAAAATACCAGTTTCAGCAGGTTTTTTTGTGCATTGAAATTTGAGGCTTTACAATGTCTCCAAAACTATTAAAGACAAAAGACGTTGTAGCTCTAAAAGTGTTAGATATATCAGGCTAAAATTTTACAAATATCTTTATAAATATATTTAATGCTATAAAATTTCAGGCAAATCATTGTTCTAAAAATATGATAATTGTACACAGAATGACCTATAAAATGTGAAAAGCAAGAGATATAAAATATAAATAAGTAAGCTAAAATAAGACTAGAACAGAAAACACAACAAGTAATACTGGCAATAATACTGAAGCAGTGAAGTAATCTAACACATTATATTGAAATAATGCACATTAATTTGAAATATTACACATGAAATCGAAATATTGCACCTAAAAATGGAATTTTGTACATGAAATTATTAATATTGCACATGAAAGTGAAAAGTTACACATGATATTGAATCTGATATCGCACAAACTCTGGAGAAGAGTAATATTGGAAATGATATTGATATTTAGATGGATGTTCAAATGTAGGCAGAAGTTATATAGTTTATATGTTAATATTATGTTGCCACTAGAGTTTTATAACTCAAATACTGGTATTTAATGTGTATTTAACAACATAAGTGTGTGTCTGTGGTTGCAGCTGGAGCTGGATGGAGAGAGGGTGCTGCTGCCCAGTCTGGAGGGCATCATCGTCTGTAACATTGGATACTGGGGGGGAGGTTGCAGACTCTGGGAGGGGATGGGAGACGAACCATGTCCCCCGACACGGTAAGACATGCGCCAGAGCATAATTACCACTGTGAGAGGTAATAGCCAGGTAAAAGCTGGATTCTCTTGTGTTTTTCTAATACTGGAGTGTTTTTATACATTGCTTCAGGTGACTTTGGCAGCTGAAAGTGTTCTTTTCCTGCCTGCAGGCTGGATGACGGGCTGCTGGAGGTGGTTGGAGTGTTTGGTTCCTTCCACTGTGCTCAGATCCAGGTGAAACTGGCCAACCCGGTCCGGCTTGGTCAGGCCCACACTGTCAGGGTGAGCAAACAGCAGCACACAGCACTTCCTGTTTACCCCATTAAATGGGACAATAAGGGATTCAAATTAGTTTTCGCTGCCATTTTCCTCAATGCAGCGCTTGAGAATCTAATTTTAGCTAATCTGATTAAGCATATGCTGCTTGCTGCTCATTTTTCCAACGTCACTTTGCTCTTTTATGTGGCAATCTTAAACCCCTCAGTACAAATCTTCTGCTAAACCAACAATGGGAGCACTGAAGGTACTAACTTATGATGCAGAAAAGAAAGGAGTGAGAGGACGGCTGCCGCTGATGTGCACCTTCATGAATATTTGAGTGTGTCCACAACAGCAAACTGATTTTACTGATATTTGAATACATTTCATGCAGTAGTTATGTTCATAGTTAACAGAAGCTACTTTGCACTGCCTTAGCTTTGCTAAATGGTAAATAGTCTGCTCTTATATAGCTTATCTACCTTAGCGGTATCCCAAGCTTTACAATGTGTTTCACATTCACCCATTCACACACCAATGGCGACAGATATGCAAGGCGCTAGCCTGCCACTGGGAGCAACTTTGGGTTCAGTGTCTTGCCAAAGGACACTTCGGCATGCGGAGGGGATCGAACCACCAACCTTGCGATCAGTGGACAACCCGCTCTACCACCTGAGCCACAGCCGCCCTACTTTGAATACTTTGATTTATGCTCAGTTTTAGTAGTCTTTAGGATATACATATTTGCACATTGTCAAATGTAAATACCAAGATAAGAAAAATAAAATTTCCTTGAAACTGAGGGTAGGTTCTGCACAAGAGCCAGGAGTCTATATGCACTTGTGAAATTACACCCTTGCTTGTTTTAAGCTGCAATTTAAAAGGTTACATGATGAAAGGCGGATGGCGGCAGCCTTTGGTGAATGGTAAATGATGTTGTAACCATGGAAACAGAGGCTGCCTGACTTTTCTTCTTAAAAAAAAAAAAAAACAGGCAAATCTCAATAATTGATAATATTGTCAGGACCTAACCCTTTAAGTTAAATTTTGTCAGGTAAATTTGAGTTTTAGATAATTTTCTATGGTTTTTACCATAAAATTTAATACAGTCAAGTTAAATTACATCATAAACAACACTGCAGGGTCTGTCTAGTAATAAAATCAGTCCAGTGTATATGCTTGACAACGGAATAGCTTTGAAAGGAATGAAGAAAAAACTGCATATCTGCACCCAAGCTGTTCCTTAATGTTTTGTAGGTGGTCAGGAACCGTGTTGTAAAGCTCCGGTAGGATACTGTCTTAAATGTAATGCTAGAGGGTAGGATGTCCCAAAAAAAGCTCCAAAAGACAGAGAAAACCTGTATTCTCCAAATGTGTGTTGTAGATTAGCTGTGGTAACTGATTTGCGCCACCAGGTTGAGCCTCTTATTGTGTAATACTGTAGTGACCTGAGAAGGGGTCACCCAACTACAGGCAGTTCATGCTGACAACCAGAGAGCATTGTGGGCGTTTAGCTAGCAAGGAGCACCATGACGAAGACTACTGTGACACCTAATGACCCCCGCCCAAAGCCGATATATTTAATACAGAGCGTCCTTCTCTCTTTCTGATTAAGTGGTGTATAGATAATGGATGGATGGATGGATTTAGGCCTTGGTGGGCAATGGAAGTGATAGAACAGTGACAGATTAACAAAACAGAAGCCAAACTAGTCAATCTCAATCAATCTCACAGCAGAGAATAGAGGAGAATGTCCTAACATCCTGTGATGCTCCAACATCACCATTTCTATTGCTAGAACACATATTTAGCAATAGTAATCCATTGTGATTAGAATGAATACTTATGAATGATAGACTCCCTGTTAAAAAACCCATCTAATGTATATCGGCTATTGGCCTTTCTTGATTGCAGGTAACCAGCATCTTTATCGACCATTAAAAAATACCCATATCAGTCGATCCCTACTTTAGATTTCTGTCAATGTCAGTCACTTCAAAAATGCAGTGATCAGCCCTGATCCTGATCTGCAACATTGCCTCAGGACATCCCTAATCTTAACTGGTTAGGTAAATTTGCAACATTAATCTTACTTGTCTTCTGTAAAGAATGTTGGCTCAACTGTTGTTGTTGTTTTAAATGTGCTGTATAAATAACAGCGACTTGACAGTAACCCTTTTCTCTCCAGCTGGTTCTGAAGAGTTCCAAGATGCCCATGCAGGTGGATGGGGAGCCGTGGGCCCAGGGTCCCTGCACCATCACCATCACCCACAAGACCCAGGCCTTCATGCTATACCACAGTGCTGAGCAGACGGATGACGATGATGACGAATCCAGCGCCTCTGAGACGGAGAGCCCGACCCCTCATGACTCACCCAGACCCCCGGGGCCGACCTCGGCTCGCGCATGACCATCCCCGAACATCATGTGATCCGAAGCCCTTCTTATCCTTTTCCTTTTTTCAGCCCAGTTCTCCTTAAACCCTTGTATGCATTAGTCATCCTCTTTCAAGGTCTTTGTCAACACAATCACACTGATGTGCACAGATGAGTTAGAAAGATGAGTTTGGAACTGAGCTGGTGTGAGTTGTTTCTTTTATCTTGTAACCCAGAGCTCAGGCAGTTTCCCCTCCACAGACGGGACAGTCAGGAGGTGAATGTTGTGGTGAATGATTGCTGTTTATTTGCACTGAGCCCTTGTGCCATAGATAGTCTGTAGTGTATTTATTCTACTGTATTTACAACTGAACGCTCAGTGCAGCCCTGCAGGTATCAGTGAGCCTTTTAAAAGGTTGCCCAGGTTCAATTGACCCATTAAAGCCATGTTTAAAATCAGCAGCAGGTTGAAGAAGTTGAAAGAGGGAACAGTACTGTCACATGGTGGTTGTGGAGTTCTGGCAGATGCTTTATTTCTTCAAAATTTTTATCCACAAAAAGCACAAACAATCTGAGAGACACACTTTCTGAGAAGAGATAAGATGTTAAAAAATCCTCTTTAAGGCTCCTTATCCCATAGTTGATAGTTTTTATTCTCCTGCTTTTGTGGCTCAAGCTAAGCGTTGTTATGAGCGTGTAGGCTGAGGTCTGACATGTGCTGTCAATCACTGGACATCGATTTGTTTACTTCATGAGGCTCAAGTAGCTTGTCCAACTGTTGGATCACACTAAGATACAGTCTTGTGTGATGCTCCTGCAGGAAACAGCCTGACTTATTAGGAGAGTGCTGCCAAGTAACTGTTGTTCAGAGGATCCATTTTGCTAATATGTTAAGCCTTTTGTTTTTCCTCTTCTTTACACAGTTCCTCCTGTTTACATATTTTGTGTTGCACTGTTCTGGCACTTACACTGATGAAAACCTTACACTGCCTAGGTTGTAGCTTGTATACAGTCATGAACAAAAGTTTACATACACTTGTAAAGGCCTTGTATATCATGGCAGTCCTGAGTTTCCAGTGGCTCCTATGACGCTGAATTTTCTATATTGTAATCATTGAAACACATGTATCTTTGTCACAAAAATGAAACAATCATGCACTTTGGTTTGCTTCTTACCGTCAAGGACGGTGGTGGCAGTATTATGCTCTCGGGCTGTTTTGCTGCCAGTGGATCTGGTGCTTTAGACAAAGTAAATGGAATAATGACGAAGGAGGATTAACTCCACATTCTTCAAGAAGACCTAAAATCATCAGTCATGAGGCAGATTTTGGATGCAGTTGGTTGTTTCAAGACAGTGACCCCAAACACACATCAAAAATGGTAAAGAAATGGTCAAATCAGGCTAGAACTAAGGCTTTAGACTGGCCTCTCCAAAGTCCTGACTTAAAACCCATCAAGAACCTGTGGACTGTGATAAAGAAACAAGTCTGTATCATTTGGTGTAACTGTACCAACTCTGTCAAGAGGAGTGTCAAAGATACAATCAGAAGCTTGTGGATGGAAACCAAAAGTGCCTAGTCGAGGTGAAAATGGTCAAAGGATGTTTACCCAAATATTAGCATTACTGTATTTATATTTTTGACCCAGTAGATTTGGTCATATTTCTTGAAGACCTTTAAGAAACCTATAAAAGAACCAGAATATATTATCATTTTTTTGTGTAACAAAGACGCGTGTGTTTAAATTATTCTATCATAGAAAATTCAGAGTTATAGGAGTCATTGGAAACTCAAGACTGCCATGTATTTACAGGTGTATGTAAACTTTTGTTCACAAGTGTACATGAAACTGTAATGTTGACTTTTGATGTTCCTGTCCGTAGTTATAACTGCTGATGAGATTATGCTTTCCCATGTTGCCATGTTGTTATCTCATATTATTCAAGCAGTCCTCTGTCTCATTGTTTGTGTTTTACCTGATAGTCACCACAAGGTGGCAGAGTAAAAGCAGTATTTTTGTAGACTGGACAAGTAGAGTTGGTCTCAAATCTCTATATTTCTGTAATTATACCATCACTTGCATGTCTGTGTAGTGTTTCGGAGGCTTTGGTCTACCTGTGGAGTTTTACTGATTGCATAATGTGTGCAAGGGGACATTTGTGTTTCTGTGTGTCAGATAGCCAGAAAAATTCATTTTGCCATTTAGAGGTGGTCCTGTGTTTTGCACAATGCCTGTTTGTTGCTCAGAGCCATACCCTAAAAAGTCTATAGAATGTTAGTTTGTGCTTTGGAGCTGATTTGCTGCTCATAAGGCTGAACAGGGATCAGTTTTTAGCCGCGTGATGCCTACGCTTTTGAAATATGCACCTCCTTGGCAGGTAACCAAACCTTGTGGTTTCATCACCCTCTGTTTGTTTGGTGAATGTCTTGTTGCTCAAGGACACCTGTTGGATCATTTACCCGAATATCCATGTTGTTGAGTTGTTTGTGTGCTGTGTTGCACTGAATTTGCTTAAATGTAAGTAGAGCTTTACTGATGCTGGATTTTCAGATACTGATATTGGTAATATATATTATATATTTAGAGCCTGATTTATATTGGCATGTCACAGATATATCGGTGTCATTGTATATGTTGTCGATAAACGCCTTTCTTTTACAGAACATAATACTGTCCAACACTATTGTTTGCAATACTCTCAGCACTGTATGCAGCACATGTAGCAGAGCACATGTTACAGCTGAGTATATGGTGATGAAGAGTCAAGAGGTGTCTTCATGGTAAGTTGCCGACTCCTTTGTAAAAAATTATAGCTGGAAATGTAATAAACAATATCTGCCAATATATCGATGTCAGAGTTTGATATTGGATCCAAAAATCAGTTGCGATTTAGCGACTTACTATGAAAACATAGCTCAACTGTGCACCTTCATCTGCTCAGCTTTAAAGCATGCTCTGCTACATGTGCTGCAGAAAGTGCTGAGAGTGTGGTAAGCAATGGAGTTGGAGCCACTTTGCCGGAGCTTTTCTGTATTATGTTCTCTAAAAGAAAGATTTCATATCAGACAACACGTACGCAATACTGATATATCCGTGACAGGTCGATATCAGCCAGCTGCTGAGGCTCTACATGTATCTTTTGTATTACTGGTAGGTTTTTAGCCACGCTAGCAGTATAATTTTAGTTAGGAAATGAAAAAACACCTTTTCTAATGAAGTTCTAACATTGTGAACATTAGTCCACATGGCTGATTAGCTGTTTCCGCTTCTTTCAATGTCTTCGTCCCCAGGCAGCATGAAACGTCATGACTAGTGCCAGACAAAAAAGAACAGTTACAATTTGCATGATTGAAAACGATACCTGAAGACTTCTCTCCAATTTTGTCTCATAGATGGGAGGAGTTTTTGTTTCTTCTTCTTCTTCTTCAAGGTTTTTTGGGAAATAGGTGGTGTCATTTCTGCCTTTGTTTATTACAGCCATGCATCACATCGTTAATACCGCCTAGGGTCAAGGTGCAAATGCTCAACCATGGTGTTGACTGCTTATTTGCTCATGATATGTGTTGTAGTTATAAAAAAAACAGCATTTCAACATGCTAAGCAGCTTAAAAAAAGGATTTTGATTGGAATGAATCTTTAAATTTATAATGGAACACTACAAGACTACTGTTCCAATTTTTCTCAGCTGAAACTTCAGTTCAAGACTAATAACTATCATGCTAACATGCTAAATATTAGCAGAATGCACCCACCTTATGCATAGCCCCCCCCCCCAAAAAGGTTCATGCTAATCCAAGAAAAACACTCCCTTAATAAGCACAGAAGTCATCATGTTGCTGTTTATGTGGACATATATGGACATTTTTAGACAAAATATTCACAATACTAACACCAATATTGGTGTTACAAAAATGGCAATAATATGCCAAATTTGTGGGATGTAAATTTATTTGTTTTTCTTTGTCGGACCAGGGGTGACCTTTTAACATCACGGTGCTTTCTCCAGTTTTAATCCATCTTATATAACAAACACCTCACTGTGATGCTAGCGTGGCTAATAATGACATTTGTTTGTTTTATTGTGAAGGGTCGAGGGACATTTGTGACCTTATTGGTTGTGTTTAATGCTCTCAATTCATAGCTGACAGTTCATGATTATTTATGATATTTAGAGTCAAACAGCCAAACTGAGTGAAACTGTGTTACACTGTGTAGCTATCCTTAGCTAACGTTAAATTATTAGCACTGGGCTTCTGCATTTGAAAATCAATTAATTCTCACATTTTACTGTGTAACATATACCAAAATGCTTTCATTATTAATGTTCATTGGAATGTGCTAACTTTTTGCTGCCGAGTATATATTAAAAATAAGAAAACGCTAAAAGCCGATAAGAATTTGCAGAAAACATAAATAATCAGTTTAATTTTGACAACAATGCGATCCTTGTGGGAAGCCTTATGTGGCCTCTGCGGAGCAGGAATGAACATACAAAGAGAGGAAACAAGCTTTCATTGCTAACAATCATATAAAACAGAGCTGTTTACAAAATGAAAAAGGGTTTGGTGAATTACTTGTACTACAGGTGACAAAAACTGATATTGATTGACATGAATGTAACGAAGCGAACTTTTGAATTTGAAGACATTCCCATAAATATTTTCATATAAATCAAGGCGTCTCTGTATTTTCATTACATCATGACGAAGAATAAAGAGAACATCTGCTCTGATCACTGGCCACAGATCAGGTCAGTATACTGGGATAAGTCAAGCATTTGCCAGTTTAACACACTTTGAGCTGCTGAACATCAGATGTTCATTTCTATATATTCAACTAATCATTTATACTCAAACAAAATCATACGTATCTACTGTTTAGTATTTAAATTGTGGCTTATAGGCATCAGTCGCTGCTCTGTATATGTTTATAATGTTTATTTAACCCTCTGAACCCATTTTCTGTCACATTTTTCGTCCCTATAGGCTCATTTTTTCCTGCAATATAAAGTAATGCAGCTCTATGGAAACAGAAGAACCACAAGTAGAACTCAACAAGGTTTTTTATGCAGACTGACAAAGTTCTAAAGCCATAAGCAACGTGATTTATGATTTTACAAAAATTGTTAAAAAAAAATTGAAATTTACATGTACAATATTTTGCCAAGTGCCTATGGGTGCTACCAGTACTGGAAAAAATGGTGTCTTTATTTATACATATTTTACTACCTTCATTTTAAATTTGTTTTCATGCGTTTCACCTGTCTGCACTTTGTAAACACAGCCTGCAGTTCAGGCAAAAGGCTCCATAATTTATTTATTTATTGATGTTGTTGTTGTTAAGTTTTGGTGAATTTAGGAGACATATAATAGTAATAACAGTAGTAATAGTAGTGATTTTGAAGAAATGTCACAGTGTTAAGCCTAGATTACTAGATAAAATTTAAGACACCAGCACATCACAGATGAGTAGTTCAAGAACTGCAGGAAAAGTTGTAAATCTGACTGTTTTTTTCTGTTTCAGCAGCGTCTGGCTCTGATAAATGGTGTCATTTAGGCTTTTTTATGTTACAGTGTTTTCCTGGCAGAACTGCATCTCATAATCAGGTATTTCTTGGGACATCAGAAAGTCTTTTTAAAAATCCAGCAATTCTTTCTATTCTGACACTGATAAATGCTGCACTTTTATTGAATACCATGCCTTTCAAACTTGCCAGCAGGTTTAAGGGTTCAGAGAGTTTTTACCACATTTCAGGTCAATCCAGACCTGCTGATGGTGCCAGAGGAAAAGCTGGGCTCACCAAAAGTCATTAGGGTTCATCTTCTGTGGACCATGAATGTCTGTACAAATCTAATGCTGCTTTGTGTAAACACTGCCGCAGTTCAGCCTGAAAATCCAATTTTTGTCACATGGCTGTTGGTCACAGCTGAGGCACAAACCGTGCACTTTTGGCAAAATTTTGAATAAGACATACAGAACAATGTGATTCCGAAATATCACAATTTTAGTTTATATTGAGGGACACCACAGATGTTGATTCCAGGGACTGCTGGAAAGTTGAAAATCTTTTTCTGGCTCTAGTAAATAGTGTAATTTTACCTTTTTCATTAGAGTTC